>JAUMHI010000065.1:6218706-6247459 GCA_032359435.1 Enteromius unitaeniatus
ACAAACACTAAACACCATCATGATGAGACTCATTACACTCAAATATACAAGAAACATTCATTTAACAACATACAACCCTAATAAACATAACCAATGAGAAGAACTAAGCAACAGTTCATTTAAAGAAAAAACATCAAATTCAAACAAAATTTTAAAATAAAATGCAATGCAGGGAATTCTGGGAATGTCAGTTTACGGTGTTTCCCTGTAAATTACCGTTAACTATTACCGTTTTGACCATAGCATTTTCACAGTTTTTTACCGTCAAAATCACAGTAATTTTTTACAGTGCAGAAATAAAGGTACAAAAGCTGTCTCTGGGAATGGTATCTTTTCAAAAGGTACATGTTTATTCCTAAAGGATCCATTTTGGTACCTTAAAGGTACATAGCGGTACTTAAAGTGTACATATTCGAACCTAATAGCTACAGAAGTGTACTTTCTTAAAAGGTACCGCCCCAGTCACCTTTATTTCTTAAAGTGTAGATTATAAACATTTACAAACATGCAATATGTTCTAATGCTAGTAGCACCGTGTGTGTGTGTGTGTGTGTGTGACCAATTGTCCCCACAAATATAGGAATACCAGTACATTTTGACCTTGTGGGGACAATTGTTAGGTCTCCATGAGGAAACAAGCTTATAAATCACACTTTTAGATGAAAATCTAAAAGTGCACACAGTTTCCTGTAAGGGGTAGGGTCAGTGTAGGACAATACCACATACAGTCTGTACAGTAGAAACATCATTACGCCTATGGAATGTCCCCATAAAACATGGAAACCCAACATGTGTGTGTGTTTTGGTAAGTTTTCATGTGTTGCTGAATTTACATTTACGCTTGTTATGCACCAAATGTGTGTTGTCAAGGAGATTTGGTGGAAGTTTGTGCCGAATGTGAGGGATCTTTCCGCCTCACGGTATGGGTTCTGCTCCACTCTATTTGTGAAACTAATTGCCTTGTAATTAAAATGATGCTGAGATGTGAAGAATAAGTCTGCTCATGTTTATCTCTTCTCATCTCTCTCTCTCTCTGCCTCTGTATCTTTCTCTCACTCTCTGGTTTGTCTTTCTCCTTCTGGCTTCCGAGGGACAGTTGATGTAGAAGGGTAGAGATATCGGCCAAGTGAGTGTGTGTGTGTGAGTGAGTGTGTGTGTGATGCAGCAGCAGTTGGCTGGGAGTGTAATTAAATGTGAAGGTGGAAGAGAGAGGAGTGAATTGCAGATTCATTTATCTTCTGCCAGTCAGACAGATACTGCGAGTGCATGTGAGGATGGCTGGCAGTTAGTCGTGCAGCGCTGGGCTAGAATTTGAGTGATGGAGTTTGCTGATTGAACTTCAGAGGGGGGTAAGAGAGGAGGAGCAGAACGGGTACAGCGTCGAATAGTAGTGCATCTCTCTCTCTCTCTAATGTTGGACACAGTTGGCAGCAGATATTCTCTTTCTCACGCCATGTATTTGTGCCAATTCAGAGCCAACAAGACCAGCATGAGCTACAGTAGTATTGGTTTGATGCTGGTTTAGTTGGCATTTTTACTTGTTTTGTTTAGCATCATCCTGGTTCTTCTGACAAAAACCCAATAGGATTTTTTCACTGGCTTTAGGATTACTGCAGAAAAAAGCTTTGTGTCCAGCAAAGGTTTATGATTCTTACACATCATTATAATTAACATGACTTTAATAATGTGTAGGCTTAAAAAAAGTCTCAGTGATGTAAAATAGAACAAAAGATCAAATAGAAAAGTAGAATAAAGCATGAAAAGCCATTGACTTCAGGACAAATGCATAAAATATAATACAAAAAATAAATGAATCAATAAAAACAATTATTTTAAAATTAAAAACTAAATTAATTTAAAAAAAATTGGCTTTGCTGGACAATTTTCAGCTTGGCCACCCAGTAAAAGCAGCTAAACTCCAGCTTTTCCACTTGAATACTAGCTTGGACAGACCGGAAGACCATCTCAAACAATTAAGACCAGCAAACCAGCTTAGGCTTATTTATAAAACAGAACACACTCACAAAATAACAAAGTAAAAATTACAAGGGCAATAATGAAAAAAACATTTTTTGCATGTCTCTTTGCACTGATCTTTGAGGAAAAGGCCAGAATGTGTTGATGCAGGTATGGGCTGATGGACCGCCACATCATAAACCTCAAATCAAAACTCGTTCGGCGTTCTGGTGCACTGTGGGAAATCAGCATTGGACCTTCTGTGCACTTCTCAGTGAGTCGAAGCCAGCCCACTCCCGTTCCCCTGAGAGCCGTGTTTATGAGTGGACCTCAGGACATGCCACAGTCCGGTCGGCATGTCAGATCACTGCTGTGATTCAGCGGCTCGCTGCACGGAGACTGACGTTAGAGGACATGAGAAGGCTAAAGGGGATAAATGCTCCTGACACACACATATTCACACCCAGACACACAAACTTTGAAAGTTCTGCTCTGCTGACTCATAAGTAGTGGCCATTCCTCACCCCATCTGCTGCTATCTGTCCTTCTCAGGACAGGAGAGGTGGGCACTTCTTTCTCCTTGCTTTCCTCCCACCTGTTTATTTTGCTTCTTTCAGACAGGATCTGGTGGATGAGTGTGATTCTGGCTCGTAGGAGAACCTGGATCAGCATCTTTTTTGGCATTTGTTCTTGCAAAGTCTGTCCTAACCAGGCTGGACACAGTGAAGCGTAAAACCATAACACCATCACATATTTTCTGTTAATCTTCCAAGACTTAACAGCCACACCAAGCGATACAAGACATTTTTCTTCATGTTCTTCATTTAAATGTTGTGTACAAAATATTGTTTTATGCTTATATTATTTTAGATTTAAATTTACATTTTTGTAGGATCATGTGACACTGAAGCCTGATGCTGAAAATGTTCCATTCACTGCAATTAAATGCACTCAAATAGACACAATTATGTTCAATTGCCATACAATGTCATAAATGACTGTATTTTTAATAATAAATGTTGCTTAGGCATGCATAGGAGTCTTCTTTCAAAAACGCAATTATTTTATTTTATTATAATTGAGTAATTATTCTTCTAATTTTTTATTTACTTAATTTATTTTTTTACTTTTTTTTTTTTTTTTTTTTTTTTTTTACAATTTAGTTAAAAAATTGTCCAAACATAACGCTTTTATACACACATACAGTACAGTAAAAAATCTACACTAACAAAATTCATTTAACAACATTTGACCATATTTAACTTAAATAAATGTAGTTTAGACATGTTTAAGTCTTCCAACAAATAAATAAAAGTAAAATAGTAAAAATACAAACAATTCCTATTTTTTTTCTACCTCATGTTGGCCAGCAAGATAAAATAGTGTTGGTGACAAATCATCAGAATTTGCAACAATAAAACAGTACACCAAATGTGTCTTAGGTTTGCAAGGCATAAAAATAGATGTCCAAGATGTATAACAAATATAACATCTCACAACTGTCCACAGTTCAGCATAATCAAATTTCAGTTATTGAAAACATAAAATTCGAAAACATTAGAATCCGTTTTTTGTCAATTAAACAATCTCTCCGTCTTTTCTACAGTCCTGTCAATCAGCCCATAAGCACTTCTAGCTCGACAGCGCTGCTCTTTCTAATCGGCATCCCCAGAGACTCCTCAACTTGTCTCTTTTCCGTGATTCCAGCCTGAAGCTGTAGCAGTGTCTCCTTGTTAGGCACCTTATATTGATTGCCTACACTTCCCACAAAGCAATTTGTTCAGTAGCATCTCTTAGGGCACTGTCTGTCTGTTCAGAGTGTTATCTGAAGGCTGTTATCAGAAGAGGTCAGAGCTTCGTTCAGTGTCATATGGAGACGTTGAATGTTAATTGAGGGGTCAGGAGTTAATTGGCTAGTGTAGGACGCTGCGTAGTCTGTGTCCGCCTGCAGATATGGTCAGAATAATGAAGTGTGTAATACCTGAAAGGAACTAGCCGTTAGCATTCCTATTCATCTCAAAGCTTCTAACAGACTTTCAAAAAATAGCGGTGTTGAAACTCTGTAAAGCTGTCATGGTGCCACACACAAAGACCGAGTAATTACATACTGTCAAAGAATGGCTGCAATCTCTGTGTCTATTGTGAATAGGTTTGCAGACAGACAGGACAGAGGTCAGGTCATGGCCTGTCTAATATCACAGGAAAACACACACTAATGCACATCAGGTCAAGATGGGTTATTCATGGGACAGATGCACATATTGAAGTTAAAACATCTCTGATGTGCAAAATCATTAATGCATTTCCAGAAAATTACCAAAGTCAGATTGAAATAGAATGCATTGGATTAAGTTATTAGAATAAATAAAGTTATTAGAATTAATTTCAACACTTTTGTGTCTTGCAGCTTCAAAATGGACACTACAAAATGTACTGTATTGGTTATAAATATAGTTACAAGTCCTTTAAAGTTTATTGAGTGACATTTTAATGCATTTTTATTAAGGGTGATGTATGATGTACGTATATGTATACAGTATATAATCTGCATGGTTATTTCCCCTGTTCTCTGTACGTAAACTATTTTTATCCAGTGCTTTAGTTTCAAAATTGTCAAGACATAACACATTTATACACATATGCAGTAAAACATGTACTGTAAACAGTTAGATTTCACAACATAACCACTTTACTATTTTAACTAAAATAAATGCAGTTTTGATGTGTCTTCTTTCAAAAACATAAAAACAAAAATTAATCTCCAAACATTTAAACAGTGTTGTTTACATTAATTTTTTTTCTAATTAATTGAAAATCATTCTTAACAAACTAGTTGTATTTTGATTACTGCTGTCAAACGATTATTGCAATTATTCACATCCAAAATAAAAGTTTTGTTTACATAATATGTGTGTTTGCTGTGTATATATATTATGTATAATTAAATACACACATGCATGTATACATTATAGAAAAATGTGTTTATATATTAAATATATTTATACATAATAGAAATTTTGACATGGATATCTGTAAATATTTTTTAAATATATACTGAATGTGTTTATAATTAAGAATGTGTAGTAAATAAACACAGAACACACGTTATGCATACAAAAACTTTTATTTTGTATGCCATTACTTGTGATTAATTGTTGGACAGCACTAATTTTAATATCACACATTTTCAATTATCAGGCATATCAAGAAAATAACTATTAGACTAACAAATCAGCCACAATTTGTTGGATGTTAAAGAGCAGAGGACATTTAGCTTGGGACCTTCAATAATGAATTGTGGGACAATTTCTTAGAACCCATAGGTTCAGGGGGTCCTGATTATGCATTGTATTTGGTGTTCCACTAAAGAAAGAAATGGCATGGGTTTCAAACAACATGGTGCTGATTACATTTATGGATGAACTGTCTCTTTAACAGAAGTCTGTCGGTGCCTTGAGCTTACAGTAGATGTGTGTGTGTGCGTGTGTGACTCTTGGCAGAGGTTAATGTGCGAAGACGCCGGCCATGTGGTTTGAGAGATGAGTTGGCGACGAGTAGGAGTAGTACGACAGGGAAGACTATGACAATACACAGTGAGGACAGAAATGAAGCATTGGCTTTGACCTGAGCGTCTGCTGCTTTCATTGAGAGAGACTGGCAGGTTGACAATAGAGTTCACTGTGAAGGCAGTTGTGTAGAAATGACTTAAAAGTTCTGTTGAAAACCTTCTCACAACCTCAGTGCGAAGCATTTGATGGTGAAAATGTGACATATCAATGACTGGCACACATCTTGACACACATTTGGAGGATACAGCATACCTCTCAGGAACTTTTCCAAATGTTGCCTTGCAGAATAAAAGTGGAATTTGGACACATTCATAGTAGAGCTGTTGTCACTGTGAAATACAATATGAAAGTTTAATATGTTATCTTAGATGTAAGTATGTGTCTATTTCAGAGACATTTAATCCTATGAGCACCACAACGTAACGTGTGCTGAGCTATTGCTCTAACTAGCTGTAGTTTTTTCATATTTAAATAAATGTTTCTCAAACTGAGCACCACAGCTTAATATGGCATGGGCCCATCGCAAGCTATAGCTTTGACCAGCCTGCATGTTCATATGTACAAAGAACATAGCAAAACATTAGCACCACAGCTTACAGTACATACAGTACAGTTTTGATAACCGTTAAGCTATAGCTTTGACTAGCCTGTAAATTAAAAAAACCAAACTGTGATGATTGAAGTGAATCAGTGAATGTTAATTTGAACTACCTCATTTTAATTCAAAGCAAATTGGAGTAAAATGAATCAGTTATTCTAGTGCTATTTGAGAGAAATGTTGTTTATTGCCTCAGCTTGCTTGGTTGCACGATATAATGAGACCTAAAATCAGGGAAGTGACATTTTGTCATGCTACACCGCTAATCGCTACAAAAAATAGCTTGTTACTGGAAAAGCTTCACTATTTTGAAAACAGCTTAACTTACTGAAAAATGTAGTTGCGCTAACATCATCACTAATGTTGCAAAGTTGCTTTCCAGCATTGTATCATTCTATCATTATAATATGGTACAAGCACAGTTTTTTAACAATGTTGGAGGCTTTCTGACCTTTTCTGTCGATTGGACATGAGTGTGTCCCTCATTAACAACTTGCCCCTTAGCCTTCGGTGCTGCAGAGTCACATCAGAATGGCTAAACAGTCCTGACCGTCCTAATGTACGGTGCTCCAGCTGTCATCATTGTTATGCTAACTTTATGCTTAGCGCTGACCAGCCAAGAAAAGGTCATTCTCACTATAATAAGAGTCATTGCATGATGTCAAGGGAGTTAGCCTTTCATAAACCTCTGGAAACCAGTTGTCCAAGTGCTGATGCTAGCCCTAAAAAACATTAGAAGCCCAATTGAAACATCACAGAAATTCAAATGGTTACCATTATGAACCATTAACTTTTTCTATCAAAACCATTACAAAATTCCATTTTTCCAATAGGATTTAATGTCCCACCAGTAGAATCCATCACATACCAGTAGACACCATTATATTTTCCATTAAAACCAATATAATTCCCAATATACTGTAACCATTAAGTCTATTACATCTTCTATTGTGTTTTGGACAGGAAGGGACCCTGAACCTAAAGTATTCAGACAAGTCTAAACAAGCTTAGCCAGGCTGGAAGACCAGATATACCAATACAATCTGCTAAGACTTAAGATTTATTTATTGGTGTTTAGAAAGGCAGAGCTGGGTGGATGACTTAAAAATTGTGATCTATCACTGATTCCAAATTAAATGACAAAAACTGTACTTAATAACGTAATCCGTTACATTACACATTTTAGGTCATGCAATCAGACTACTTTTTGATTAGGCTAATTATAGATTACTTTTGACCTAAATTGTTTATCGCTTTGATTTAAATAAAATAATCATGTATCATATCAATATACAAATGGAAAGAATTAGGGAGAATAAAACATTTCTGGATAATTTATTGCTATTGAGTGAATGACGTAATCATGTAATCAATCAAAAAGTTTAAAAGTATTTTAAAATCTAAATTAATCTAATCACAAGTTTTTTTTAAATCTGATCACGTAAATGCTGATTACAGTACATGTAGTTAATTACTGTCCAGAGCTGCAGGAAGTAAAATTCTAAATTTTGGGCAACTTTTGCCGATGCAAACTCTATTTCGGCTACTACCAGGACTAAAGCCATGCACTGTTTACTTTGGTTAGTGTAAATGGTTCTTTTCGTCTACAACCATTTACAAAACTGTCAGTTGCATAATGCTGTAATGTTTAAAATGTGTTCAGATTTGAAAAGTTGTGATGAATTCTAGCAATTTTACTGCATCTTTGCTTTACCAAGTCAACAAATCTTTAACTTGAACCTCTATTGGCTTCAATTTTGTGTTTTAAACAACTCTACATCCCACTTCAACTTTCCACAGCCATGAATTTCAGACCAGCGCATCGATTCGACACATCAGGTAACATTTAAGTCGCTGTGTTGTCAATAAAAGCTGGGAGCTCTTATTTTTGCAGGCTGAATGCACAGTGAACATCTATTTAGGCCTGGGACAAAAGGCCATTGACTTGTAGACAGCTTGTGCACTGTGGGAAAAGGTCAGCGAGTGGGTGCTAGTCTTACCTGGTAAACCTGAATAACCTGCCATTGATTTTGCTGCGCATTGGATGACAAGCAAATCAAAGGCTCCCTAAAGTGCATTTCTGTGCTCACAGGTGCAGAGCAGCTGTCAAATACCTGCTGTTTCTGTACAGCAGGATAGACGCCCCACGAAGTGAGCCACATGTGTGTTAGCTTTATCCATGATAGTCTTCATGCTGTTGAGTCGTGTAGTCTGTGATGTCATTATGTGGGAGTAGAAACTCATCTTTTGTCATCAGTTTACTTTGTTTCTTTTGTGAAGATGTATTTTAAAGAATGTATAAAACACAATTTTCCATGCAGTTACAATGAATTTCAAATCAGAGTACAAATGCATGGAAAGTAGTCAACATGGTCTCATAAAAATATGTACCTCTGTGCACATTTTGTGAAACCGTTTTATGTACCTTACTGCACGTTTCGCTGCAGTTTCAAAAAGAAATGTCCACTGAGTGGCGCTAGAACAGAGGTTCAGTATGTGAACCCTGGCACATTTTATTACATTGATATTTCGGCGGTTCAGAATTGAAATATTCGGGGACTGACTGGTGCTAAAAGTGAATCCTCTATCATGCTGGAAATATACCCTATATCACAGCATATTAATATTGTTTTGAAGTCATAACATGTTATTCTTCAAGTAATTGTGTGAAAATCGAAACTGTACATTTGTGTGAAAAGGAATAAAAGATGGATAAGTTTATTTTGGAAACTGTACTTATTGAAAGTATTAAAAGTGCACCAAGGTACATATATGCCATGAGGTAGTAAATAGTGACTAGTGCAATTCTTCTGCGCTGGAATAAATTCAATATTGTTCGGAACAACACAACAATACAGTTTTTATTTTTCGGTGTTGTATGCCTATAAAAATCTTTCCTTTTTCTGTCAGAGAGGGAATCTGAATAAAGAGTCTCGGAGTGTGTGAGCAAGTGAAAGAGACAGATAGAGAGAGATTGATGGCTATGTCTTGTGAATTCTGCACAGACAAACAGGACTGGAGTTTTACGGACGTGTACAGGGTCAGGAATTGAGCAGACGAGCAGAAGCTACATCGAAACATGGCTGCCGCAGGCTGAGGGAGTTCAAGGATGCAAAGGAGCTTCACGCTCATTTCAATATCACTCTGTCATGAATATGTGATGTGAGATGGTGAACTCGCTCAACCTACACAAGGTTCATTGCATAGCAAACAGGAGGTTAAAATAAGCCACCCATTTGCTGAATCGGTCCTTTTAATCATATCATTATACACCCGAGAATTGACTTTAGCATCATAACAGCACAAAAATGTGTATTATGTAAGTTAAAAAATGAGAAAATGTTGAAAGTGGTTTAGAATACATGCTATTTACTATATTTTATCTATCTGTTCTTGTCCAATTAATTTAATTTGTGAAGTGTGTGAAATATGTTGATGTGTGTGTGTGTGCACTCTTGCTGAGTCATAGTTAGTACCTTCAGATGCTGCAGCTTGTGTGTCTGACAAAATGTTTTTCAAAGTAACGAACAAGGACAAGATATGCAAATAAAGCTGTAGAACGATCCTTAAAGTTTCCCACAAACCACCCAAGGCTGGATCGTTACGAATCCCCAGTTCCCTGTGGAACTCCACTCAAAAGACACACTCCCACGGTAGAATGCCTATACTGTACACACAGGCCTACACATACAAATGTATACACACTCTAAATGCATCTTTTATCTGCATCCGTCTCCTGCCGAGGCGTAAAGGTCTTTGTGTCTGCCTATAATGTGTTTAAGTTTTCTCAGGTCAACCTTTAATTCCCAGCCTCCATATAGACTCATCTCTCTTTTGAGACTTTCTCTGACAGACGGCAAAACTTTTTAGTGGAACCTCTCTGGTAACTCTGCAGACTGACCTTGACACTGGAAATGTGTCTCCTCGCAGCCCCTTCAGTGCTTAAACACACTAATATGTCATGTGTAGTCTGTCAGGACTCAGTGACCTCAGCTCAGCCTCAGGTTAGACCTGCACCACGCAGGACAGGAGAACTCTGCATCAGCACCGCTTACATTACTGCGGCTCTGACTTCTAAGACTGAGACTCAACATGAAACCGCATTCATAACCCAATCAATTCCACAATGGTATCGCATTTCAAAATAAATTGTATATTCAGTGGAAAATAATACAGAGTGAGATCAGTTGGAGTTTTATTTGAGTGTGAATGGAGAACTTTGATATCTGCAATCCAAAAATAGTATGCTTACTAAATCGTCCTCTAGTTTAAGTTCAGCTCTCTACAGTATATCTTCCGCTGGTTCTTTTAGTTGTCTTACTGTAACTGGACTTTACTTTTGCTTCTTTATACTCACCAGATAATATTAAAATTAAAAATTAAAATAGCAATGAATATATTTTTGGTATAAAGGTAGATTTACCTACGGTATGTAGGTAATTTTTTTTTTTGTATGCTGCAAAAGAGTCAGCATTACTATAATATACATTTTATTAAAATAAATAAATACAAGATTGAGCACTTTTTTGCTGTAGATTCTACACAATGCAGCTTGTTCACTGTAACAAGGAAGGAAATAACTAAATTAATGATGCAATCTTCTTCAAATATTAGAGAAAATTGAGTAGCGCTGTAAAGCCGATTTCTTTTGCTTTAAACTTGTTTTTCTATTGATTGTGTTGAAACTTTAAATGATCCCTGACTTCGTTTGTCTGATGCATGAACAAAACTGTCTAGACTGAACTGAGAGGTGCAAGTGAACGTGGATCCGATACTGCGATAAAGATTACTATGAGTCATGTCAGATTCAGTAAGTCTACAATGAAAGAGAGATGGACAGAGATGATACATAAGTTCCTCAGAAGAGAGGGTCCTCTTCACAGTTACAGCAGAATTTATCCGCATGTGCTGGTGACAGGTCTGTCTGACAACATGCTATTAAAGAGAGTTAGCATAGATAAATACATGCTAGCAGAGAGAAGACAAACATACTATTACCCAAACAACCTGCTGCAGGTGTTTCTCAACACAGTGTTCTCTAAACTAGACTGAGATTTTATAATATGGAAAAAGACTCTTTGGTCTGTTTTTCTGTGTGTGTTTGTGTCGTTGGCTAATAATGGTAGCTGAGCAATTTTCCTAGAAGAAAAAGGAAATAAAGAGAAATACTGTTGTCACTGGGGTTTTAAAGTTTCCAGTAGTACCTTGTTGAAAAAAAAAATGCATATACAGGTTAGGTATGTTTTGATGCTGGTTTCAGCTGGTTCTTTGCTGGTCCTAAGATGGTCAGACCTTGATCAGGCAGTCAAGTAAGACCAGCTAGTCTCTGCAGTCTCTGGTCTAAAGGTTTCTGAGGGGTTTGGAAGCCCTTAAGAAAATTAACCATGGTTTTATTGTATTTAGTGTATTGACTACCAGTTTTTATAAACACATCTTAACTAAAAATACAATGGTGAAACCATCGTTTCTGTGTTTACCATGGTTTAACTATATAGCAACCATGTTTTGTTTTGTGTCTAGCAAAATAATTTCGTTTGGATCACGTAGCTATTGCTAGCTGAACAGGAGCATTAGCGCTAATCTGCATAATTTGATATAGGCCAAGTTTGCCAGGCTCCTGTAAACAAATGAGTTTAGAATCAGTTTAGGATGTTTAAATTGAAATTGCGCTCTAAAGCACATTCTGCTTAAATGACTAGTTTCCACTAATAAAAGTGTTTCTAATGGTTCTATGTAGAAGCAAGGCTTCATTTACTGTATGCTAGTCTTAACAAAGCAAAAGTGAAAGATGAAGATGGAATTGTTACGCTTTCTTTTCCTTTCTGTGTGCGAGTAAAACATGCACAGCAGCATTTTCCATCTGATAAATTGGCCTTTTTCTCAGATATGGCAGACAATTGAATGAAGGGGCTGGTTGTTTTGAGGCACATCTAATCTTCCTGCTATATGTGCTGCGTCTCCCTCAGGCCTTGTTGGCTGTTATTAAAATGTGCTTTTCTATCAAGACAGGACCCAAAACGTACTTACAGTCTCAGCTCGCTCCGGTCTCACTCAAATAGCCCTTCCAAAGCAGCAGACTATTTCCCTTCACTGCACATTGGCAATCATCTTGTCTCCAAATGTGCGTTTGAAGCCAGAATAGAGGAGGAGAAGAGGAAAGGAATATTCTAGATTTATTGCTTTATTGCCACTCAGTTCTCACTGTGTTTACCTGATGTTATTGTTTTGCTGTGATAAAGTAGCTTTTTATTTTCTTGTGGTTCGGTGTTTCATATAGTAAATGATGAGTACTGGGAGAGAGAGGCGTACCGATGGGAGGGTGTTTAGTGCTGAGTTATAGGCCTTGCAACTCCACTATGGAGCCATTTTGTGTAGAGAAATTGATACATGGTTCTTGGGTGCCGGGTGTCCGGTTTTTCTAAAATAACAGACGAGTGTTGCTACAGTATAGTGCCATTAAAAGCATACTGCTTTCTTTGTAAGTGAAGAGGATTTGAAAAAGCCTCAAATGGCATGACCATGGATCACCCGTGGATTTCTGTGCAAATGTATTTTAATTCATACATTAGCATTTACATGATTAATATCTACCCAGAATATAAGTTTAATAAAAAAGTTTATGTCACACGTTAAATGCACAACCAAATAATTGTAGATTGTATTTTTAAATAAATGTATATTTTATAAATGGAAAATGCGCTACATTTTTGATTTTTTTTTTTTTCTTTCCTGCCAGATCAAGTGTCCAACAAATCAGCTAATCAGATTTTATCCAAACAATTCTTGAGGTTAAATTAAGAGTTAAAATAACTATACTCACATTTCAGAGAGGAGTCAGTCATCTGTAGGAGGAACAGCTGGATCAGGTAGCCGAGAAACTGAGGTATAGGGCACGACGTCTTATTGAATGACTGCTTCAATTGAAAGTGACAGCAGGGAGGGAGGGAAAGGGGATTTGGAGGGAACAGAAGAACAGGGCATTATGAGAGCACAAGGGTCATGGCTGCTACAGGCGATGCCTCAGGGTTTCCGCTGTCATTGACAGATCACCTGTTACTTACGTGTTTTAGTCAACTCCATGAACACACACAGAAAAATGTTTTAACATTTGATTGTTTTATCATTAATAGTAGCTATTTAGCCATGCTGGCATGTGCTCTGACAAGTCAAGTCCCGCCCCCAAAAAAGGCCAATGATTTTAACAGTAAAAACTGTCCTAAAATCCTGTTAAATGGTTAATTGTAAATTCCTGTAAAATTTACCATAAACTGATATTCCCAGATTTCCCTGCATTGCATGTACAATTTTGTTTGAATTGTCTTTTTTCTTTGAAATAACTATGTTTATTCTTAGTTTTTCTTATCAGTTGTGTTTATTAGGGTTGTATGTTACATCTTATGTCATTAAATTAATGTTTATTGCATATTTAAATTTAATGTGTCACCATGATAGTGTTTAGTGTTTGTGTGAATCACACTGAGCACCTTCTGCATGTGATTGGCTTTGGTTCATCATGTGACTTCCTCATCACTTCTCATGCATTTAGTGCTTAAAAGTGTATTTCAAAGGTACAAAACAGACATCAGTACTATCAGGTCGGTATATTAACATTATACCAGTTAATGAAATTACGGTATTTAACTGTGAATTTAACTTAAAACCAGTAAACTACAATGTTCTTACCATATTTTTTTCCCGGTCGAATTCCGGCAACAGCTGCCGTTTTTTTACCGTAATTCTTTTTTACAGTGCATATACTCCAAAATACATCAAATAAAATTGTTCATATTGAATGGAAATATAAAGTGCGTGTAAGCAAGGTTATGGTGACAGCAGGCTTCTAACTACTGAAGGATGAATGTTTCTCTCCCGCTTTTCAAATGAATTTTGCCTGAGACAGAGTCATCTGATGAGGCATATGAATGTGAATTTGATCCCAAACAGGGAAGTTACATTAAACACTCAGTGGGAGTTTGCCTTCCCAACCTTCGGCTGAACGCTGAACTGTGAATGTGTATGAGGGATGGAGGCTTTGAAATGACGCATACAATGCTCAGTATATAGCACAGCTTGCATAATTGTTGTTTAATTCCTTCAGGCTTGCAGCAACATCTCATTCAGACTCTCAGCTTCAGGTTTAATGCGCCTTATTGGCATGACAAATTATTTGGATAATTCGTTTAGCTAAAATGTTTGCAGTTTAGTTGCATAGAAGGAAAAGTAGATAATAGTGTACATAGAAATGTTCTTTTTCCTCCTATTTTCTTTTTCCTTTTTTCTTACTGATGGACTGATTGATTGAGATTGCAGTCTATTTGAATTCACTGGTTTATCCAGTTTACTAAAACAACTGGCTCTAAAGATTCCTTCATGGATGTGAGCTCACTAGTCCATGCTGCTGAATTACTTGCATCACGTTTAAGAAAAAAGTAATAATAATACATTTCTAAGGCATAGATGAAGAGGATTAAAAAGAATCAATACAGTAAAAGAAAACAAAAAGCTAAAAAACAAGGATTTTCTCTCTGTGTCATGTATTTCATGTCTCTGTGTGTGCAGTGAGCATATATCTCTGTCCTGCTGATGTGTGTATTGAGTTAGCTCAGGTCGAGGCCTGATATTTGCTGTTAGTTGTCTGTTAGAGATGTACAATGAAACATGTATCGTCCAGGAGGACTGATGATAGTTTTCAGTGGATGTGATCTGACAGTCTGGGCTTTATGGGACCTCTCTGTCTCTCCCGTCTGTCCTTCTGAATTGATTTGTGTGGATTCTCTCCACAGGGGTCAGGAACACTGCAGAGAAAGTTATGACTGTATAAAATGACAAATGAATCAGACTTCTACATAATCACACACACATACACACGCACAAACTTGTGCACCTGGAAAAATTTGAATTCATTGTATTTGCATTAACAAAAAATAATAAATAAAACAATGTAAGGACTAAATCATGTGTTCCGTGCAAAAATGCATTTCAAGGAATTGGTTACGTGGTTAGATTGTAATGCAGATTGTAAAAGCAAAACGCCCCAGGCTCACCTGACTTTGACATTTGTGTAATTGCACATTTTTTTTCCCATTCCATAGAAAGCTAGAGTACACTCAAAAAACGATTCTCCAACACTCTTTAGTTTATTTAAAAAAAAATAATGCATTTAATTTCATTCATGGTAAAGTGTAGAGCATGTGCTTGGGGAACTGCTAACAAATCTAAGTTGTTTTAATAATAATAATAATAATAATAATAATAATTAATACTTTAGGCATGGATGTGTCTCTTCTTTTTGAATGAAAAACATTTTAACAGCATGTTTAAGTTTTTTCAGACTCTGTTGTCATACATTGAAGTAAAAAATCTGAAAAAAATAAAAAATTAGAAAAAAATAAATAAATACATGTATAATTCAATATATTCTACATTAATTTAAGAATATTGGATTTTGTGCATACTATATGATATTGTACAGTATTTACAGTTTCTTCTACATTAATAATATGCTATACAAATAATTTTATATATTAAATTAAGTACAAACAATAATATTAAATTAATATGAAACACAAAAAAAATCAGTCAATAACATAAATACACTTAAATATAATAAAGAAATAACAATAATAAATTAATTATTATTTAATTCAATAATACTGCTAATAATAGTATTATATTAATATTAAATACTAACAAATAAATGAATCAACATAATTGCTTTAATAAATAAAATCCAATAAAATAATAATGATAAAAATCTAATCTTATTAAGATCTAATCTATATATAATATCTTATTTAATTTCAATAATTTTTTTTTAAATAATAATATTACTATATATGACTTGGAGTACCTTTGAGTAGTGCTTAAATACCATGGTAAAGGAAGAGTGTAACCCTTTTGAACAGTGGAACTTGCATCAATGTACCATCATAGGGTTTGTTTTAACTAAGAAATTATGTGCTAATATCGTTAATATTGTGGTGATATTTTCAGAAAGCAGGGCGTCACATGTTTAGCACAAACATGCACATGAACATCTAAATTTGGTTCTTGTCTGAATACAGTGCGCCCCGTGGAGAACTGGCCCATTTTGTCCGTTCTACAGAAGGCTGATTAGATGCTCTCACATGCTCGCTGATGGATATCTCACATACTTTGATGTTTTCTTCCACATCAATCTAATAAGATTAGCAGAAGCTTCTTTATTTCTGCCTTTCTTCTCACTCTTCTCACAGTGGATCAATAGATGAAGCTGCAGTCAGTTTTATGTCATGTGTGTTGAGAGAACAGTAAATGAACCCTGTGTGCTTAAAGAGTGCTTTTGTCAGCAGTGACCTACATCAACAACATTTTTAGACACGTTGTTAGTGCACGTGTGTATCCTCACGCACGGCTTCTGGTGTTGTCTCTCGACTGCATCTCACTTGAGGGGATTTAAGATCTATCAGATTTAAATTCGACCGAGGCTTGAAACTCTGCGATTCTTTGAAGTCTAACGAACTCAACATTTTTAAGCAACTTCAAACGACAACACGACTTTCGCTTCTGGTCTCAAAAGGAACATTAATTAATTTCCATTTTCATCTTGAAGGATAAATAAATCACACAAAAAGGGGTTTACAACACCAAACAGACTAAATCCAACTAGCACCATAGCATTTATCACAATGTGATTAAAAACTGATTTGAGAGAAGCTATACTTATTAATTACAGTGTAGGGTTAAAATAAATTAATACATTACTAAAATAATTTCTATATTTATAATTTTCTATAATTATTTATTTAGGCCTATCTTTGTGTTTATATTTAGTCCTAGATGGGTTATTTTATATATATATATATATATGCAGTGCTCAGCATAAATGAGTACACCCCACTACATTTGTCAGAAAACCTTTAGTTTCCTTTCAGAATCAACATTTTCTAAGAGATAGTATACTACAAAATACTCCCACAAATGTGGGCCATTGATTGCAAACAAGATTTGTTAATTTGCACACACACAAAAAAGTGATTTTCTCTAATTAATTCAAGCACATGTTGCAAAAGTGAGTACACCCCAATTATAGTCTTAGGAGGAAAGCCACACTTAAGACTACAAAATTCTAATAAACAGGCATTCAACCACAGGTAATTCTAATGATTCATTTAAGAGGTGTCCAACAGACCTGTGACTATAAAAGGGCATTACAAAGAAAAGCCCTTCCCATTTCATGCTGAGAAAGGAAATCATTTCTTTACACCAAAAAAGGTGAGGGCTACAAGAAGATCAGCAAAGCTTTACATCTACAGTCAAAATACTGTAGCAAAAGTGATCCAAAAATGAATCCAAAAGTTCTCTGCAGTTAGCTAAAGCAGTAGAAACCCAAACTGGAGTGACCATTTCCTTTCCACACTGCAGAGGAATGGCATGCATGGGAATCGTCCATAAAGGAAGCCTCTCCTAAAGCCCATGCACAAAAAAGCAGGCCTAGAATTTGCTAGGGTCAATGCTGAAAAAGATGAAGACTACTGGGACTCTGGAGTGATGAGGCAAAGATCACTGTTTTTGGAACTAATGGTTTCAAAACGGTTTGGCGTCGTAAACAAAACTGTTTTGATTGCCTACAATGAAACATGGTGGTGGCAGTGTGCTTATGTGGGGCTGCATGAGTGCTGCTGGTGTTGGGGAGCTGCATTTCATTGATTGTATCATGAACTCAACAATGTACCGATTGATTAAGATGCTGCCATCACTCGGTGCTCTTGGTCGTCGTGCACTTTTCCAACATGACAATGATCCAAAACACACATCTAAAGCTACTGTTATATTTCTGAAGAAGAACAGGGTAAGGGTGATTGAATGGCCAGGTATGTCTCCTGATCTGATCCCAATCGAACACCTGTGGAGAATTCTAAAGCGACAAGTTTCCACTCTCCATCCAGCATCCAGGCTCTAAAATAGGTTATTCTTGAAGAATGGAAAAAAGATAGATGTTGCAATATGTTGCCAATTAGTTCATTCCATGCATAGAAGACGTGATGCTGTCCTTAAAAATCATGGTGCTAACAATACAATGGAAAGTGGTAAAGTTGCAATATTTAATTATAATTTCATTTTAGTTTTGATCTAGAACCAGTACTTTGTATGAATTTATATTGATTTCTGTTTGATGCAGAAGAAAAGAAACAGAGAAAGATAAAAGGCTTGAGAAACAGAGAGCATGAAGAAAATAATAGGAAGATGCAGAGAGAGAAAGAAGACAGAGAGAGCCTTTAAAGTCGGCAGCTTTAATTCAATAAAGACTAGAGCTGTGTTGTAAGAAAATGAAAAGTCTTGTAGGGAGTCATTAGGCAATGTGTGGTTTCTGGCATTGACACAATGCCACGGGGAGATGCCAGCCCAGCAGTAATAAAGTAAGTGTGTGTGTGTGTGTGTGTGTGTGTGTGCTCGCACGTTTTTGTCCCCCCTTTTCTAAACGCTTATAAATCACACAGAATTAAGTTTTTTGAATCTAGAAATGCACAGTTTCCTGTAAGAGGTAGGTTTAGGTGTAGGGTCAGCGTAGGTCAATACCACATACAGTCTGTGCAGTAGAAACACCATTACACCTATGGAGAGACCCCACTTTTCACAAAAATGAACATGTGTGTGTGTGAGAGAGAGAGAGAGGGAGAGAGAGAGAGAGAGAAAAAAAAAGTAGTGTTCTTTCTTTTAAAAAATTGTTTCATCATATCCTTTCAGATTGTTCGGTAGTTTAGCTTAGTTTAGCTTAGTTTGGTTTAGTTTATCCTAGTTTAAGGACAGTCATGTCCTAAAAGTTAAAGAGTCAGACTTTAACCCAAAGGCTGCAGGTTTGAGTCTTGGTATTGGCAGGAATTGTCGGTTACAGGAGTGAGTGACCAGCGCTCTCTTGAACCTCCAATACCACGATTGAGATGAAACCCTTGAGCAAGGCACCCAACCTAGCCTAGCCTGTCCTACTTCTTTTAATAGACAGTTTGAGTTCAGGCAGAAATTATCCTCCTCCACTTTTTGCTAGCCCTATACAGTACATATATTTAATATACAGTTGTGGCCTAATGGATAGAGAGTTGGACTTGTAACCCAAAGATTGTGGGTTCGAGTCCAGTGGTACTAACCTGGGGGTGGGTAAATATCCAGTGCTCACTCCACCTTCAATACCAAGACTGAGGTGAGACCCTTGAGCAAGGCACCGTTCCCCCCACAGCTCCCCGGGCGCTGCAGCACTGGCTGCCCACTGCTCCGGGTGTGTGTTCACGGTGTTTGTATGTGTGTAGTAGTTCACTTCTCACTGCTGTATGTGTGCACTTGGATGGGTTAAATACAGAGCACAATTTCCTAGTACGGGAAACCATACCTGGCCACATGTCACGTCCTTTTCTTTTCATATCACAGATCATATGTAAGGTTTGCTCTTGATTTTGGTCTGTGGCACATTATATTTTAATGTGTTTTTGATTGCTAATTTACCTAATTGTTCTTGCAATTCATTGGCCAGTTTCTTCATTAGTTCATTCTATATGGATCATTGCTTCATTCCCTAGATTTTACAGTTTAGCTCTGGGAAAATGTTTTGTTTTTTTTCTCTCATTAATTTTGTTTTTGATGAATGTGTAAGGAAAAAAAGATGTAGAACATATCATCCCTTATCATATCATGTGTCAACCATTATGACACACATTTTTAACAATCATGGTAATACACACATATTTCAAATGAAATAGGTTTCACATGGCCATTGAATCATTTAACACCAGTGTCATCACTTACATACTCATTTGCAGCAATACCACCTCCCATCTTTGTTCATATCACAAACTTTTATTTCTAATCTTATATTTTCTAATGTATTTATTTCTAGTCTTAGATGCTTCTTTGAATTTGTGTTTTCAGAAATTATTCTCTTTGAAAATAATTATCTTAAAAAAAAAAACAAATTCCTTAAAATACCTGTCGAATAAAGCTGATTCTGATTTGTGCAGACTCTGGCTTCTGGAATTTCTCGTTGCGGGGATTACAGTTGAAACTGCACATAGCTGTTCAGTCTTCTGTGCCCTCCTTCAATTAGACCTAATGTCAACAGCTCACCGTAGCTGGCTGCCAGGGTTCCCTCATTTTGAAGAGCCATGGAAGTGGATGATATCCAGACTTCTCTCCAAGAAACCGCAAGCTGTCCTCAGCCTGAATGAGGACTTTGGAGCCCTTCAGGGTAGAGAGCTGAAGCTCATTTCAAGACATCTCTACTTGGACAGTATTGTTGGCAGCCTTCTGACACAGATATACCCACCCACACACTCATACGGTCAGTTCTTTACCGCCAAAGTTCAGTCCCCGAGGTAGGCAGTAATAATAAGCGGCATTGCAGGTGCAGGGGTCTGAACTGGGGGAAATAAATGAGTGTTTATCCTTCCAATTCCTGCCGCTGAGGGACAGCTGAAAGTTATCAGCTTTCCAGAGCGCTCCACAAACTGTCAGAGTTAGCGTCAGTGCATGGGTTAAAGCACTACAATTCCTCACCTTCATGTTGATCCAAACCCAAATAACTTTGTTATTTGTGAAGAATTTATCTTTATTCATATAATGAAAGTAAGTGGGCTTCAGAACAACTTTGGAGGCCGTTTTTATTGAATGGAAAAAACATGAGTGAGTTCCTTCCATGTGTGCGGTGACCTTCGAGGAGTTGTTAATTCATCAACTTTCTGGATTCACACTTTCCTCTTCGTCAGCTACCTAATGTATGTGTTATGCATGTGAAGGACGTAGACTGCTATTCATTATAGCTCATCTCTTACTTTAGCATGTCACATTGTGTCAGCGTTATTGATATATGTTGCAGTAGAAGCCCAGAGCAATTTTCTTCACCACTCCGACAGATTAATGATTGTGCAGTTGCTTGGTGACTAGCAGGACAGCCCATAATATACCACAGATTTTCAGTAGATTTTATTAGAGAGATGCAGGACATCTCATCCTGTATGTGCATATTTGGTATACTATACACACAAATTGCTGAGCGCCTCTCCACGTGTTTAGTCTTAAAGTGTAAATTACCTCAGGTTTTGGCCAGAATTGTAATTTAGAATCTCAAATGTCTCTACTTTGCTATAAGCCTTGTTGAAGAGATCTTTGCACCACTCCAGGTTTAAATTAAAATAATTTGGCATGGGAAGCAGATGCGCAGACAAAGACATAAAAGGCCAAAGCCTCCAGCATCAGTTTTTAGTGTGCCTCTTGAGGTTGTGAGAGTAAGGTTTACCTGCAGGTATCTCATCTGGCCTCTAATACACTAACCTACCTGAACCTTTCTCTCATCCGGGTCATGGCACCAACGTCACTGGTCCTACTCTTTCCACTCCAAGGTGTAATCAATTCAGCATCTCCTAGCATGGGAGGTGTGTGCACTATAAACCACTGAATCAGGTTCTAGTGCTCCTCTTTAGACCCCAATTTACCTTTACAGGTCAGGACTGGCCTCTATTACCATCACCCCCTTAAATCTCAGTCCCATTCGAATCACAACACCAGTGTAACTGGAATCTACTCTCATCACTCCAAGCTGGATTTAAACCAGTGTTAACTAACATTGGGGGCTGGTGCCCTAACAAGGATGTTCAATGGTTACTCCACCCCAAAATGAAATTTTTGTCATTAATCACTCCGTCATTCCAAATCCCTAAAAGAATTTGTGTTTCTTCTTCACATAACCAATTCCTTGAATTCAAGATATTTTGGATGAAAACTAGGAGCCTGTATGTATAAGAAACAGCGAAATAAGCATGTATTTGACAGAAATTCCCAAATCATCAGCAAATATTATATTTTATTCTTTTCAGCAACTAATCACTTGAATGCGACAAGCTTGAAGTGGGGAATATGACATTTCACACTCAAATTGTTAACTTTGTGGTTTATTATTTTGATTCGTTTGGGACATGGTGACTCATGGCCCTCTCACGTGTCAGTCTGTCAATTTTTAAGCAAATTAAAACAATAAATACATTTTTATGGCTCTTTTTGTGTCATGACAAATTGCTGTAGCACCTCAGTTCAAGCAGCTTGTGAACCGATCATCTCTTCCTCTTTTCTTACTCGAAATTAATATGAATGAACATTAGAAGGGATCTTGTTTCAGCCAAAGACAGACATAAATGCACCATTTTCCAAATTGATGTCCACTGATGTTAAACTACTCTCCTGTCTGGTTTGTTTGTCGGACAAATTATGCATTATGATTGGTCAGATTGTGGTCTTTAAAGTTAAGATTAGTTTGTTGCTCTGCAAGTTACACTTTCAAGGTAGCTTACCCAACACTGGTGCATCCCCCTGTTTGAGTGTTTAATTTTTGACCCCTCCTTCTCAGAATAGAGCGTTGCAACAAAGGAGAACATGGAGGAGAATGTAGAAACAAGGTCAGCATAAGATAATATTGATACTACAACAATACAAAAGCTAAGAGCGGTAGACATACACAGGAGGTGGATATGGAGGTTGGTGGGTTACTGTCAATAAAGTCTTCCTGATCATTTTTTGATTGTTAAATGTGTTTTCCTTTCAACCTTCATCTCGAATATGCTATCAATTAAGCCTAAGTAAAATTATGTGTGTCCTGGCAAGTGTCTATTTGCCTTTGTCCACTGATCAAACGGCAGGCTCAGACCTAATTGGGTCTGTTTGTCTTTGCTTCACTGAGCGTGAGCCAGTTAATTGGTCTACATTCTTGGAGGCTCATCGATTGGCCAGTCCAGTTATCCAGTTATAGGCTTTGTGATGAAGGTATGGGAGGAACCACTTGATCTTTCTAAGCCATGATTGGCTAATAGACGTCCACTTTGATGTGAGAGCTCAAAAAAATATTCAGCTTTCATCCCTCCTATCGCCTCACACCAGACCTGGACACAGCGTTGTTACTTAGAAACCAACCTTTCCCCATCATGCCTCGGGCCTGACATACCTGCAATTACCGCCACACACATGCAGCAGTCTTGACCTTCATTCTGAGCTGCGAATATGGCACCAAACACAGGGCATCTGGGGGTTAGGGAGGGTTCAAAGCTTGGGGTTGATTTTAAACCTGCCGGCTTTGAACAACCCTGCAGGCTGGACTCATGCTGCTGGACCCAAAATGGACAACTAGACTAAGATTAAATAGCTAACTGCTTAAACAGAACACAGTATTAGAAATATGAGGATATGGGCTGGGATAAATACAGGTTATTAGAATATCGCTTGGTATTTTTGTCAGCTGCAAGGTCCAGATTGTGCTGATCGCAGGAAAAGTAATGGCATTCTGAGACGATAGTGGATAGAGGGAGGAGGAGATGTGCTGCAGATATGCAAAATTCATCAAATGACTGTATGCTTCATCTATCTCGCTCTCTTTTTTTCTTTCTCCAGGGCAGGACCGCAGTGAAGCAGCTCTGATAAAGCGTTTTAAGGGGGATGGTGTTCGTTACAAGGCCAAGCTCATCGGGATAGATGAGGTCACTGCCGCAAGAGGAGACAAACTCTGTCAGGACTCAATGATGAAACTCAAGGTGTGTGTTTTGGCTGCTTTTTTACATGGTTACTGTAAATGATTTCAGATTACGTGACAAAAATTGAAGTTAGTGATGCAATCCATTACATTACACGTTTTCAGTAATATAATCAAACTACTTATTGATCACTTTTAGGTTACTTTTGATCTCGTTTAACGCATTGACCTAAATAGCATGATCTTGTACAATATTGATATAAAAATACAAAGAGACAGAAAATATAGTCCATTCATTGTTATTATAACTATTAATGACATAAAGTGTATTACTCATTACATCAAAGCTTCCCAAACTGAGGTTCATAAGTTAAATGAAAAGCTTATAATAAACTAAATCATACAAGTGTAAGGCACACAAGTGTATTATTATTATTATTTTGTATAACAACATAAAATGATAATTAGTCAATGTCATAGAACTGCAAACATGCAAATGTCTTACTTGATTATTAACTTATTGCCTTAAAAAATACTTAAGTTTTGGAATCTGAATACATATCCAGATTATAATTGGAAAAGAATAATTATGATGAATATGTGGCAGGGTGTATATATTTATTTATATATTGCTTATTTATGTATTTATGCATTTCACACTTTTATTTAAAATATTGATTAAGATAAAGATAAAATATCTCTTTTGGTAAGTCCAGGCATATCTTTGGAAAAAATTCTGAGAAAAAAAAAACTAAATCAGAAAAAAAGCAATAGCTTTGTTCGTTTGTTTTTTGTTTTGTTTAGTGTTTTTAGCTGTAATTTTAGAATTAAAATTTCAGTTCCATTATAATGAGCTTAATTTAAATACAACATCATACATGTTTTGCCAATTCTCATTTAATTAGCTACATTGAGGTTTGAATAAATAAGCCACATCCATTAGTCACCACCAGGGGTCACACTACCATATGAAAGTGTGTTGCCTATTTGTTATATGTGTGTGTGGGTTGCTCTATTTGTAGACCCATGTACATCTCATAAACAGACATTGATGCACATTGTCTTGATACCTCTGAAAATCAGTGTCTTATTGTATGTTCACTATAAATCGCACCCTGTTCACCAGCGCTTAGATTGCTTTCTTACTGAGGGTGATTTTTCCGTCTTATTTGCATGTTGGTCTGATTGGAATGTCCAGACTGTTATTGATCGGAGCTGTTTACCTCTCACTCATCCAGACACATAATCTATACTTATATTCCCACAGTCGTCCACTCCTTAGCAAACAAATGAGTCCCACGGTGTCATTTCTAATCTCTTATTCCTCTCTCATGCTTTTTATGTCTCTCCGTTCATCAGGCTGAAGAGTTTAAACAACAGTTTGACTTGACTCTTTTCATATAATCCCTATCATCCCTTTATAATCAGCCCACGTAGTGCTATAAAAACATCCTTAAGCATCTGTCCAGCTTCTTCTACAGCCAGACAAAAAGAGATTCACATCTTATATTTGGGGTCTGCATCCTTTCTTCACTCCAGCGACATTTATGCACACAGTCCTGACTTCTGAGTTTTGAAATGTCAGAGCTTGTGCTCTTTTCGCCGTAATCTTCCAGCAATGGCTCATTCATCATCCCGCCAGCACATATGGATGTGCTAATGGTGTGCTAACATACATCATATGACTGACGGATGATGCTCCCTGCGCACTCGGAGGGAAGATCAAGAAACAGGCTCGTCTGATTGGCAAGGACGTACGATGGTCCTGGAAGACTTGAGCGCTCCAGCTGTTTGGAGAAATGCCCAAAAGCACACCTTTGAATGGTTTGGATATACAACGCAGAACAAGTTTTGGTGGATCTTGATAGCACTTTTTCCAGTGGTTTATGAAAATATACCAAAACGTATATCTGTAAGTTGATTTAGGTCTGAAGTGTGATCTCTTTTCATCACTGTGACTGATTCTGGGAAAGGCGGTGCACAGCCATCTGGGGTGGCACCGCTCTCAGATTCTCGATCACTTATTCACAACGCTTTTACAGAAGGATGGCGCTTTGCATTTGTTCTATCCCTCTTGTTGAAAATGAATTGTGTCCAGTGTGAATTGTGTGAGGGTGAACGGAACACGTCTGTTTATCATAAAATCAAATGCATTGGTAGTTGGTTTATTAAATTTGCAAAAATGTGTTAATGTCATATTAAGAACTAAATGTCAACCTTTATTTGAAGTTTAAGCATGTTATTTAGTTTTTTGTGTTTTATTCAATTGCTGTTGACTAAATATTATATTTGCAGTGCCTCGGGTCACTATGAGCCCTTCAGAGTGCTGCCCCTGGTACATTGTAAATAATGATTGAATTTGAAGGGTAATGAATGAATTCGAATGGTACAAGTCTATAAAAATGCCACAGTAAAAGTTATTTAGTTAATGATTAGTTCCCCTATTATATACAGTGGTAACACATGTATAGTCTTTCTAAATATGAGTATGCTTTGTCTTGTGGAAAATCTTGATACTACACCTTCTGTATTTTCTCATTACTATTTGTGTTTTTCATAACACGTATAATATAGATTTAGTACTTCAGTAAATTAGTATTGTATTAGTGAATAATAATTATTATTATCATCGTTATTTTTTCATGATAATTTAAAGTAGACCTGAAGCAGTTGGAGAAGTTCACATTATTTCTACTTTAATAAAAAATATAAAAACACAACTAATGTAACTATTTCAAAGAACAAGGGAGGTTTTGTTATAGTTTTTGCAATTAAGGTCTCCATATTGTAATACACAGCATGAGATGTATACATTTCCTTTTGATATGGTGAAATATAGAATTTTTTGGCCCCAGGCACTGGTCTAACTGGCCCTACTGCATGTATTTTTTCTTGCCTATCTTGGTTGACCCACCAGTCATCAAAAGAAGCAGTTGTTCCGGGGGGGAAGTGTTAAATATAAAAGTGAACAATCAGCATTTCAGTTTCTGCCTTATAGCTAGTTTAATCACCTTAAATGTTTAAGAGATAATAGCTTACTTCTATTATTCTCTCTTGTTTGTCTTTCTCTCACAGAGACAAAGAAGTTGCATTTACATTGTCAAAGAATGAAGAGTAATATGTGCCATTTTAAATATGTACCCAAAAAAGGCTCATTTTTAATCTGATGTGAGTGACTTTGGTTTAAATTTTGATTTTATTTGATAACTGTACATGAGACGTTAAAGTCATTTGCTTGCATGTGAGCAATAATACCAAAGAAATGTCTATTATGTATTTTATTTCCTTGCATCTGCTGTAATGACCCATTACAAAGACTCCAAAAACTCCAAAACAGGAACAAAACTTGAGAGTGTTTTCCAATTATTTATGTGTGTGGTTTCATTTGCTGTTTTCTTGCTCCAAAACAATGGATAATACTGTATGAGGGTGAATGTTTTGGATGTCGCATACATATAACAAGGTAAAGGAATTATAAATTGTGCCAAAATGTTTGCTCATATGCCATAAAGTAATTTTATTACATTCATTATTAATGTGAGGAGTACACATACAGACAATCAATGATGCAAACTGAGTCAAGTCATGCATTTTTTTCTTTAGTTTCATCCAAATTGTCGAGGTAAATGAACGTTTTGTGAGCAGATGAGCCTCATTTTATTCTCAGTAGACATTCTGCATAGATGAGCTCAGTCTATCATTTTTGATGGCAGAAGAGTCTGAAGGGGGTGACATGCGTAATTTTGAGTGGGGATGGGGTGATATTTCTACTTCTGAATGACCGTCATTAGAGAAAGATCAACAGAATCATGTAATTGTCCCCAGTCACTCCGAACCAGCACAAGCCCGAAATGGTTGAAAGCAGAGAGAAAATGAATCAATTTCTTTACATAACAGCTAATTCTCCCCAAGGATTGCAGCAAGTAGCAAAAGCTGCCGTTCCCTGCTCTGTTTCTGTTTTATCTTCATTTCTTTTTTTTCCCTCATGCTTCTGTTTTCATCTTCTTGTCTGCAGGGAATCGCAGCCTCTGCGCGGTCTAAAGGAGAACACAAACAGAAAGTTTTTCTCACTGTGTCCTTTGGAGGGATCAAGATCTTCGATGAGAAGTCAGGGGTGAGTCGGGGGGTGGGATTGTGTCCTGTCACTACCCATGATCCTTTGAAGCAAGTGTCTGAGCCACAAATACAAATCCTCAGATGCCTAACCTGGTTTGTTTTATCTACACAAAGGACTTTTGGGGATATGTTGTAGCTAATATCTATTTTTTTACTTTTCCTTTCATCAATGTATTGATCAGTACAGATGCAAG
The DNA here is from genome assembly GCA_032359435.1 of Enteromius unitaeniatus. Taxonomy (NCBI): domain Eukaryota; kingdom Metazoa; phylum Chordata; class Actinopteri; order Cypriniformes; family Cyprinidae; genus Enteromius; species Enteromius unitaeniatus. The sequence goes on from JAUMHI010000065.1 coordinate 6,246,619, forward strand.
TGCATCTGTAAAACAACTTCAGTGGGAGAGCAAATACATGTGATTCTTAGGAAATGCGTTAGCAATTTGAGGCCTTTTCACACTAAAAACTATTAACTATGAGATTTACCTTTTGAAAAGGAACATGTTTGTACCTTAAAGGTTCATTTTGGTACCTTACAGGTACATATTAGTACTTAAAGTGTACATATTAGGTGCAAAAGTGTACCTTTTAAAAGGGACCGCCCAAGTGACAGCTTTTGTACCTTTATTTCTGAGAGTGTTATAAACTCATGCTCACTTTGTTGTACTCTTTAAATGCTTGAGCTCATAAACGGTATTCTATGCATATTATTGTTTGTTTTTTGTAGGGTAAGAAGTAGGGATAGTTTTTTAAGGGATAGTTTATTTGGGACTAAACATAAAATAAATATATTTAAATATAAATATACTTAAATATATTTACGTATAATATAAAATATAACAATATAAATATATACAATTATATTTTTTTTTCCAAAATATATACTGTATGTTTTTATTTCTAGATACAAAATAAATACATATGTATATTGTAGATTAATCATTTGACAGCACTACAATATTTATATGGCAAAAATACAGTTAGAATTACATCATCAATCTGACATACACTGATTTCTATACAATAAAACAGTTTTATAAAAAAAACACCACATCATCTGCCTGAGACCTCTACACAGAAATATCTAAGTATATTACTGATATACTAAGTACTGATATAAGTATCAGTTATTTTCCAGACATCAGAAATCAAAGTAGAATATACAATTCTGTTTGTGGGTATAGTTTATCGTCTCATCTCCTAGGCCTCAAAAGTTTG
>JAUMHI010000065.1:6258262-6281921 GCA_032359435.1 Enteromius unitaeniatus
TGTGTGTGTGTGTTAATTACACAACTACCATTTTCAGCTCAATGTGCATTTAAATAATATTGTATTTATTTATTTATTATTGATTGGAAATGACAATGATAAATACTCACAAATAAGATTTACCTTGATTTTCCACTTCACATATTCTTCTGTGTGATGAAAACGACACCACATCTGTGGGACTGTCATGAGTAGACTATATTTAATAGAAACAAAGACAAATACAGAGTTTTCTCTTCTAGACATCTTGTTACTTGCTACTCAAACAAGTTCTTCAGACAACCTATAAATATCCTGCAGAGATCTTCCATATTATTTTATGCTCAAAAACTCTGGTTCTTTTGTGAACGCGACTTGATTTCCGGCAGCACTGATAAAACACCTGCGTGCCCTTATTGCCGGAGGCTGTGTAGAGTCAGCCAATCAGATTAGAGCAGATCCAGAAAGTGCTTTCCAGTTTTGTGTGCCATGTCTGAAGATTTTGGATCAAACAATAAATAGTCAAAAGCAAGCAACGTCACTGTTGAGAAGTAAATTATAAAACAACTTAATATTACATCACAGGAAAGCAATTTAGATAGCAAAGGCTGCTTATAGATACTCCTGAACAGACATATCTCAACAGAACGTTATTGATTCATAATGCCATGAGGATGAAGGGGTGGTCATACAGTTCTTTATGGAATACTCTGTCATTTCTGTCTCTAAAAAAAATCACTCTTTGAATGAGACCTTGCAAGGTTGGTTATTCAATCAGTGATTCTTCTTCTCTGACTTATGTCTGTTTTCACCTCTAAACAAGTAAAGGAGACAGAAAAATGTGTTTTTCCTCCTCTTCCCCTCCCCTGGCTAATGAGAAATGGATGATGAGCCGCTTTTCTCCGGTTTGACTTTTTGGACAGGCTTCAAGGCAACAGATGCGAGTTTGTGTTTAGAGGATGAATTATTGAACAATTAGTGCATCACTACATGCCCAATCCAACCGCTGTCACTGTGTATGCGTGCTCAGCTCCTTCTCACCTTTCTCTCTTTCTTTCTCACTCATTACTTTCTTGTTGTGTTAACCACTAACACATAATGCCACATAGGACAGGATCAGCTTGTTGTTTCTCCACTTTTTGACAAACTGTATACAGGCATAACACATTACATTTTTTTTCATATTTTCACAATCTGGCCCTGCCATACTCAAAAGAGTTGTTGTAGCCTCATGTCTTGTCATGATGGCTCAGATCTACGAACTCAGTCCTAGAACAAGGCTAAAAGACTCTGGAATTATCTCCCCTCTTACACCAGAACAGCCTTTCTTTGTCTTTTCTCAAGACTTTTTTTTTTCTCTCATTGGCATTTTATATTCTATGAGAAATGTTCTCTTAGGAATCCCATCCATTCTTGCAGCCTGTGTATATTCCGTGAATATGTATGCATTGTTTTTACCTTGTTTACTGATTGTGTAGTGTTGTAAAGCACTTTGGTCAACTCTGGTTGTTTTTAAACTGTGCTATATAAATAAAATTGTATTGTATTACATGCAGGGTCCAAAATGAAATTTTATTTTAACTGCTATACGTAAAAACTCCTAAAAGGCATAAATATTTACAGACATAAATATTCTATTCTATTTTTCAATGAATGCTTGATGAATGAATGAATACCCTCTCACTGTATCATTGTGTGTATATATATATATATATATATATATATGTAATCATTAAATAAATATATAAATTACACACACAAAGACACATACACACACACACACACACATATATATATATATATATATGTGTGTGTGTGTGTGTGTGTGTGTGTAAAATAGAAATCAGTCACAATTCACTCCAATGCCTTGGAGAGCATTAATGTGACTTCTTTAAAATATAAATAAATTAATAAAATAGTAAATAATAAATAACAATAATAACAATAGTAATAATAATAAAAAATTATAAGTTCAGTTCAACTCAATTGAATTAAATTCCATTTTTTAATTAAATTAAATTAAATGTTTTTTTTTTATATTATATATAGCCAACTGCTATTTTTATTTATTTATTTACTTTTTTTTAAAAAAGCAACATTCTTTAACACAATTTGTTAATGTTACTGCTTCTAATTACGTTTTTAATTTCATTCAGCATAGTTTGTGGAGGTCAGAGACGATCTGCTGTCACAGAGCGGTACAAAATCCCAGAAAACCATTCAAAAGGCTGCATTTTGTTCAGATGTGTGCTTAGATGTGGATCTGAAGTGGCGTATCAGTTTGAAGTGATGTCATTAAGAGGCTCTTATCGTCCTCGAACAGAGTCTCTTTCTCACGGCGCAGGATTGGTACAGTTGCTCCGGCTGGCCTCCCTCTGGGCAGGATGGTGTATTGATAGTCCCGCCTGTTAACACCTGCGCACACACACACACTAACGCACGGTCATGATCTCCTGCGCTCAGGGAGAAGATACTATTGAATAGAAAGAGCCTCCATTTGAGGAGCTCACCAAGTAGATAAAGTCATTCGCTGTATAGCATGTCGAACAAGAACGGGACAGGAAATTGAAAGAATTGTTCTACTAGGCAGACTCATTTGCAAAACCCAGATAGTCCTTGTATAATCCTCCCTCGCTGTATGGCAAACAATAGGCGGCACCGAGCTCTGAAGGGATTCTGGGCCTGCTGTTCCTCATCTGTGCCGATTTGGGAGACGTTGTCCTCTTTTTCCCTTGACTTTTCTATCTCTGACTACGGCCGGCGTTGGCCAACAGCAAAGCTTACACGTAGCATCTACAAAATGTGCACTTTATCTCTAACTATTGGCCCGTAGCTACACAAGGACCTAATAAAGCCGTGGCTAATGTGTGTACGTGTGTGTGTGTGTGTGTGTGAATGTGTACAGGAGTCAAGCGGCTGGTTAATTAGCTGTGAATGTGTGGTTTTGAAGGGCTTAGCGTCGGACTCCAGATCCTCATTATCTCTGTAACGCCAGCGTTCCCTTTCCGCTGTCTCCCCTCTCCTCATACCAGTGTTATTCAGCAGCACCCAGAGATAAGCAAACACACACACACACACTTCACATCACCAGTGTTGGACACGTCCCCAGTCGCTAAAACCTCATTATGCGCTCTGTTTGTGTATTGTCATTAAGTTGTGTGTGCGTTCCCTCAGGGAGCGATTAAACAGGGCAGGGCTTTTGTTTTAGGCCTTTGTGTTTTTAATTATTTGGCGGCTGTGAATAACCTGAACTCTGTGCCTTTAAATCACATTGGTCATAGGGTGGGTTTGTTCCAAAACTGACAGAGGTACCATTGGAGCCGCAATTTATAACACTATGCATAGACAGCAACCCATTTAGGCCACACAAATAGCACTGGAAAGTTTTCACGGCTTTAGCTTGTTGGTAAGCGAACAATTTGATATTTCGTTTGGGCCCTCTCACGATACGCTGGTGCTGTGAAAACCAATGGTGTAGACGGGGACTAGGCCATAGTTCAATTAGGACATTTGAGTAATTTAGATGTTTTATTAAAATTATTGGTGTGCATCTTGAGACAAAACAAAGACACTGATATATTTAAAGATTCTTTATTTGTTTCTCCAACTATTCTCCAATTACAATCTTGTGTGACGATAGAGCGGAGTGGAGAAAAAACTACATTACCCATGATGCTGTACAGAAAATTCCACTAATCATTGACATAGTGTGCCAAATGAGCTCTTTAGCTCCAGACACGCAAACAAAGCAACGCAAATTAATTTTGTTGTTTTTTACCAATAAAGGTCAAATGTTTAGCTTCTATACATACAGTAACATTTTATATTTCTCCATTATTTCTTTCTTTAAATAACATGAATTAGTGATTAACCTTGTACCGGTTCATTGCTTTCCATATGGGGAAAAATAATAATAATACAAAAACAATGCCACTGAAAAAGTTGATCTCACTTTATTAGAGAATGCAATGCATTCTGAGAAAGCTTCTTTATGAAAAATACGTGAGCTTATGCTTTGTCCAAAATTTTGTGCCTTGCAAGGCAGCATAACAATGAACAGCTTTCACATGAAGAGCATATACAAGCTGTCTTAAAATGCTAATAACTAAGCAGGCAGCTGATTAGGTTTAGGAACAGTGTCCTCTTTCTGACCTCAGTAGCTCAAAGGTCTTGAAGTGTGATGCTCAGTGCATCAGCACCATGGTAACAGTGTCATTATCAGTGCACCGGCGTGACCTCAGAGGTCACAGGGCCGCTGTGATGATTTGAATGAAAGAAAATGAATGAATGGAAGCCACAAAAGGAAGCAATCTGAAACATGCTGCTCTGATGAAGCGTCGCGGTACGGTGCTGCGTGTATTATTGAGCGCCAGTTCTTACGTGTGCGAATGACCTGCAGATTATGGGTCATTATGATGGGAAACGGCTCGTGTGCTGCGATAACACAGGACTCGCTATGCCAGCTCGCGGCAAACATTCCATTCTGTGAACTAGTTAGAGGAAGGCTGGCATTGAATAGGCACACAAGTAATTAATCTTTCAAGGATTTTCTATGCTTCCAATTTTAAACTGCCCAGAAGGAATGGAAACGCAGTTATGTGCCGAAGATTTTGCATCTTAAACCCAGAAAAGCACTTGAAAGATTAAAGTCTGCAGTTGGTGGGACTGTTTCATTTTGTATTACAAGCAGCATTCTTGGAAAACAAGCAATTTATTCACTAGGAAGCTGGATTTGTTCTTTTTTTCATGTTAAATTATGAATGGAATGGAATTTCCTTTTGGGCAAAATAAGTGTATCTAAAATCAAAAAAGCTAAAAAAGTCAGTGTTGACGAAACCAGAGATGGAGATGCATAATTCCAGCAAAGGGAATTAAATCAATCAGTGATGTATGTATTTATGAGTTTAAATCTACTAAAGTCAATTGAACGCTTTTAAAAAGCTAAGATACTTCCCCAATTACTGTTAAACATCACCTACCGTGCACCCAAAGCTTGCGCTTCCATGTTGTTGACATTACTCTGAGTTTATAAGCTTTGTGTGTTAGTGACATAAAAACATCATGTGGGTAAACGCGGCATGTCCTCATACTGTATGCTGATGATCGAATCACAAAGATCACATGTTAATGCCAAGTGTAAACACAACCTACGTGTCCGGAAATATTACATTCAGTATATGTAATAAATGCTACTTTTTAAAAGTATACTGTGCTTCATTTTTACAAGGGCTGTCACACCTCTGAAAATCATCCCGCTCGGTTCTAAGTGTGAAATCGTTAAGTTTTGCGTGGGCACATGACATCAGTTTGATAACGAAAGCTGCCCATTAACCTCATTCAAAAGTTTTTAACAAAGGAGCCCTCCTTCTCAAAGTTTGTTTAACACATCACTGACAACGCCTCGTATTTCAGCAGGGAAAATAGCACCTCGCAGTCAGACAAGTTGTCATAAGATGTCATCCACTGTTGCAACTCTGGAGTTAACTGCTGGGCCCATGGGGGTGCGTCTCTGCTTCTCCCCGAGCGTGCGGCGTGTGGCGTGTGTATTGTGTTAGTGATGTTTTAATGACTCTAGATGAAGTGGGTGGTGAGGGGAAGATTGCCACTTGCAGTAGATTTCAGAAGATGATTGCTCTTCAGCGGCAGGAGGCTGACACTAGTGCAGAGACCCTGGTGTTTCCGCCATCAGCCGACTCGATTTGAGCTTTTGACCTATTTTCTGTCCTCCGATCCCCTCTCTCGGTTAATGTCCCCCTTCGTTTAAATGTCTGCTTGGTGTTTGAAGGCCATTTCTGAAGGTCTGTGTGGCTGTGATTGGATTTGTGCATTTAAATTGGTGACTTTGTCGCCTTTAAACTAGAAGTTTTGGTGCACAGCTGGGTTCAGTTGACCATTAAGTTTGGTTGGATTGACTGGTAGCAGCTGCAGAACTCAGCGAGGCACCAAAAACCATGCTCGAGTCCTTTTAAAAAGAATGGCATGAGTTTGAAGTCAAATAACAAGAATCAATGTCTAAACATAACGTTGTTGCTGTCACATTAGGGATTCTGTACACACCTGGGTTCCAGTTGACCATGAGGTTGAGTTTGCTTGATTTATGTCAATGGAGAGCTCAGTTGGACACCAAACAAATCATTCTCGAGAAGTGTCGAGTTTAAAGAAAAATAATTCAATTAAAATGTAAGACAAAATAAAATTTTAAATTAAATATAATAGAATAAAATAAAAATGTAAGGCAAAATAAATTAATATAATAAACTGTAATACTGTAATATATATTATAAACTGTAAGCTAAAATAAATGTAAAAATTAAGATAGAATAGAATAAAATACAAATTTAATAACAATTAAAAATGTTAAAGAGTAAGATAAAACTAAATAAAATATAAAATAAACATTATAAAATAAACCATCATTTTATTTTATTTTATAAATCCATTTGTAAGAAAATAACAGGGAAAACGAATAAATGACTTAACAGTTTAAATAGACAGTTGCTTAAACGTTGTTTCATATACATATTTTAGCATGATTTGAGCTAGACAAAAACAGCATGTTTTCAGCAAAAATCCTATTATTTATTATTAGTTTTAATTACTGTATTTTGCTGTCCTTTTCTTTATACTTTGTACTTATACACCTGTTACATACACAGAAAACAACAGCCTGGTTGTGGTTCTAAGATGTGGTTTATGAGTTGTGTTATGCAGTGTAGCTTACATGCAGCTTTGTTTTTCATGCACGTGTGGGCCATTATTTAGGCAGCATGTCTGATATGAAAGCTAAACTTTATCTTCTCATCAAGCTGTGTATGCATCTCTAAAGGTCCTCTGGTGTCATCCACAGGTTCTTCAGCACCACCATGCAGTTCATGAGATTTCCTACATTGCGAAGGATATCACGGACCACCGAGCCTTTGGTTATGTATGTGGGAAAGAGGGAAACCATCGGTTTGTGGCCATCAAAACCGCTCAGTCTGTAAGTACTCACACCTGAAAATGAGACTCTGTGTGTGCGTGTGTGTGTGTGTGTGTGTGTGTACGCTGTACATCCACAAGCATATTTCAGAACGGTGAGTATATTTGATACTACTGTATGACAGACTGTGCTCCTCAGGAAAGGCTTGATCTCTGCTGCTGTTCTTTGTTGTTGCATTGCTCTGGTCTGCAGTGCTGCAGTTCTGTGGCAGTTGCTCAATCGATTTCCATACCGGGTCGATGAGTATCTGCTGTCCTCTCTCTCCCCCATCCATCACTCTCTTGCTCTGAACTATAAGTCACCCAGCAAACACAGAAAGACAAAGGAATGGCAGCAAACTGTTTTCAGTCACAGTTTTTTTTTCTTTTTCTTTCTTCTCTTTCAGCACTTAAATACTACTGCAGTATGGTGTTACATACAAATACCATGACACTTTTTTATATCAACTTTCAACTTTATTTTTCGAGGGGTTAATTTTAACTAAAATGAGCAGATTTTATTTTATTTTATTTGTCATATCTGCAGTCCCTCAATTAATACTTTGTTACAGGCGTTAATTAAAACATTACATTTGACTTAATTAAAAAAATATATATTGATATATATATATATATATATAATTATTTCTCAATATATTTAAATCAATTAATCAATCAATCATTTTATAATTTATTTCTTCATTTATTATAAATCTATAAATAATTAAATATGTGAATAAATAAATAGATGAATAAACATATATATATATATATATATATATATATATATATTCTGCATTTACTTCTGAATTTTATATATTTCATTACTTCATTATGTATTTAACAATTTATTAATATATTTCAACATTTTTTATTATTTATTTAATTTAATTTAATTTTGCATTATTATTATTATTTCTAATTTAATTTGGCCCTTCATATATTTCCACCACAGTCAACAAACGCACTCCTAATAAAATATTTTCTAATATTTGTACTGTGTTTAATTACCAATCAAGTGGTTATTTTGTCCAAGTGTGAAGATATTATTATTTTTTATTAGCATGAATCTTCCGGAGCGGATTTTGAGGCTAAAGATCCGCTTTGGATTTTCATTCATGTATTTATTGAGATATAAGTGACATTTAGGCTGTGCTGGGCAGGAGATGCATTTTTAATGCTAACATGGAGCTTTGATGCTAACTACAAAGAGTGAAGCTTGATCTGACCCAGCCTTTTCAAATGGAAAGCACTTTGTTCTGTCACCTCTCATCCGGCAGATTTAAGAGCAGCCGAAGCAGAGGTTAAGAGGTCCTCGTTATGTCTTTTCCAAGATACTTTCGCTCTGAATTGCTTGAAGAAATGTGCAGGTGATCCAGCGGCTCTTCAGTATGGACCCTTACTGAGAAGATCATGTCACTTCTTCCTCTTTGTCTCTATGAATCTGTGTCTCTCTGACTGTGTTTCTGCATGTGTTCCCAGGCTGAGCCGGTGATCCTTGACCTCCGTGACCTTTTCCAGTTGATTTATGAGATTAAGCAGAGGGAGGAAATCGAGAAGAAAGCTCAGAAGGACAAGCAGTGTGAACAAGCTGTTTATCAGGTAACACACTCAAACCTTAATCTTACAGTCCCAAAGAGAATTTACACTTTCTAATGTTCGCTCATAAACACAAGCGCATATACGTCAGCGGGCGAATGAGAGTGGTGTAAAAGAAAACAACAACACGCTCAGAAGGGAATGATGAAATATGCAATATAAAAGGATAAAAAGATCAGAAAACAACACATTTCTATGAGGGCTTATTTATTATTTATCTCAGAATAGCATAATCAGATTTATATGAGGCCTTATGTATGATGTAAGGTTGTTTTTGTTTTGTTTTGTTTTATTTTTTTTACAACTGCAGATTGTAAATGAATAAATCTTGGGTAAAAAAAAAATCTTTTTATAAAAGCCAATAAAATAAAATGAATTTATTTATTTATTCATTCATGTCATAGGTATTTTATGCAAACTATATGTATAATTCATTAGATTCTATAGTATTTTAAATGATATTATTTTTCACTGTTTATTTGTATTTTATTAGTTATTTATACATATAATGTAATTAATATAATAATAATAATTAATAATCTTACATTGAATAAAATCTTAAATCTAATTATTACACCTCTATTAATATTGAATTTGTGGACTGATAAATGGATGGATGGATTAATTTATTTTTGCAATTGTCTGTATTTGAGTTTATATTATAATTATAATGAGTAATATTACAAAACAGTTATAAAATTCAGTAAATACATTATATATATATATATATATATATATATACATATATATTACATTGCATCTATTTAATAATTATTTACAGAAATATACAAATTACATTAGTTGTACATTTAATAGGCATTTTAGGACCAGTAACAGTGCAATAAATCTTTTCAAATTGCCCGAAATGTATTTCAGACAGAGAAACCAAGTCAAAATGGTATATAGTTGTGTGCTCACCAAACGCCTGGCAGCTCTTTCCACTTCTCTTTCTCTGTCTGTTGAATCTCAGGAGCATATCTCCTTCACAGATTTTTCAAAAGAGATTAAATCACCCCTTTTGACCTGTGCTGGCTACATTTCTGTTTCTATTTTCTCTGTCAAAAACGCCTTTGCTGTGTTTTTACATGAATGACCAAAAATTGGCTGCTTTTTCTGGCCGTCACCTTCTCTCCCGTTTCCCTCTATCTCTGCTCTCCTTCCTCCGATCACCCCTCTGCAGACCATTTTGGAGGAAGACGTGGAGGATCCCGTATATCAGGTAACGCTTTGAAATAAATCGTTAATCATTATGTCTGCCTGAACGTACGCTGTCAAAGTAGTGTGCCTCTCACTGTCACTTTAAACAGGGCTCCCTGCTCAATAATATGCGCTTAATCTCATTTACAGAAACAAATAATTCCACTCCATTTTCTCTTGCTATTCTCTCACTCCTCCCGAATTAATAAGACTGGGATTTCATCATTTGGATGTAGAAATGTAATGTGTTGTTAACTTTTCCTTTTCATTAATTGGGTGATGATGCAATTTCTGGGAGCCTCCTTAATTTTGTACTGAAAACAGACAGCTTTAACACATCTCATCTGGGCTGCGTGTGTGTGTGTGCGCGTGTGTGTTTACATGCATTACATCGCCTTCCGTATTGTCCGTTGTGCATCATAATGGGAATGAAATAGCCTTGTATCCTATGAAATATGATTGGAGTGTATCTTTAAATAGCAAGACTGGATGTCCATTAGCCATTGGTAGCAGAGAGATGAGAAACATTGCTTCTGGGCCTAGCAGTTAACTTAAGATTCAGTCATTACTAGAAGTAGTGCAGACCTGATAAGCATTATCAATTTGCTGTTAAGAGCGCTGGAGAAGAGAAGAATTAGCCAATGGCTTACTGTGTTACAAAATGAATTAGCCAATGGCGATGGTAGCGTGTAAATGAGAACGGCTAAGCCATTAGATCCAATGTCACAGAAAATGGAGATGATTCTGCCATTAGCATAAATGCGGTCTTAAAAGGACAGGTGTTAGCGATTAGCTTGACAAAAATCGCTCTCCGTGTGGAATATATCATAGATATAGGTTTGGAGGTTTTAAACCCGTGCTGAAAAAAGGTAGGTTTTGAAGCTGGATGCTGGTTTAAGCTGGTCACATGCTGGCAAAGGACTATCATAAACCAGCAAAGGACCCTCTTAAACCAACATAAACCAGTATCCCAGCTTCAGAACCCACCTAACCAGCATATTCTGTTTATTTGAGCCTTAAAGCTCAGTGGCTCAGCTGGGAAAGATTTGTAAGCCATACTAAGCTAACATGATCATGCCTCATTAAAGAAACATGTAGCTACAATATAGTTATTTATTGCACTTCGATGTTGTATAATTCTGTGTTTGAGGTCTGGAAGAACACCTTGTAATTCCTCTCTCTGAAAGCGTTCTTTTTTGTTATAATGTAAATCTCCACACTGAAGTGATAATTGCGATTGAAACGCTTTGCTAGGCCAGTGCATGTTGCTAAAGGTCAGGGTGGGGAGCATTACAGCTTGGTTTAGTCTCTCATCGTCGCGAGGGTCAGTGCTCTGCTCCCAGAGCCGCTGCCGATTCTGTCTCATCAATCAGTCTTCTTCCTTTTCTCTTTTCTTTTTTTTATTTTCACACTCACCTTTTTCCTGTCCCTTTGCCTTTTTATCTTCCTCTGCTGCCGATGTTGTAGTACATTGTATTTGAGGCGGGACACGAGCCCATCCGTGACCAATCAGAGGAGAGCATATATCAGGTACACTACCAAATCATGATAATGTTCTTCCAAATGGTGCCTTTTAACTAATTATCACTTAATCAGGAATTTCAATATTAGTATGCAATGAAAATTACATTATTCACCACTAAAAGCTATTTGTCTTTGTATGAATATAGTACAGAACATAAGCAATTAAGAGCAAGTGTCTAGATAAAATTATGGGTTGCATTTTATTTTGATAATCCACTTTAGACATTCTACTAACTATAAGTAACTACATGTCAACTAATTGTCATTAATTTGTACCTACATGTGTACTAAGACTCAGAGTAGGCTGTTAGGGTTGGTAGAATAAGTTTCTGATCATCAGAATGTACAGTAAGTAAGTGTTAGAAGACAGTCTACTGATGACATGTAGAGTTATTTACTGTTAGTGGAATGCTAAAGTGGACCATCGAAATAAAGCGTTACCAAAGTATGTTTTTGAGAGTATTTGAAAATGCATTCCTGGTAATTATAAAAGAGGGATTTATAATTTATGTGTTAAAAAATTAAACATGTTAATTATTATAAAAATTAAACACTTAATTAAAAATGTTGAAAGGAAGTGTGGAAAAGTATGGAAATTGACCAATTAAAAAAAAATAAAAATACAATAAATTTATACATCACAATGTTGTAATGTTATAATATATTTTATTATATTTCAATAATAATATCTGCTAACATAATGTGCCAAATACTTATTTTACAAGTTCTGCCCAAAATGCATAAACAAACAAACTAAATATGAATGAATCAATGAATGAAGTTAGAGGTTCACTCTTAAATTTATATTTTAATTTATATTTACAGTAAAAAAATAATTAATATTTTAAATGATCTCAAATTGTGTCCGTTTTATTTTTAAGATAAAGAAAAAACACAAGAAAGCACAAGGTGCAGATGAAGGATTTTTAATGATCACTCAGAAATTGCTTTCGGCAAATTAAACATCAAATTAAACATCATTTTGAAAGGAGCGTTTGAAATGTTGACGTGTGAAATTGGTTGTTCACTACACAATATATCAGTTTGATAAACCTTATATATCAAGCACAGACCTACTGTGTCATTAAAAGCCATCAATGACCAACCTTGAACAGCCAATAGAAAGCCTCTAAATGAAGCGCCGTTCTTCTTCAGAAGAATCCCATGTTTTGATGGTTCAGCTACTGACAGCTCCACTGTGAGTCCCACCTGTGAATTACAACAGAGTGCTACGCCAAGCCACACTAATTCAGCGTGACGGCCCTTTCAAAGATTTACACCCAGCAATGTTTCGTGCTCTGAGCGCCATGACCAAGACAACAGCAGGTGTTGTATCCTCAGGTGCTGCTTTGTTTTGTCACCTGTGGCTCGAGTCGAAAAGAAACAGTGCCAAGCAAAACAATAAACACATCAGTGCCCCCAACACTTTACCAGTCGGTCTGCTCCACAACTTTACACATATCCAAATTAACGTCACAGTCAGTTTGGTAGCTCTTTAAAAGCTTGAAACACCATTAGGGACCGAATTATAGCTTCTAACTATTCAAATGTGTGCTCGGCTCTCGAGCGCTAACCTGACACTTCACAAACTCCTGCACTTGTTGCTGACATCAGGACAGACATCGCAAACTCGGGAGCATGAAAGAGACATCTGCTTGCTGTCACATCATTAAAAAAAAAGGATCAGCTAACACCTGATCGCATCTCATATCAAACCAAAAACACAGATTGGCCCAGTCAGATCGAATCTGCGTGAACATCACTTCTGATCTTTGCTAACAGTGATGAAATAGGAAAACCTTAATGAACAGAACAAGACTTGTGTTCTCTAGACATCCGCAGATTGAGATTGAGGGTATATAAATGGCATAAACTGAAGTGATGGATTATGGTTTTATTGTGGAGCACCACATACAGATATCAAGGACTTTTAAAAGTCAAGAAAATCGCTATTTTAATTTAAAATTACTTCGCAAATTTAATAAACGAATAGTAATGACTTGACTAATTTCAATACATTTCGCGAACAGAAATATATACATTGCATACTCTGTTCTTTAAATATGCAAATTGGAAATTATCTAATTAAAATGCACAGATATCTATACATTGGATAAAGCCAGGTTAGGTTTTATACATATATATATAATAAATTAATTAAAAGGCTTCACAGAGAGGATTTTTGAGCATTTTCTCATTTCATAAATCAAAAATACTGTCAACTGCCAAGAAATAAATTAAAAAATAAAAGTTTTATCTGTGTAAGTGCTGCTGAAATTTCAAGATGTGTTGTAATTGAAATCTGCGTATGCAAAAAGATTGTGTGAAATAATAAGGAATTGAAGCAAAATAGTCCACAATCTCTGTGCCTGTGGCTGAAAACAAAAATAAGTTTTGCCTGTCTTGCCTTAACTGATTAGGTTTAGGGTAATAAAAAAACAACAAAAACAAAACTGTATCCATCCTCATAAAACAACACAATACAGCATCCCATATCTAGATAAGTTCCTTAACAAAAGTTAACAGTATGCAGCAAAAGTAACCTTGACCTCCAGCGGGCCCCTTGGGTCCCGAGTGGTTTTGGCTGTAGCAAAGTTTGCATAGCATGACTGAGGGATTGATGCTGAGTGCAGGGAGCTTTCCAAGGTCTGCGTAGAGAAATTACTCTGCTGTGAGACGAAGCAGCAGGTCTCTCCTCTGCCCTTTCTCCAAATGAAAGAGTGAGAATGATTAATCATTGCTGTCGCTGTGTGATCTTTGAATAAAAGAAATGGAAAGATCACTTCAAATGTACGATCAAATAAAAACACAGCGACAATCAGTCTCTCAGCAAGAAGGAAATTAAGAACAATGGCAAATTAGACAGAGAAGAAGACATGGAAATAAGAGAGAATGAAAGGATCTTTGCTAACCGTGTATTGTGAAAGTGAAAAATGCGGTACCAGAATACACCGAGTGAGAAATTGTAAAATAAAATAAAATAAAACATATTGCAAATAAAGTAAAATTAAATAATATATTGACTATTTATCTAACATATGTATCCTTAATTAGCTTTTGTATTTATATATGTTATTATAAATAAATTAAGCACAATTGAATTTTTTGCATCTTTCATTTGATTTTTTTATTGAAATGCAACACTCTGTACATAGGCAATGACCCATTTAGCTCTCCAGGAAGTGTAAAATGTTCATTCTGCCTTGACCTTGTAAAATCTCCTGCTGAAATCTGAACTAATGGTAACTTGTCATGTTAACTGTGCATTTGGCTGGGCTCCCTGTCCACACCAGGTCCCTACCAGCCAACAAAAGGAGGGAGTTTATGACGTCCCAAAGCGACATCCAGTGAGTGGACCTGTGTGTGTTTGTTTATGTGACTCTCCTGTGCCTCTCTCTGGCAAACCTTTCAATCCAGTATGTAAACCACAAGCATCAAGCATGTCCCTCTCCCTGTCTCCAGTCTTGTGAGGAGTTCAGCAGCTCTCATAGACTGTGCACTCTTAATCTTCCCCTGGTGTTTGTGTGTTTTTGGCTGGTTGTGTATATGTTTGTGTTTGTTTCTTTATGGCTGATCATTTTCTGGGTGGTGGGCATTACGCGATTGGTCGGTTTTGCATGATGTACGCTTGTCTTCACCCCATGATAAGGACAGGTGCATTCATGATGAGATCGGAATAGTTCACCTAAAATGAAAACTCATTAACCTTTATGTTACTCTAGTTCTGTGTGCTGTTATTACTGTTTCTGTGAAATATGAGATGTTAAAGAATATACTCACTTTTTCATGCAATAACAATGACAGTCAATGCATCTGAAGCGTTAAAAAACAACATAAAAAAGCCCCATAAAATTCGACACCATATCACATGATAGTTTTATGTGGCAAACAGAATCTAAATCATTACTTATTAAAAGCCCTGAATATTGAACACAAGTCATACACTGAAACAAAAACAATTTACAGAATGGATTTTCACCAACGCTTACAATAACTGTAACTACCATTTGATTAAATGTCACATTTTGAAGTGGAAACACTGTATGTATATCAAAAAGAGCAGCCTACAAATATGTATATTTTCCCATTTGTGTCCCATTGAAGAATTAAAGTCATCTAAACAAAAGGACAGAACTTTGATTTTGGGTGAACTTTTCCTTCAGTGTCATCCCACGAATGTCCATTAATCATGCATGAACTACAATAAAAGATGAAAAGTGTGTACGTTATATGGGCTGGCTGATAAAGTCATTTAAATGAGAGACAGCAAACGTTCCTCTGTATTTTGGACTCACGCATGGCATTTTGCTCTCTCTCTTTAAATGGTGGACGATTCCTTGTCAGGCCGTTTGGGCTGAGCGTTTACACTCTGATATGTAATAATGGCTGATCTTGTCATGTTCTGGCCAGTGTCTCTGCTGTCTGTACCTCTCTTGTGTTATAGCTGCTCTGTTCATTCAGTCTTAGCTAAACGCCTAAACCCCCCACAGCCACCAAGTCCCTGAAGTTGGTTGAGTCTGTCCTCAGTATTCAGTTGTTTAGGTCTCTCCAGACCTGGAAAACAATGTTTCAGTTGGATTTTCCTTATCTCACCTTGTGACACTGTCTGGTTTCTCATCCTCTGGCCTCTTCCATCATGTTTTCAAACACCTACTCACTCTTTTCTCTCTTCCTCGCACACATTTTCATCCTTCTTCCTCTCTCATATTTCAATCGAAGTCGCCTGGCCTCTTGATCCTGCCTTCCCCAGCTTTTCATTCCTGTCTAAGTAAAATCTACACAGCTTCAGCTCATGAAATGACTCCCTCAGCTCTACAGAATTGGCTTTTGAACTACTAGGCTGTAAATCTGTTTTGTATTATATTTTTCTGTGTTTTTTCAAATGCGCTCGTACTTTCTTTTCACTAAACATTTGCTACACTGTTGTATTCAGCATGTTTAGGTTTTGTTTTGTGTAATGTTTTTTGTTTACTTCTGTTGTTTTGGGATTTTTGTTTTATACTGTTTTGTTTTATTCTGTTTGATCTCTTTGTTTTGCTTTTGCTTTTTGTTGAATGATGTTCTTATTCTGTTGTTGTTATGTTTTGTTTTGTTTAGTTGTTGTTGTTTTTGTGTTTGTTTTGTTCTGTTTGTTCCATGTTCTTTTGTTCTGTTTGGTTTGTTTTGTTATTCTGTTGTTTTCTTTTGTTTGTTTTATTTGCTTTTTATTTTGTTTGGTTTATGTCTTGTTTTTCTTGTGTTTCCTGTTTTCTTTTGGTTTCTTCTATTTTCTTTGTATTGTTTATCTGTTGTTTTCTGTTTTCTTTTGTTTGTTTGTTTTTCTTTTTTCTTTAGTTTTGTTTGGTTCATGTTTTCTGTTTTCCCTTTGTTTTCTTCTGTTTTCTTTTTGTTTTGTTTTGTTTATCTGTTGTTTTCTGTTTTCTTTTGTTTGTTTGTTTTTTGCTTTTTTATTTAGTTTTGTTTGATTTATATCTATATCTTTCTGTTGTTTCCTTTGTTTTGTTTTGTCATGTTTATTGTGTGTTATTTTGTTCTTTTAATTTGTTTTGTCTTGTTTTGTGTTGTGTTGTGTTTTTATGTTTCATTATTTTTATTCAGTTTTATCTGTTTGATTTCTTACTATTGTCTTATTTTGGGTGTTTTTCTTTTAGTTTTATTTGTTTAGATTTGCATCCTTCACAACAGAAATTGGCAGAAAAATAAATAAATAAATAAATAAATATACATATATATATATATATCATGCGAACAGTAGAATATATTTTTATCATTAACTTGTACAGTATATTCCCTTCACACTGAAACAAAGCAGTGGCCGCAATTTATTCTTACTGAATTTCCCCATTATATCTCTAACTACTTAAGAAGAGATTTGTCAATAAACTGTATTTGTGTCTCAGCATTGCTTTAAACAACTTATTAGTGTTGTTCTTTTTTCTACTACCTCACAATGTATTATTTAATTTCATAGCTGTGCTTCCCAGTTGCTCTCATGCCTGTGGCTATATGATCAGTCAGAGCACAAGACATTAGCACTCCGGCCGTAATGAAATGGGCAGCACTAAAAACGCGCAGGACACTGTGAAGATAATTATTATCTCTGAGGGGACGGTTAATTGATAGTCGTTTGAAGTGATAACGATGATAGAAAACTAGGCTGATGGATTGTGATGAAATAAGCGGGATATTCATACGTTGCGTAAAATACTAATATTTACCCTCAGTTCTAAATGTTGCCATGGAGACTGTTTAGTGTAAATACTGTAATTTCAGTGATGGAATTACAATGCATCATGTGAGTCAGACTTCCACAGGAGAGGCAGCTTGTTATAATAACAGATAAGAAGGTGGTTATCAGCACTCATGATATCCATCAGTAATAAGGTGTCAGCAGCATGCAGGGCGCTTTGACTGACACAGTTCATCACTGTGGGGCCCAGCTGTCATCTTTCCCATTATCCACAATGGTGATCCCCAAGGGTGTGTAAAGAGATTGATTCGATGGCATCTCTTTGGCCGGTAATATTACAGCCGTTTAATTCAGTTGCTGGCCGCGGTATAGAGGGCAGTTCCAGCTCAGTGACCTTCAAAATCAAACAAAGTGAGACAAACACCATCACTCTGAAAACATACGGGAACTAAACAAAACTGGAGTTCCTTCTCTTTATTCATGAGACACGAGCAGAACGAATTTGACTCCAAATTGATTGCAAACGTAGATTGTAGCATGATTCTGAACGCTGAAATTAGTTCTGTTGTATTATTTTGTCTTGTCATGTTTTGGTTTTGTCATTTTTGAATCTCTTTTTTTGTTAAGTTTTGTCTTATTTCTCTGCTTTTTAGTCTATTTTGTTTAGTTTTGCATCAGAAATTCGCAAAAATATATAGTGCGAACTACATTTATAATGCATTTTTATAATTCATTTGCATATTTCCTTCCTCTATGACAAAGCATGTGCAAATAAACAACACTATCAGTGGGCGCGTAAATGGAGATTGTTGCATGACTCTGAACACTGAAATAAGTTCTGCTCATGTTTTATGAATGAGGCATTTAATAGTTTCATCTTGTGGTCTGTAAGCACAATCCAGAACTGGTTTCTCTCTTCCACATCACCTCTGCTGTCCTTCCTGTTTGTCCCTTCACTCATTCCCACAATATTAGGAAATATAACTTAACTTCTGTTTACCTTTCTGAGACACCTCCTGTTAACATCCTTTCATTCTTAAAGCTAAGTGCTAACTCAGAGAGACTTTCAGACTTAACCATCTCAGGTGTCACCTGCTTCTGCAACCCAATCCACTGACCTCAGTCAGCTTTTGCTTGATTTTATTGCATGTGTTACCTGTATTTTTCTGTTTGGCTAGATGTTGCATGATGTGCGTATCTTGTTAACAGAGTTAATTCTGGTTTTACTTGATTAGACGGATAACTTTTTGCATAACATGAGATGCCTGGGTGTTTTCTATCAATGTGAATGTCTGCTACCTTCTGCAGTTCATGCACATGCAGCTAAAAACTGTTATATACATTGTAATATTTCTTAATTATTAAATACTGCATGTTTTTATATTAAGTTGGGATTTTAAAATGTGCCCTCTTGGGCCCCAAATTAATTACATTTATACTGTATTATTAAACTATAACACTTTACAAGAAGGTCCCATTAGTAAAAATACAACAACTTAAAAATACAACCGTTCATTGTTATTTCATGTTATTTTGGGTTAACAATAATAATAATTATTGTGTGTATATTTATTTAATATTATATGTTGATAAATGGATCCTTATTGTAAAGTATTAAAAAATATATATCTTTTTTTTTTTACTGAGAACACCAAGAAAAAATATTTGTTTATATTATTTATTTTTATTTATTTTGGTGCCTTCAGTCGAAAGTTTAATTGCCGAAATGCTCGACACCACTTTATCCGGCCTACCAAGTAAACCAAGTTTGAATAAAGGGGTGTTGGTTTACTTTTCAATTTCATGGTCTACCCATCCTCTCCATTCGTATAAGATCCTCTCCTCGCCTGTTTTGCTTTTTCGGCAGCACAGAATAAGACGTGAGCAGCTGTTGTTCATGGTCTTTTGCTCTTCCCATGTTATCTCAAGAGACGCCCATTTGAGCACATTATTTTCCCATTAAAGCCTGCTGGCAGCTGGTTAAAAATATTTTTTTTAGCTTCATTCCGATTACAGTTTGGGACTATGGTGTGGGATGCAAGTTGGCGCAGATAAAGACACTTAGTTTTTGCATTGCGCTTGGCTCAAACCTGTTGCACGCTTGAGAGATAATGTGGTAAAATGCAAAAACCATGAATTAATAGCGAAGTATAACTTCAGGTAAAGTACCATCCATCCCATCTACTCACCCTCCTAAAACAGACCTTCATTTTCTGTGTGTCCCATCTCATCTTTCATCTAACACCATGTTATCATTGCAGAACAAACATAACGAACGAGTCGATCTCTTGGATTTAGACACTGACCTGTTGCTGGTCACCCAGGTAAGGTGGACAATGATTGGCTGAAGTTCCTCCACTCCTGCCCTCGGCCCTCCCATCATCTGATAGTAAATGTCCTAGAAAACTTCTCTAGCTGTAATATAGCTATAAAGTAATAAGTAATGCACTATGGCCTGTTCTAGACTCCCAGTACAGCAAAGTAAATGTCACGCTACCCGCTATGAACAGTTTATAGCCCTGCTAAATCCCTCGTCTCGTGCTTTTGTAGCTTTTCCACTGGTCTCCTGGAAGTAGTCTACTTACTCATACCTGACCTTTCTTTTTCATAGTAAAATGACAGAGCTCTTATAGGTGACCCCGGTCTGACCCTGTTGAATAGGGCGGATTTTGTGTTCCCATGCTAACCGTGCGGTTCATAAATAAACTGGAGGAACGTCCTCGTGCCCTTCTCCTTCACGCAGGACTTTACAGCACTTTCAAAGGTCACGCACATAGTCGCGATCTTGCGTGTGCTGTTTTTTAATTTTTGAGATTATTAGAGACAGACGAGCCACGACTGTAAATGCCAGCGAAACGTCAGAGAAGAGAGCGCAATTATTCTTTCATAAAGAAGGTGCTTTAGCCCTTTTGTAGAAAAAAAGAGGGCTGCGTTTTAGGAAAGATCCCCATGGTCTGGCCTCAAGCAAGTGGATGTACCAAAAGCTTTTTAGAAGCAGTGTAGAGCTCAGAACAACAGCTCAGAAAATGCTCCCCGCTTGTAGCACCATATCTCTTTTAGATATGATCTCCGGGCCACTTAAAAAAAAAACATTTTCATCCTTCCACGAAATGATATAGTACCACGTGACTAAAATTCAAACGTTAGTAAGACAATTTATAACATCTACATATGATTATATAATAACGGATGATGACAACACTATCACGTTAGTCATTTATTTGTTATTCCTACTTGTCCAGAGTTAGTGACAAGATGGCGCCAAATGGTAATCTTTGTTGGCGCGGAGGGATTTTAAACATATAAGTAGCACCGGCTATGCGTTATTACTTTGGAGCGGTTATTATTTGAAAAGAATGAATCTGCAAATGTCTGAACTGACCAATCAGAATCAAGCATTCCAGAGAGCCGTGTAATAAATATAAAAAAATAGTTTGTTAATGCTTAAAAATAAACTTAAACACTACCTAGAGGTTAACAATTATTTTTTTTTAATGTAAATTAAAATGATTACTTTTAATTAATTTGATCGTGCACATCATGAAAATCTACCAGTGCCATCAAATGATTAATCACATCCAAAATAAAAGTGTGTAAGTGTACGTACCTTATATATTTATTATATGTACAGTATATGTTTTGAAAATATGTACATGTATTTATATGTGTATATTTATATTTCAATAATTTATATTATATATAAATGTATTTAAAATATATTTATAGGCATAACTTTATATATATATATATATATATATACATGCATGTCTTTGTATTTATATACACATCATAAATATACACACACATATTTTATGTGCACAAAAACCTTTATTTTGGATGTGATTAATCATGGTTAATCGTTTGACACCACAAATTATATTAACAGACATTATGTAATTATCTCAGTCAGTTTGAGATTCAGTCTGTTCACATTACGTTGTTTTTATAAATTAAGTTGAGTTTTTAAATATTGATGTGTTGATAAACAGTATGATTCAAGGAATATACAGTAGTGTAATCTAATCATAAGTCTTGAGGCAATGCAAACTGCTTATTTGGGATGCATTTTGCAATGAATGAATACTACAATAACATGAATAAATTTGTATTATATTTGTAATAATTTCCATTTCCATTCAGTAAGGATCTGTTATTCATTAACTGATGTTTAATAAATGCATCGGTAAGCATTAACAAGCATATTATGTTATATGCTTTGTGAATATTTATTAACTAAAGGTTTGTTAAGCATTATGCAATATTCGTTAATGATCTATTGGTGAACGTTGTTATAAAGTGTAAGCGGTTAACTGCAAACAAGGACGAACTTGATTTTGGCCTGATTTTGTTTGAAATGCATTACCTTTAAGAACAAAAAGAAGCCTCTGCGCACTGCTTGTATATCATGATTAGTTTAGTTTTGCAGCAAAATAAATAATGTGCAAATATTACCACAATATTTGAAAAAGAGTCATTATGAGCCACACAAATCTGATGTCCTTTGAAATCCTAGTGGGATAGGTGTGCCCCTGTTCAGAAATAACCCCAAATACAGAATAAATGCCTAGGAAATTAATTTGTTATTTTTCTAGAAATGAGCTCATTTTATGTATGGGAAAGCATGTTAAATGTATGAACTGAGCCGACTGGGATAGATAGATACATGGTTGGTAGGTACATGAATCATTATCATCGTTCTTTGTGTTTTTGCGTAATTTAATAGCAAACCACTATCATTTATGTAACTGCTGTCATTTATTACACAACTCACTATCATGTGTTATTCAAGTCACCTTGTGTATTCACAACACTGTTTGCTCAAGGTAGGTTCACTATTCTGAGGCAAAGTTTAGACTGGCATGGCAGTGAGTGCCGAGGTGAAACACGTCTGATTTTATGCTGGGAAATTTTCCTCTGTCATCTGCAGAATATCAACCAGTTAGAGCTTTTCGGAGACATGTCCACCCCTCCTGATATCACATCTCCCTCGGTGAGTGACTTACTTACATCTGACTTACATCTTACTGCATACTTTACAGTGTGTACTGCATATTAATTCCATACAAATGAAAATGCTGTTATTTTTATCTTCCATACAATGGAAGTTAGTGGGCATCATTAACTGCTCGGTTAGCCATATTATTTAAAATATTGTCGTTTGTGTTCAGCTTGTGATCAGTTTGAGAATGATTAAATGATTTTA
Source organism: Enteromius unitaeniatus (assembly GCA_032359435.1). NCBI lineage: Eukaryota > Metazoa > Chordata > Actinopteri > Cypriniformes > Cyprinidae > Enteromius > Enteromius unitaeniatus. The sequence continues at coordinate 6,280,912 of JAUMHI010000065.1, forward strand.
AGCCATTTTGAAACACACTCTACTTTTACACGCTGCTGTTTAGACTGCTATGGTTTTCTTCTTCTACAGACCCCAGCATCTCCGGCTAATACTCTGGACCCCACGCTGGCCCACCAGACTCCATCCGAACTGTTCACCTCCTTCAACCCCGCCTCTGTGCCCTCAGGTAGGACAGATTTCTCTTTCAGACAGCGTGTGTGTACGGGAGGAAATAATAGCAAGAAAACAGATAAAGGAGACATGGAACGAGGCGGATGCAAATGAAATAATGTGTCTGTCTAGTTCTGGCTAAATAAGGTGTCCTGTCCTCCTGCTGTAGAATATGAATGCTCTCATTACTGGCTGCTGCACTGATCTGCATGATAAATGCCTTGTAGAGGACACAGCGTTACCCCTACCTGCTCTCTCTCTCTCTCTCTGTGTGTATGCATGATGTCTTTTTAACATGCACATCTGTTCTGGGGTCATATCATCCTTTTTTATTATGCTATTCTTCCCTTATGTCCACTTAGTCTAGTTTTTTTTTGCACCGCAAATGGACAGAACATCACCATTTTCGATGGTCACCATTTTTAATTAAATTAAATGATGTCACTTTTAATTCTATAGTGCTTTAAAGGAGCAAAGAAATCAGTTTAGTGTTGGTTTAGTGTATAGGGCAACATGATTAAATTACTATTTTAATCATGATTAATTTATGCTTCTATCAATTTATTAAGTGTGACTTTAATTAAAATAAATTAAAATTATTTTTAAAGTAGCTTAATCTAATAAAACTATTTAGATCTATATTAAAGGGATACTTATATTTATCAATTTGTGTCTATTTGTGTCTCGATTTTGTCCAAACTGTAAAAGTTAATTGGTGCCAAATGTAGTTTTGGGACTTTAATAATATTAACAAAACTGAAACATTATTCAAAATATATGTTTTTACACAGATGATTCGCATAGATGAAAGAAAGTTATACAGATTTGCAGCATAATATAGAGTTTATTAAAAAACAATT
>JAUMHI010000065.1:6282021-6300260 GCA_032359435.1 Enteromius unitaeniatus
TTACACAGATGATTCGCATAGATGAAAGAAAGTTATACAGATTTGCAGCATAATATAGAGTTTATTAAAAAACAATTTGTAAAGTAAAATGGATTTATTTGTTTGTTTACTGCCATAAATTCTAATATTTAGTTGGAGTCAGAAAATACAAAAAACTATCATGCTAACAACCATGACCCTAAATTGTGGCATTCAATTATAATTTAACAACTTAAAATGCCACTAAATCCTTTTCACTTTCAAAAACGTATTTTCTGTAAAACTGCATTAAATCTGGATTCAGTTAAATCAGATCAAAATTAAATCAGACTTAAATCAGACTTTTTTCCCCATTTACAAGGTTTTACCAAAGCATTTTTTTATGCTGGACTCTACCACTTTAAATTCTACAAGAACACTCGCGTCATGATATTTGAACCAGTTATTAAAAACAAATAGCCCTTGTGCAGTGATTTTGCTCTCCCTGGGACATCTGTTCCAGCCAGATTGACTTCCTCTGAAACAGTAAACAGTACAACATTGATATGTGTGGAATCAAGTAGTGTATCATCTGTCCCATCTGTCTTCAATTCCTTCCCTCAGTCAAACTCCCCTCTGTGTTGTAAATTCATAAACACCAGGCTTGACTCCACCACACCTGTCCTGATGGGATTCTCGCAGTTCAGTTATGATAGCATGAGCACATTTTTCACCCTTGTGAAATCATTCTGGCTTTATATAAGTGAGAGTTTTTGCCCAGAGTGCTTGTATTGTAAGAGTATTGTGAGAGTATTGTAAGTCACTTTGAATGAAACTGGTGTGTTAAATGGTATGTCTAATGCAACATAAATCTTCTCAACAAATGCTCGCTGCTTAATTATGATATTATTTAAGAAACCTACTGTAGAAATATGTGTTGTATGTGAATGTCTGTACTACTTGGTCTCATGGCATACATGTACTTGGGTGCACTTTTTAGACACGAAATACATACCAATAAGTACATATCACTGCAGTTTCCAAAAGAAATGAACTCTAGAGGCAGCAAAACAAGACACCTTTTATTCCTTTTCACACACATTTACAGAGTTTCGAATAATAAAGGGTAATTTTCACACATTTACTTAAAGAATATCATGTTATGACTTTAACAAAATTAATATGCTGCGAGATTTTAAAAAACAGTCAAACAACAGTCAAGTCAGTCAAAAAACGAAAACTAAAATGGTATGGTCGTGTCACAAGAGCCAAGGGACTATCAAAGACAATTCCACAAGGCACAGTGCCCGGAGGAAGGAAGAGAGGCAGACAGAAGAAGAGGTGGGAAGACAACATTTCCAAATGGACTGGACGAAGGTTGAGCGACACACTACGAGTGGCAGAGGACAAAGAGAGATGGAGAGAGCTGGTTGCAAGGACTTCAGTGGTGCCCCAAACGGTCAGCCAGACTACGGGATAGAAAGAAGAGATTTAAAAACAGATGCTTTTGAATGTTATCATCACACATATCCAGCTTCATATCTATGTGTTTTCATAGAGGATAGGTTTGTTCGATAGCACACGGAGGACAGAGATGTACTTGAGAGGCGAGGAGCTTTGATTTGAATCCTGTGTAACTACGTTTCAACTGTAAAAGGAAGCTGAAATGACACGGTTGCATCAACAAATGTGTTTTTAGGGTTGGATTTGGTGTAGGGCATATTTCCAACATGACAGATCATTAACTTTTAGCAACAGTCCCCGGATATTTAACGTAATAAAAACACAGCAATACGTACCTATGTTAACATAATAAAAATCTGCCAGGGTTCACGTATTGAACCTGTGTTTTAGTGCATTCCTCTTTGAAATTGCGGCGAAACGTGCATTAAAGTGGTACATATTTACGCATGCAGTAAAGTACATATTTTTATGGGACCAGGTTGGTAAATTACATTAAATTAAATTACAGCTATATTATAAAATAAAACTTTAAAAATACTTTTATTAAAAAATTGTTTAATTAAATTCATTTAGTGTAGTCCAGTGTTCTACATATGCACTGGATACCAGAGATGCTCCAAGTTTGACTGTCCATGCATCCTGATTCCATCCCATTTGTAAATCCATAGCTCAAAATGACTGCCAAGGGCCATCACAGACTGGTGCAGGGGTGCGCTTCTGTGATGAGACGGCCCACTGCTACCTGAATGATGGACATGCACAATTTTCTTAAATTCACATATAGAACTTCTCCAGGCATCCCACTCCCTGGTCCTTGAGAAACCCGCAAACCGTTACTGCAATTCCATGGGAACACTTCACAGCTGACAGGATGGATCCAGTGCAACCGGAAGGCATCAGATCCATCATGTTACCTTGTGTCAAATGTTCTCTTCCCTACACGGGGTGCACAGCTCAGTGACATGGTGTTAGCACCATCAACTGAAGAGTAAATATCTAAAAGTAAAATGCTTTCAGTAGTGTCACAGTTACTTTTCTGGCAACAAGATATGCTATTAGTGGAGTAGCAAGAAAATACTAAATTGCTGTTTCTAACATTTTACTGCATGTGCAGAAATAATCATGCTCAGAATTGTATTATTGTAACAAGATCCAGGAAAGCGAGAGGATCTAAATGCAGCAGTTTCAGTCAAAACAAACCAGGAACAGAATCCAGGAGAATAGAAAACACATATACTTAGAAAACATATATAGGGCTGTGTATAGCTTACAGACAGGGCTAATGAGGAAATAAAACACACCTGGGTGAAACAATCAAAGGAAATATCATAGTAACTATACAAAGCTACAAACCCGCAAGAGGAGATGGTAAACTCAGAGGAAAAAACTACAGCATAAAAAAATCCAAACACAAAATGAAAACGTGACAGTTGCACTACTTATTATAATTCTTTAGAAGTTTAGTTAAATGTTACTTTTCTAATTAAATGGTATTAGTTTAATTAAAAGGTTTTAAAATACCAATTCAAACCCTAATTTTATGCCAAATAAAGACATAAAAAAATTAATTTATACTATTTATATAAATATATTATGTATCACAAATAGTGCTGTTGAGTGATTAATCGCATCCAAAATATTTTTTCGTGTTTAACTTAAAGGCACAATATGTATGTTTATGCCACTAGAGGTTGCATTTCCAAAACAATAACAGAGGCGTTTCGGTGACGCGATGACGGAGCACAGAACACTGGGATATGTTGTTTTCACAAATCATGTTCACGGATGAAAATCTCATTTATATCGGTTTATTACACTGTTTCGTGGAATACTCTATTCTGATTGGTCAGTCGCCACATTCCAAGGTTTGTTATTCCCAGATAACAACCAGTAAAACTAATAACACAGGCTCATCCGGGTGCTACGCATCATCTTGACCGTTAGTAATTATAACACTCCGTGTAATAGCGGGATAATATACAGCTAGCAGGTTGTTATGTGAGGGATAATGTAGAGGCAGCCATAAGTTATCGCAGAAATAAGCCCTGACAGTGTGATCAGGACCCGACACGAAGCGGAGGGTCTTGTATCACGCTGAAGGGGCTTATTTCACGATAACTACCGGCTGCCTCTGCATTATCCTGCTTATTACACGGCTACTTGCCACATAAGAAAAACAACTGGACATGAATATGAATTAGAAAAATTTTATTGGCATATTGGTTTTAAATTAAAATTTTCATCCTTCCGCAAAACGATATAGTACCATGTGACTAACATTCAAACGTTAGTATTGTAAATTAATAATAACGATATGTTTATTTGTTTCAATATCTTGAATCAATACCTGCCTCAGTTTGTATACATCTACGTTTTTTGGGAATGTGGAGAGTGTAATCATGATCCATGATATCGAAATCGACAATAAATAACTACCACTTCTGCATTTGTCCACACATATTGCCGTATGGATAGCGCGGATATTGCAAGTACACAACTGTATGAAATATATTATATATAAAATATATCATTTTTTTTCTATTTTATTACAAAGATCTTACATATTGTGCCTTTAATGTGTGTGCATATTTATTTTGTATACATAAATACAAACACATGCATGTATATCTATTTAAGAAAAATAAGTCATGTTTACATATTACTTATTTATATATTATAGAAATTATATGAATTTAATATATACACATGTAAATACATGTAAATATTTTCCAAAATATATACTCTGTGTGTTTATATATACATACATATATATTAATAATAACTATACACGATACACACAAACATTTATTGCATAATTTGATGTATGTCAAATTTTCATATTACATACAGAAATCGTGTACAATACCATAGATTTATAAACAATGCACACTGTACACATGTAGTTCCTCACACTCCACTACAAATTTAAGGAACAGAACATGAGAAATATATTGAAGTATATAAACAACATAAATTATGTAATAAGCAACATAAATTATATAAACAACATTTATTATTAACAACAAGCCTAAACTAAAGAGAAACTGCAAATAACGATGCCTGGGGAATTAGTTTTTCCCAATTTTGCATGTTTGACATTAATGTGTTGTATAAAACCCTTTGGAATAGAAGTAGTAGCATGTTTCAAATGCTAAAAACTGCAATTTACACTATAGCCCAGAAAATACAGCAGATTCTTCTCTTAATGTGCTAATGGCAACACCTACACAGAGCAGCTATGACTGTTTCCAGGTCATTTTTTAACAACAAAAGAACATCCCAACATCCCATTGTCTGAGCAGCCCAGCTACAGTTGAGATCACACCTCTCTGCCGCTCAGTGGAATATTCCAGACACGCTCCCGCAGTGCGTGTGGCATGTCATAGAGATAAGATACGATTTGGGGTTTTATTATTTGAATCAGCGTTACTCATTGGAAAGAAAGAGCAAGATGTGTAATGAAATAAGCCTCAATGTGAAATGAGTGAGACTGTTGTAATGGCCTCTTTTAAAGGGCGTTGCTATTCATTAAGCCCGGGCCTATTGTGAGCAGTAATTACAATAGTTCATCTGAGCCATAAAGACCTTTTTCATTATGAAAATCTAGGTCATCTTACCCCAGTCATCAAGAGATCTATGGCTGCAGCCTGAAAGTCCTTTAGTGAATGCTAAAGGTTACAGCACAACTTATAATGAGGAGTATGTGTTTTTCAGAGTATTTTGGTGGAAAAATCTCATTTGATGGAGCTTTGTGAAATAGAGGGGTGTTTACATAACACCATTTCCAACAAAAAATAAAAAGACTTTATGCGTTTTGGGTGTTCATTTACATGGAATGGCATTTTGAGAACCTGAAAATGCAAACTTTGTCAAATGGTTTCAAAAACAGTACCATTATTGTCTGAATGTGAAAACAGTAAAGTTGCATGCATTAGTATTACATATTCAGTCTATAGGAATATGTATGTGCCCAGGCGTAGTGCTTCTTTACAAAGGCACATCGCCAACTACTGGCCAGTCATGCATAATGCAGCGTTTAAGTCGTTTTTGTGATTTCATGTGAACAAAAGCAAAAACTTTTATATTTTCAAAATTATGGTTTAACCATCAAAAAAAGTCATTTTCTTGAATACACATTAGTGAACGTATTGGCATGATCATTATTTTCAGTCTATCAGTAAATAAATTAATATTATTATGATTAGTCTTTGAAGAGTCACACCACATGACATTTTAAAATCTGGACTACCTTGCCTTGTCATTAAAGGTTCATAAAAGGACAGACTGCATAGGACCTCAACACATAATCATGAAAACGCATATTTTTGAAAATAGGTTTCAAAGTGTAACTGTACAAAACCAGTGTGTCTTATCATTTTAATGTATTATCTTAAATATGAACACCCTTGTTTGTATTAGAAATAGTTAACAATGTTATTCTCCTCGTTATTTACCTATAGCAGCTAATGAAAAAAAGTGGATATAAATGCGTATGTGCGCAGACATAGAGCTTCTTTTCAAATTAACATCGCCCACTGCTGGCCTGGAATGCAAAAAACAGCGTTTCATGCCAAGTCATTTCCTTTCCATTACGTTTCCAGTCAGATCTATGTGAACAAAAGCAAAGCTTTTTCAGTTTTAGTGCAATTGTTGTTGTGTAACACACCCTCATTGTCTCATGTCCCTGTCCTTTAGGTTACGTGACGATGGGAGCCGTGCCGCCCGCGTGGGCGCAGCAACAGTTCGCAGCTCAGGCTCCATTAGCGTTTGGCGTCCAGTCCCCAGTGCCCGTCGCGCAGGTCTTACCGGGCGCTCAGCCTCTGATCTGGGGTCAAGCCAACCTTTTCCCTGCCACCCAGCAACAGTGGGCTGCGATGGCTGGAGCTCACTTTTCACCTGCCGCTTTCATGCCTGCCCAGACAGTAGGTCCGCTTCCTGCTGCCATGTTTCAGACACTGGCTCCTATGACGGTGCCCATGTCCTGTGAGACACCCGCGGCGGCCATGGGCGGAGCCGTGGCAGGAACCTCGGCCTCCACGGCCTCCAGTCCGCAGCACGGAGAACGCACGCTGCAGAGACAGGCAAAGATGAGCAAGGAGATGTTTAAGGACTTCCAGATGGCCAAGCCGCCCACCATGCCTCCCAGGAAGAACGAGCAAACTAGTCTGTCCTGCACCACAGACGCTTTCACCAGCTACTTCAGCAGAGTGGGAATGGCGCAGGATACGGATGACTGTGACGACTTTGACATCTCGCAGATGAACCTCACGCCTGTCACTTCCACCACACCTTCCACCAACTCACGTGAGTAGGATGGATTAGACAAATAGAAAATGTTAAAGTTCTTACAAATTAAACCCTTGCCTGAATAGTAACACTAAAAGCTGGTTTGTAAAAATGTTTCAGGACAAATCAAATAAATAGTCCTTTTTCTTTACTCACTGAATATACATGGATAAACAAATAAGGCTGTTAATTATTTTCAATCAATTGATTCATTCAGTTGCTCAATCAATCAGTCAATTAATAGTCACACTAAATGACATTTTACAACCTGGACTATCCTTGTCATGAAAAGATTTTGACATACAATCATGTGGGCTGTATTATACCATTTTCTGTATCATATATATATATATATATATGTTGCATGATAGGAATTTTGTTTGGCATACAAGTGTTTTTTTAAATATCATTACCATTATTAAACGTAACAATTTTGTAGTTTATTAAATAGTATGCCAAACTACAAAAAGGTATTATTTTTTATATCCAAAACCTAAAGTATCTATATGCTTACAGTACTCTCTTAAAGGCTTGCGGTGAGAGAGGCGAGAGAGAGAAAGGCATATGATATTATATATATATATATATATATATGCATGCTTTTTTATTTGTATGTATGTCTGTGCATTAACTAATTAATTTCAACTACATTTTATTAATTCATGCATAACTTAAACGTGTGACTTTTAGCATTGTTAGCTACAGAAATGCCTCCACAGCAACCTCTATTAACCTTTCACTCATGTCTTAATTATTTAATACATGTTTGAATAAATCTTTTAGATAACGTCTAAAAAAAACGTTTGCAAGTTCCATTTTTTCTTTTCTTACGAAAGCAAGAGTTTATACCAGCCAACATTTAAATGATTATATCTCTCCAATGGTTTGGAAACATAATAATTATCTCTAAAAAGCTGTATAAATCGCTGCATAAAATGTAAAACATTTTTCTCGGTCAGGTGACGCAAAAAAATTAACAGGTCAGATATACACATGTTCGAAGTTGATCTGAACGCGTTGCAAAAGATTTTAGAGGTTGGAAATGTTAAAGTTAGGCTTAGGGCTCAGTTTAGGGATGTGGTTTTGTATCAGAAGTATTGTTTCAGGTCCAACAGAATCACATTAACCCGAAGCTCCATAGACCCTAAATACAGTACGTCAACAAAGAAAACAAATCCCACATAGAAGAACTTGCCTTTCTCTCTCTCGCGACTCTCATCGCAAGCCTTTAAGAGTGCTGACACGGCTAGACAGGCTTTATCCGTTTCCCACTACAGAAGTTCAAACTCGCACCTCATCCCGTCTTTCATCAACACATCCGTTTTCACTCAGAGGTTGAAAGGTGGGCTTTGATGCTGTTGCCCAGAAGGCATTGTCTTTAGTCAGCGTGAAAATGACAATTAGTACTGTGGTGGGGAACGGCGGCAGGGGAAAGAGAGAGTCAGTCACAGGCCCAGCTGCGCTTCTGGCGAGCGGTGTAATTATCACTGATCTCTAGGGAGTCCTGCGCTGTGTGTTGGGCCTGTTTGGATCCTCTCGCTCCTGTAGTGCTAATTATTGCTGCGGTGAAACGCCACACCGTCACACGTTTACACATAAGCAGTCCCTCTGTGAGAGACATACTCATTTATTAGGTGTCAATAAGGGATTTTGTTGCACACAGGACACTTTCTGACAGGTTTTGGGCTTAAATGCAAAAGCTTGCAAAAGCTAAACCCAAAATATACTCCCCTTCAGTCCAGTTTTGAGCCACTGAATGCTGAAGTGCATTTTTTTATTTAAAGAGGCATGAAACAGAAACAGCAACAGCCTTTTTTCTCTTGTGTTTAATTTAGCTTTAAAAATAATTGTTGGTTTAAATTTCATAGTAATTTAACAAACATAGACTACATCAACCAACCCAAACCAACAGAAGGTAACTTTTACTTGGTTACTTTTATAGAAATTAGGTCAGCAACATAATATCTGCAGTTGGATATTTCACACAAAAACACAATTCTGTTGCACACAAAAATATGTAAAGTCGCCAGAAGCTATTTGATAGCTTTGTGCGAGAAAAATAAAACTGTAGTCGTTATTAACCAATAGCCTTCTTGTTTTGATTAATTTCAGTGGAAGTAAAAGTCACTTTTCGCGCCACCGGTGGACATTTTACATAAAAACTGCATCAATTTGTACACAGTTAAAATAGTTTGAACGATGGTGCAAACTGGTATTTGTTTCATGTTATTTCAGTTTCAGTTTGTGTTGAATTCACTTAATTATAATCACAAGCACACTTTTTAGTAGCACACGTTTCTCTTTTCCTTGACTGAACTGAGCATTCACTGCGCTGCGCTGTGGTTTGAGGTTGCATGAGCTCAAAAAGGAACATTTTTTTCATGAGTGATGGTTCAAAAATGAGCCTTTTCTCCTAGTTAAGTGTGAACATTTCAATGCCCTTCTTATCAGACAACAACAGATATTTAGCTATACTCCCATAGGATTAAAAATCTGTTTGTACCTTCTTAGTGTAACACGAAAACACATCAGAAGCCTAAATCAGATAATGCAATAAACAAGTATGAGACTGACTCTGTTTCTGCTTCTGTACAGCACCTACCCCGGCCCCCCGGCAGAGTTCTCCATCAAAGTCCTCATCCCACGCCAGTGACCCTCCAACCGATGACTCTTTTGGAGAGGCCGATGGCAGCCCTAGTCGGAGTGGAGAGGAGGATGCTGTAAGTTCCACTGAATGGGATTGTGGGAAATGTAGTTTTAAAGGGTTCAACGTTAGGGTTCGACTCAAAATTAGGATTCATATGCATGTACACTGCCCTCCCAAGCTTTGGAAACACCCCTGGCAAAGTGTGGTTTTGAATGATATCAGCATAAATCCTTATCATTTTTCGGTGCAAATACTTGTAACTTGACATTAAGCTGTTTATGTAACAAAATATGTTTTTGTGGTTTGTGTCCCTTATCAGTGCAAAATTATTACAAATTAAAAAGGAATCATGCCAATATTGTCCAAAACCCCACTTTTCTAGAGTGTTTCCAAAATTTTGGAGGACTGTGCCCTAGAAAAAAGTTGTTTTTTAAAATATATGTATTTCATACTTGGTCTAGTTTAAATCTATTAACATATTTATTGACAGATAACTAGACTGAAGTAAAAATTTTGATTAAACCTTATTTAGAGTATTACTTGTGCGCAATGCATATTTCTTATTAATAAACCGAAAACACATGTTAATATCACTTTTAATGAGGATTGTTTAATATTGCACTTTAAGTATAGCTAAAGTATACTTGCAATAGTTCCACTTTAGCACAATCAAATATACTAAATATGTCTTTAATTGGACTACTTCAGCACAATTAAAGTGCATTAAGTAAAAAATCAGTTGTTCCAATTTAGCAGACTTTAAGTTTAACAATTTAATATAGTAAAAGCATGGCATTTTACTGAGTACATAAATATGAAAATATTAATAGTACACTGAGTATTAAAAAATAACATGTCATATAATTCAAATACATTTAAATATTTTTTTTTTTCACTAGGGTGTACATGGCAAAATGTATATTTTAGAGGACAATTCCCCAATACGTGTACTTCCAATGCTACATATGCTTTATTTTTGCACAAAATACAGTCAGAATAAAACCTAAAGTTTATATTTAGCTTCTTTCAACAGCACTACCTTCTTTGAGAATACAGCCGAAAAAAAGGGCATAAATATGATATTGATAAACTGATGTATCACCATAAATATGTGCGGTTGGATTCTTTTTTGCATCCTCTACCCAGCCTGAGTTCTGTTGGGCCCATTAAGGTGTTAAATGAGCTTGCGTAACTGTCAAGATCATCATTATGACCTTATTAATCACAGAGTTTCTTCTCGAAGATCATAGAGATTGAAGACTTTTCTGATTAATATTGTTCAAATATAAATACATATTACATAACCTGGTGGAAACTGAAGTATTAAGTGAGCCTGATTCTTCCCTTGTGCTTTTAATATTTATATTTCATCATATGATTTATAACCTCATGAAGAATGTAACACTTAAAAAAGATATTAACCACCAGTTTTTAGACTAAATGCATAAAAGACAAAAAATACTGACAAAATGCTTGCTTCTAGGGAAAATAGTTTAATAACTCTTTTTAGTACAATGAATATGGACTACTGATTTCAAGGTTCAAAAAGCATCATAAAAGTGGTTTATATATCTTGTATTCTGGGTTTTAAGTAGTGATGTTCAGTTCATGAATGAATCATTCTTTTAAGTCATTAAATCCAGTTCACAAAAATGTTTTAAATCATGTATTAGACTAATCTTGTTACTTATTTTATATTTTTCCTTTTGAATAATGCTAAACATCAATATGTTGACACTTAAAGGGGTAGTCCACCCAAAAATGAAAATTTTTACCATTTACTAACGGTCCAAATGTGTGTATGACTGTTCTGCACAACCCAAAAGATGATACTTTGTAGATATTTTGGTAACATTTTTAGTTTCTATTTATTTAAAAAATAAAATAAAATAAAACAAAAGTCAAAGTGAGCCAAAATAGTAGCAACAGAATGTTGTTTTTTTCCCCCCCTTTGACTTCCATTATATGGATAAAATACAATAGAAGTCAGCTGAAACATGAACTGTTAGGTTTAGGTACCAACATTTTTCAAAATATCATACTTGGTGTTCAGCAGACATGACACAATATTTATTTTGGGGTGGGCTATGCATTAAAAGCTACTACATTGCTTTAGAAGACATACTAAAATAAAAGGCAAACTCATATCTCCCATTTTATAGTGCTTTTACACATGTAATGACATGAGAGTGAGTAAATGATGTCATTTTGGGTGAGCTGTCCTTTTAAAGGTTGCTTAAGATGCATTGTAACCACATGAGCGGTGACGTCCACACACTCTTTCTCTGCTGATCTCTATCAGATATGACTCATCAGAAAATGCCATGGAAACCCGACTAGTGCTCTTTCTCCTTTCTTTTATATTTCAGCTGAACAAAAAGTTTAATTAGGCCTTGCATGTGTGTGTGTGTGTTTGTGTCTCCCCACTCCAGCTGTAATGGCATTGGGTACCACACTCACTCACTCAGTCAGTCACTGCACACCCACACACACTGTGATGAGGTGTTAAGAGTGCAGCTCCAGAGGGAATATTCATAAAAATCCAAAATGCTTTAGTCCAAAGCCTTTCATGCCGGAGCACAATACAGGAGCATTTCTAAACGAGGGGTTTTCACAGCTCTGGTAATGGCTGTGTGTGTGTGTGTGTGTGCAGGAACTTATGAATACATCAGAGTGTGGGTGGATGAAGGTGGATTAATAAATGTATGAATGAATAGATGGTGGATGCTTTCTCTTTTTTGTGCCTTTACAGCATGCTTCTGTGTTCTTAGCATGTAAACTGTTGGATTTACTGTTTATTTCCTTATCCTGTCTCTTTCTTCTCTCCGTTCATTTTTCCTTTCCCGCTCCCTTCTCTCTTTCTTTGTCCAGGCTGGAGACTCCCAGCAGTCTCCGGGTGCGAGTGAGTCTCAAGCAGAGCCTGAGAGCTCAGAGACGGACAGTCCTCAGGTCGGTAGCTAGATAGCGGCAGGTCAGGGTAGGTATCTGTCCTCTTTTTTTCCTCTCTTCTGCGTGTCGGCCTGCTTCAACAACCATGACGTCACGTCAGCACGCCTTCACCCGTCCTCACCACCATTACATAGACCCACACATCGTGGCCGTGTGTCGTGGTGCTCTTTCTTCCTTCTCTCTATCTTATACTTGTTCTTCTCTCTCAGGCTGCGTTCACACAGAGATCTTGATTAATGCACTTTAGTGGAACAAGAGTAAATATTAGGCCTTTGTATCGTGTCTTTTAATTCTTTAGTGTCTACTTTGATTGAGCATTTTAAAAAGGATTTCTATTATATCATGAGGATGATGATGCTTAATTAAAAAAAAATTACGTTCCAAATAATTAATAGTAGTCTTTTATAAAGTCAAATCAAATTATTAAATATAATCTAGTTTAATGTGAACAATGGTGCCTATTTTGAGTGTTACTTGAATACTTTTTTAATAAATACTTTTGTTCAGCAGGAATGCATTAAAATTGCAGACTTTTACATTGTTCATCAAAAGATTCTAGAAAAAAGTATCCCCACTTCCCCAAAAATAGTAAACAAAACACCCATTTAAAAAATAAACACGTTAATAAATAAAATGTATTGCGATGTTCTGAAGGATCATTACAAATAGAAGAAATTTAGAAGAAGATATTTTACAATTTTGCTGTTTTTGCTGTATTTTTACTGTAATCCAATAAATGCAGGTGAGAATAACATGAAGAAAAAAAATCTATACAATAATATTGTAATCATTATTTTTTCAGTAGAAATATATATATATATATATATATATAGATTTAGATTTCAGATATGTATGGCAGAGGTTTAGGCCAAGCAATATTTAAAAATATAAATAAGTAAAATAAACAATCTCAAAAATTTAAGTAATTATAATGCAAGATTAAACTCATTAGATTTAAAGAGAAAATATTAAATAACATTTAATAAATCATTAAATTGTAATAGAATTGTTTTTTTTCTTGTCATTTAATGTGTTTATACTCAGCATTTTTCTTGAAATTTGATTAGTTTAACTGCAAGAAGGTTTTATTAATATTTTTTATTATTATTATTTATTGGCCCTAACCCTCTTCTGTACTTTAGAAAGCAGAACAAAACATGAAAATTGGCATTAAGTTAATATGTTAATAGTGACAGCTAAGAATACAATTCAGAAATCTTTTTCTGTCAAATTATCTCATCAACATAATTATATTTAGTGCTCGAGACAAGGCTGACAACTATATTGTGCTACTGTGTGAGCGTGACCCTATTCTCTGCCTTCTCTCTCTTTCTCATCTCGCCGTCCCTGCCTGCTGCTGCGATCACTCTTATGCTGGTATGCATCTCATGGGAATATGGTTTATATGCCTTTATGGCGTAATTTTGTTTTGTTTATGACAGAGTGTGAGTGAGAGTGTGTGCGTGTGTCCCTTTAATCCCATAAAGCCTCCTGATGTGTGTGAGTATCAATGCTTTTGAACTTATTTTCTACACAGTGGTGTAGCATGGCAAACCCATGAACAGCATGAACGCTCCTCGTCTAAGTATCTGTGTCATGTCATTTTCTGATACACAAAATGAGGTCATGAATGTTTTTATATTGTCACTCATCACAGCAAACGCACACAACATAATGAACTGATCTGAACTACAAGGTCTGACACGCAAACTGCTGCGTATGGGTTCGTTTTTATCTTTGAAGTCTGTCATTGTGAATAAAAGAATAAAATATTGCTTGTGCTTTAAACTCGGAAAAACAACTATAATTATATAACAAGTTCTGATCTTTCTTTTTGTGATATTTTTATTAAACAAACAAGTAACACTGCTAAAATACACATTCTTTTCTATTTGTGTCTGTGTATCTACAAACTATACAATGCTAAATTAACACTAAACTAGTTGACTGGTAACTTTTGGGAAATACAACATAATACGGTAATTTTGATGGTACCTTTTGAACAATCTGTTGACAATAAGTAGCTTTGCACCTACATGTCAACTAACGCTCATTAGAATATTAGTACACTCTCTAATTAATCTAATAAATCTAAATATAGAAATTAATAAAAAATATTTGAAGTAGGAATATTTTGTAATATTATGTCTTTACTGTCACTTTTTATTACATAATGCATCCTTGCTGAATAAAATAATTAATATTAGTCTTGTCAAATAATGAATCTTGAAAATCGCATACAGCATAAGTTTTTGGTTAAATAATATATGCGTACTGTGCATGTTTATATATATATATATATATATATATATATATATATATATACATATTTATATTCAGTAGTCGACATTTGAAGTGGATCAAAAAAAGTATGTCAATGTTGTTTGGTTTTAGGACAACTTTGACATATATATAAAAAAATTAGATACTTTCATTATAATGTATAATATAAAACGTAAGTATATAAATGTATATACGCGTAAATATATAATAAATAATAAGTATACATAGTGGGTACGGAAAGTATTCAGACCCCCTTAAATGTATAACTCTTTCTTATATTGCAGCCATTTGCTAAAATCAAGTTAAGTTCATTTTTTTATCTTTATTAATGTACTCACAGCACCCCATATTGACAGAAAAAACAGAATTGTTGACATTTTTGCAGATTTATAACAAAAAAAAATCTGAAAAATCACATGGTCCTAAGTATTCAGACCCTTTACAAAAAATATTTCTGCTGCACGTAAGGTTCCTAAGAGCACTGCGACTTAATCCTTAAATGAAAGACGTTTGTGACGACAAGAACTCTTCCTAGAGCTGGCCGTCCGGCCAAACTGAGTTATCAGGGGAGAAGAGCCTTGGTGAGAGAGGTAAATAACTCAAGGATCACTGTGAATGAACTCCAAAGGATCCCTAAATCTAGTTGTGAAAACTTGTTGCATTTTTCCCAAAAAGACTCGTGGCTGTATTCGATCAAAAAGGGTGCTTCTACTAAATACTGAGCATTTCAGTTTTTCTTTTTTAATAAATCTGCAAAAATGTCAACAATTCTGTGTTTTTCTGTCAATATGGGGTGCTGTGTGTACATTAATGAGGAAAAAAGTGACCTTAAATGATTTTAGCAAATGGCTGCAATATAACAAAGAGTGAAAAATGTATTCTGAATACTTTCCGTACCCACTATATATACTTTATTTACATGTATATACATTTCTATACTTACATTTTATATTATACATTATGCATGCATATGTTTGTATTTCTGTATAAATAATAAAAATACAGAATACACCCACATATGAAATGTCAATTAAGACTTTTTAGGCCCGGTTTCACAAACAGGGCTTAGCTTAAGCCAGAACTAGGCATTAGTTACATTAAGATATTTAAGTAATTTTTTACAAAAATGCCTTATAATAAAATATTACAGGTGTGCATCTTAACACAGAACAATGACACTAACATGTTTTAAGATATGTCAGAGCAAGATATTATCATCTGAGACAGCTTATACATGCAATTTAGTCTGGGACTAGCTTAAGCCTTGTCTTTGAAACAAAGAGTTTGGATAGTTAGTTTGGATGTGATTAATCACAAGTAATCATTTGACAGCACTAATATTTTATTTACTTTTTAAGGACACCATAGAAGGAAACAAAGTAGCACCATGATTTCTTTTTTCGACTTTGGACATCCGAAATCAAAATGGCCGTTGTGCGGTTGAGCGATGGTACTCTATGGTACCTGTCTGGAGAAGACATGAGCTCATCAGGATGAATCATTAATGAAGGGCTCTGGGAGCCAGAGGCTTGTTTCTCTGACTGATGTAGCAGCCTCGTCTGTACCTGCCTAATGATGAATGAAGCTCTGATCCCCTCTGAAATATTAACACACCTACACACAGCCCTATAAACACACATACTGTACTGCAAATGTGGCTGTCCACTAGAGTAAAGGAAAACAGCTTTATGTGTTTGTGGGGTTAAATCTTAGCAATGTCTCAGTTTGGAGGTGATTGAAGAGGTCTTCCAGAAGTTTTCTCTTAAGCAGAATTTTTAACTCCTGTAAACAACTTGTTCTGAATGTCCACCATAACTGAACATTGTGGGCAGTGGGCATAGTCCCGTATTAATGATCATTTCACCATAGTGCAGCCAGGAAGATCATTGAAATCTGTTGTTTCCATGGAATAAATGGTTTTAAAATGATCCTGGTATGATATTGTCTTGTATATTCATATAGTAGTTCCACAGCTCAGTTTAGATAATAATAGTGTATTTACTGTGCTTGAAGCATATTCCTGCATGTATACTGTCAACAATCAACCTGAAAATAATGGCATAAAATATGCAGTTGAAATTGCATTTTTCTACAAAGAAAGTGTTTTCAATAATTATACCCTTACAAAAATAAGTAAAAGCTCAATGAATAATCCTTGCATGTTCATATGCACATACATCTATGGAATCGACAGCAGGGAAAAAAATAATATTTTAAAGGAGAAACCGATTACAGCAATCATTAATGACATTATGTAGGGGAACAAGAGTGCTTTCCATCAAACTTTGTTGTAGCTGAAATACACAACTTCAACTTTCTGACTTTATATGGAGGGAAAAAATACAATGGAGGAGATGTATATACCACCATTTAACAGTTTGGGGTCAGTAAGACATGAGACCCATGCTGGCACTACGTCAGACTTCATACATCTGTTCTATTTCAGTTCGCTTTTGTGCTCAGTTTGATATAGTAAAAAGTTCCTAAATTATCTCCGGCTTCGTAGCTGTGACGTAGACGATATGTGCCGAATTTAAGATTGTAGTTTAGGTTAGAGAAATCTAAAACGACAGCAGACATGGACACATGAGATGCTATTCTCTCTGTTGTCGCTCTGTACAAACTAGCATTGAAGTGTTTAACCAACCTGATCTCACAACAATTCTTACATATTTTACGAGATGGCTAATTCGTATGACCTCACTCGTACAAATTCATACGATTACTTCTAAATCATATGTATTTTACGAGTGTGTATGAATTCGTATAAATGACCTAAAGCTAACCCACCCCTAAACCTACCCAAATCGTATGAATTAGTATGAATTGGCACAAATTTGGCTTCTCATACAAATTGGTCGTGAGACTGTGTTAGTTTAATACACACCTCGGTGACACTGTTCTGTGACGGCATGTCCATGGCCTTCCTCTGCTTTTTTATGGTCCTTGGAGTTTAAGAGGGAGTATCTCAGTCTGTTTTATCTGTCTAGATAAGATTCTATGTACGAAGCAAGGTGAAGTAGCAGAGATTGGTATTACAAGGCTAGGCAAAATGAGTTTTATTTTCACATTCTCCATTAAAATACCTTTAAAATTACATGACTTGTTGGAATCGTAAAATGACGTTTGAAGGCAATATAGTCAGCGGATCTGACTTTGAGAAAAGATTCCAAAGCAAAATCACCAAGCAACGTTGCATATTTTCCTGCAAGCCTTTTCTGAAAATAATTACTATATTGTTAATTTTTTAGTTGTCGTTGTTATTAAAATTTGTTTATTTGCATCAATAGACCTACAAGTTGTGTTGAGAAGCAGCAACAGTAAAAAAAAAGCATACTCTACTCAGGAAATGAACAAATGAAGATTATTTTAGATTTGTAATTACTATTTGGAGTACTGAGATCGCTACAAATTAAAGGTACTGTATGTAGGATTGACAACGAGTGGTTGAACTAGGTATTGCAGTCCAAATTCAAAATACTGGAGAGGGGTTTTTCACCCGGCCCCTGCTTCTCAGACTTGACGCACACATTTAGGTTGCCATGATTGACGACACCAACAGGAACGAACGCACCTGACAATGAATTAAATGAAATGCACTGTATTTTCTGCCAAGCAGGCAACCTGGAAGCCGAAAAACTACTACAGACTT
>JAUMHI010000065.1:6305727-6327796 GCA_032359435.1 Enteromius unitaeniatus
TACTGTTAGTGAAATGTCTAAAGTGGACCATCGAAATAAAGTGTTACCAAATATACTTTGTTTATGTACAGATGGTGGATATTGTCCAAAATCATAGTGCTGAAAATGTTCATTTATGACCTTAAATGCATTGTAAATATATCTAAAATCCAGATATCACATTTCGAGTATAAGCATCCAATGTGTTTCAGAGCCCCTTCAAATATGAAGCTGTGAACAATAAAATGTACATTAAAAAAAAGGTTATGGGCAACACATATTTTAATTTAATGAAGTATTAGCAGTGAATACACAGAACAGCTGTGAATGGGAAAAGATGTTTTTTCTACCCGAGGAGCAAACAGATCAAACCTTGACCCATCTGACACTGACATAAAGTTTTGTTTTGTCTAAATATCTAAATGACCTTACTCTGTGTGTGTTCAGGGGAAGGACCCTCTTTATGCCCAGATCAACAAGGGGAAGAAGTGAAGGATCATGGGAACTCTGCACAGACGTGATCAGCGCTGGGGGGAGCAGGAGACCAAAATACTGGAGATCATCTGTCTGCCCTTGTGTTGTGTGTGTGTGTGTGTGTGTGTGTGTGTGTGTGAATGAGCATCCATCCGTGTGTCTGCGCCGTGAGAGTGTGTGTCTGTATGTGTTTGTATGAATGCGGTCACTCCAGCTTCGACGGTCCACTTCTCCAAGCAGCCATCTCTCTAGAGTCAGTCCCGTCGCCCTCACGACTTCCTCCGTTACTCCCCTCCGCAAGGAACGAGAGGGACAGACTCTCTCCATACCACGTTGTTTCTTTTTCACTGTGTTTTCTGCACATGACAGCGGGGCATTGTGGGTGATATCAAGCCTTATGAGCCCAGCTCTGCAGCTTCATTCATTCTCTTCGTCCTACTTCCAGTTTCTGACTCTCTATAGAGACCGCATTAGGGGAAACTCTCTCTCTCAAGAGAGGTGCCTGTCGGACCCCCGCCTGAGCGCCATCAGACCGCCGGATCCATCTGTGACTTACGCAATTCATCCATTTGGTTTCGTTTGGTTTTTCCTCTCCCACGAATTTGAGATTCTGCTGCTAGAAAGCTATGCAGAGCAAAAAAAAAACAACAACAACACACTTTCTCTCTCCGTGGACCCTTGGAGAACAGACACGAGGAGCGACTTTTGCCAAATCTTAAGATTTCGGAGCAGCTGAATCTGATTGGGGGGCTCAAGGGTACGAACATTGCAAAAACATGCGATGGAACTGTTCCTTCTCTATAGCTTTTGTACAATACTAATGAGAAAAAAAACAACAAAAACATGACGTTGAAATGGAATTTTTATTTTATAAGTCAAGTGGAGCCCTTGAAGTCAACTTTAGATGTGTTTTAGGGGTAAACATGGCTTTAAAATCGGATCGTTTGTTGGTTTGCCAAACTCATTTTGTAAATAATAATTATTATTATTAATAATAATAATGACGACAATGACGATGAAGACGACAAATAATAATGACGATAATAATAATGGTTCCGATTATAACAGTGTTTATTCCATCCTTTGGACTTCCGTGCCATAAAATAGGCTGGCCTTAGTGATGCAAACTCCTCATTAAACCCAAGCAATATTAACATGTGTCCCAAACTCCCAGCGGTTTACGCTGCTTTCTCACGTCTTTTTTGGTTTTAGCAGGATGTGTGATTTTAAGTGGCCTGAAACAAACCCGAGAGACTGTTATTATGCTTTTAATGGATGAAAGGGTCCAATGGTAAATAGTCGGTGTCATATTTGTGTGACCTCTTTTGGGTTGTCGTCAGTACGGTGAAGCTGGTTACGGTAATGGAGGAAGACCAGAGCTTCTCAACGTGTGTGTGTGTTAATGCAGCAATCACAAATAAATATGTACACACGATCACATATGCATACATACAGTATTCATGCAGTCAATGTAACATCAAAATGGGCCTTTCGTCTCACCTTTCTGCACATTTATCGGTGCATGTTAGTCCAAAGAAGAAGTCGTCTTATTCTTTCCTCAAAGTGTTCAATTTTGAATGAACATAACTAGAAATTTAAAACTAGATTTGAGAAATCTAGCTCCAAATTTGACACTTAACACCCGCTTTTTACAGTTCACTCCCGATGTGAAGTCCCGCCCTGAAGGATGTATTCAGTTGAATATGTCACATTAAGACTAAAATGGGTTGCGAAGGCCGTGTCATGTTGACTTTTGGGCTGTCGGATTGCATTAAAACACACCAGAATCTGTAATCCAACCTCCAATCAGAGAAAATCACCATGAATGACATCTGTTTTCATCGCACCTGAAAAGCTCAGAGCATTCCATTACTGTGATGACAACTTCCTCCTATTTTATGGCCAGAGTCCAATTTTAATTTCAAATAAAAGCAGTTTGGGCCTTTGATATCTAAATTTTGAGGATTAGAAGATGATGAAGGTGAAAATCAAGGTGAATGGGAGTCCAATTTCAGTACGTTTCTATTTTGCCTTTACCTCAGCTAATGGTTTGGTAATGTAAAAGGACACATTATTTTTATCTTGATGATAATGATATTCTACAGTGGATTTTTAGAGCATTTTTTTCTTTTTTCTTGATTTATGTAACCCACCATGTAATACTGTTACCAATAAACACATCCCAAAATGTTGCTGTGCCTCTTTGCCTTAGCAAAAACATCTTGTACACATAAGGGTGGTTCAAACACCGTGCTTCATAACCCACATTATATCTTACAGGGAAAAAAAATATCAATGGCAGTGTTTCTAAAATAACATTAAAGGGGTCATATAATGCCATTTTTTCACAAACTGATTCTTTAGGGTCTTAATGAAAAATCAGTAATATAGTTTGTTACTGGTAGTGTAAAAAAAAATGCCCATTTTACCCTGTCAGAAGCAGCTCTTTTCAAAACACTCTGTTCTGTGTACTTCTCCTTTAAATCTTCACAAGCTCTGCTGACCCCGCCCCTCTTTTCTGTGGCACTCTCAGAAGATGTCATATTCATAGTCCTAGACCTTACATTCATAGTGAAACTTGCTAATTGATGTCACATGGTCAGACGGCTCAATTTGAAAAAAGGGGAAACATTTAAGAAGATTTAAAAAAACAAATAATAATAAAAAATGATCATTATAGGGTGGTTGTGTACACAAACTGCCAACATGGATTTCATTTCAAACAACTTGCATCTGGCATTATTTGACCCCTTTAATAATGTTTGCTTTTGTACAATATTGCATCCACACCACTAGGTGGCAGGACAAAGTTCAGTACTACAGTTGTGTCTTCCTACTAATTTACTGAGTGTATTTTTTTTACTTACAATCATAGGCCTACTAGATTTGGAAGAGAAAGAAGAACAATATTCATCAGTTGAAATGCTGTTTCAGAGGTCGAATCTTCCCACACAATCTAAATTAGATTCAGTATGTGAATTGAATCACTGAACTGGAACTTTGTCAGATATAAAAGCACATTTCATTGAACACAACCCATTTAAATTCACTCTCACTTGCTTATAGGGAAATGTCTACATTAAGCTTGCTCCAAGAGCAGTTTTATGATCATTTTATCAATCATGACTACAAATGTGTAGTTAATAATCAATAAATATTACTGAAAATTGGTAGGTCAGAGGTCAAATGCATATTTTTATTTTTGGAGTTTTAAGATTCCCTCATTTTGCAGGAATGAGAGTGATTTACTAGCTAGCTTAGTGACTGGTTTCTCCTTGCCTTTGAGTAAATTACTTTCCTGCTCTGATTGTTTTGACTGCATGTGTAAGGAAGTCAAAAACTATGTCATGTGGGAATCTTTTTCACATGAGTCAGAAGTGTTTTAATTTTAAGTTCCATTGGCCAAAATGAGGTTTTTATGAATGCATTTATTAATTAGTTGAATTTATTTATTTTATTTTGTTTTACCCAACAGTGTTAATAGTCCCACATTGAAATTCCTGCCTTCTGTAGTCAGAACTAGATGATGTCTATTCAGAAATTGGCTTTCAAAAACAATGCCACCAGAAATATTCACTTCAGTGAAAAGTGTGACAACTAGCCCTGGTCTCAATATACTGGATAAATGAAAAGGGAGCATACTGTAGAACTGTAGAAAATTTCCTTAGGGGTAAAGGAATATGTCTTTAAAAGTAATTTAAATAAATTCAGCAGATTAGATTATTGATAAAGGAGAGACACATCTCCTCATGAGAGTAAAACAGATACTCTGTGAATGTGATTACAAGAGGTGTGAATAATATTGACCAATATTTTTGTGTTATTTCTAGGATACCTGGAGTAAAGACGTAATGAGAGTTTGATTGCGGTTGTTTGACAATAGAAGCTTTGCCTTCATGGATTTCTGAGGTTCTTGACTGACTGCATTCTTTAAGAATGAAAACACAGTTGGTGTTCAGTGAAGTGACTTGTTTGACGAGACATTCCTTTATCTCGTCGTTAACACATGAACACGCTCATCCAACCTCATTCCAGTTTCAGGGCTATTGGGCGAGTTCTAACTCTACGTGCTATTTATCCTTTAACAACTGCGACACAACACCATTTTAGCTGTGCATGCTGGATCTCTGTGAATCATAAAGAAATAATTCAGTGGATTATTAATTATGAGGGGCTGAGGAGAACGAAGTACCTCTTTTTTTGACTATCTGCTGGAAGACTTGAGTCAGAAGGATGGAACAGGTGAGAATCATTGACGTGAATTTTATTCTGTTGGCAGCTTCTAGAAGAAAGGCTTAATTTTTACCACATGGCTTCCTCGAATGCAAATTAATGCATGAATTAAAATGTAATATTGGACCGTTGAGACTGGGACATGTACAATTATAATACCAAGTTTTTGTACATACTGTACCTCATTTTGGTAATACCACAATATTCTATGAAATACCATGTAAATACAATAAATACTTGTTCAGTACCGTGGGATTGTAATCTCTTTTGTAAGAATTTCATATACTAAAAATCTGTTTATTGATTTACTGAAACCAGTAAATCAAATTGCCAGTTCAAATGTCATAGTGTTGAGAAGAGCTTCAGCTTGTTGATTTCTATTGAATATTTCAGTGCATTTTGATATCAACTGGTGTGTTTTTCACGATTAAAATCTATAGAATTTGAATAATAGTAGCGTGGTATCACATGGCATTCAGATTCTTGTAAACACGTGGATGGCTTTGTGTTTTTTATTTGTTAAGTTCTGAGATTTTGCTGAAAATATTAAACCGTACTTGTGCAATGTTTAATATTTTCAACATTTTATGCATTAGGAGGAATCAAGAGACTTTAAAACTCTGAAGGCACGGTTCCAGGGTGAAAATGGTCTGATCCTGACTAAACCTGCACTCCCAGAGAAACCCAAAACCATCCCTCCGTCGACAAAAGTCAGCAATCCCTTGCTCTCATCCATCAATGCTGCTGTGCAAAAAAAGTCGCTTCACGCACCGCGTGTCATTTTCAAAGACGACAAAAATCTCAGTCGTCAGCTTTCTCCACCTTGGGGATTAAAGACCAGAGAGAACCAACCCTTAAATAATGATGAACTGCTGGATAATAAGCAAGTCAACACTGTTAAGCAGAATCTAAAAGACAAGAATCTTCCACTGGTTCTGCCAGTGGCTCCGAAAACCATACCTCCAGAGCCCGTTTTCAGCCCAGGAACACCTATGTCTGCTTCACCGGTCAAAGTGACGACACCCAAAAAGTTTGTATTTACCCCTCAAAAACCTAACAAAGATGAATGTGAGAAAACAGACCCTGTGAGGGAGGCGAACACTACCAAAAAGTCTCTAAAGGACAGGAATCTTCCGTTGGTTCTGCCAGTGGCTCCAAAAAAAGCTGAAAGCCCAGAACTTGAACCCAGCCCACTTACACCTACATCTGTTCCACCAGCCAAAGTGTCCACACCCAAGAGCTTTGTATTTACTCCTCAAAAAAATAGCCAGGATGAGAATGAGAAGGCAGACATGGTAAAAGACCCTGTGAGGGAGGCGAACACTACCAAAAAGTCTCTAAAGGACCGCAATCTTCCACTGGTTCTGCCAGTGCCTCCAATAAAAGCTGATACCCCAGAGCCTGAACCCAGCCCCTATACACCTCAGCATTCCGCACCCACTAATTTTGTGTTTACAACGCCAAAAACAAGCAAAGATGAGAGCGAGGAGGCAAATACAGTAACACCGGCTAGTCGTACCCCTGCTCCTAGTCATCCAGCTCCTGTTAGCCCATCTCTAACAGCTACTCCCCCTACTCAATGTGTACCTGTTGTCCCTAAGGCTGTTGTGCCTTCTCATTCTTCAATTGGAATACTTTCTGTCCCCAACATTCCTGCCCCAAGTATTCCAGCTGCAGGCAGTTCAGCCTCTGCCAGCCCTGAGCCAAAGATTCCTGAACCAGCCATCCCAAAACCATCTCAAGCTATTCATAAATCAAAACCAGAAACCTTTATTTCATCTCCTCCTGACACTGAACCTTCGAAACCAAATATACATATGCTCAATTTATCAGAAGTATTTCCTCCCCCTAAAGGAAGTCCACCTCCAGAATTCACTGATATTCCTGCCCCTGTTTTTCATGAAGACTTTCCAGATGGAGACGTCCAAACCATTCCCACTCCAGCAATACGTACATTTGTCGTCCCAGTTGACTCCAAGTCCCCTGCCCCATCCACCCCTCCAGCATTATCTCCAGAGCCCTTTGTGAATCCCTTAGAATATGCTCCGGTCTCAAGCCCTCCTCCAGTGGTTTATACTCCTGATGCCCCTCTAGATGTGTTACTGGAAAATGCAAAATCTCTGACTGACAAGGCAGTTGTTAACCCAGACAGGTCCAATGAGGACCAGCCCTCAACCAAACCGCTTTCAGCCCTCTCAGCCTTGGCAAGAGCAGAGGAGATGGCCTCTGTAAAACGGTCACCAAATGATAGCCGTGTATTTAACCTCCTGGAAAGGGCCAAAAGAATGTCCACAGTGAACCCGCTGGCTACCACACCTGAAAATACATTTATACCTAAAAATACAACCATAGTTAAGACAGCTACACCCGAGAAACCTCTACCTGAAACTTCCACACCTCTGCTTAAGACTGCCACAGCTGAGGTGACCCAACCTGATCTAGCTCCACCTGAAAAAGCCTTACCACAGCTTGCCACAGCTTTAGAAACACTGCCTGAGGAAGCCCAACCTATACCAGAAGTGTCTGATAGCCCTAAACTCCCTCCGGTTGACTATGTGGATCATGCTCGGTTGCCACCTAAAACGTACCCACCTAAAACTGCCGAAGTTAATGGCTTTGATCACAGTAAGTATCTATTTAAAGCAGGGCACTGCACTGTCTTAGCCACAGTTTGAGATGAATTCCATCCATTGTAGAAGGCATCTCTTGTTGTAGCCCAGTCATGTATAAATAAGTTTGACATTTGCACAGATGGATGCTTACTTGACTTTGCAAAAAAAAAAAAAGTTCTGGTAGTTTTGTGCATTGTTACTGTTACTGCAGAGTACAAAATATAATCAACACAAATCACTTTTTAAATCCTTCACAAATGTAAATAGCGTTTGGCTGTGAAAAGCGGTGTTTGGATTTAGGTGGATTCCTTCCTTCAGGGTGGGTTGGTATGCAAGATATGTACGTCTATTGTAGCTATGTTGGGCAACATATCTTTCATAATCAGGATGACAAAGAATATTCTGTCTGAAGGAAATATCTAAAACCAAGATATGTTCAGTTGAACTAAATGGTAATTAGGCTTACATACAGTATATTCCTGTAAGAAGTCGATGCAATTAAACAATATTGCTAGTTTAGAAACATCTTTACAGAGACAATAATTGTTTTCATTACAGCCAGAAATGAAAAGGACCTCTACTGTCAACTATGTGGTATTAAACATGATTAACATTACTTAAAATTGTGAAAAGAGATAATTCACTCTGCTTTGTAGACTCGTGCATTTGATTAGGCTTGAACATAAACACCATGCTTCCTCCGTTTTCCTTTAATAGTTCTGTTCTACCTACTGTGTTTCCTTGACCTCACCATTTTCATTTCAACTTTCACACTTCCCCTTCTATTCCTCTATGCGTTCTTAAGGCACATGATTTTAGTCTTTTTTCTTGTTAGCTTCATAATGCAATAAATGCAGGTAAAATGTAGACACCAACAAAAGGAATTTATAAAATTGCATTGTAAAGCAATTGGAAATGCTTGTTTTCATAAAATATGTTGAATTAAGTACATTTTAATGTTTATGTATATGGCTTGGTGGCGGTGGTTCATTGGTTGTCCACTCTAATATTTATTGTCCTGTTTCTGCAGGGGTGGTGACAGTGGTCAAACCAGTGAATCCTCCTCCCCCGCCTCCAAGGAAGGCTCTGCCGTCTACATCCATCGTGGATCCTCCACTTGAGAAACGAACCCAGTCTCCTGCCAGAGACCTTCAGATTCCCACAACACCATCTAAACCTCTAGAACCACATGGTAACAAACATGCTACCAAATTTTAAACTTTCTGCTGAGAGCTTGTCTACCTACGTAATAAATTACCTTTTTTTTAATCAGATGAAAACATGCTTTTGGGAGATATTTATGAAGATTTTGCGGAACCTAAGGCTCCAGTACTTTCAACCTTTAGGCCTCCATCAATACTACCATCAGCTTCTAGTACCAAAAGGCCAGTTTCAGTTCATGAGGAAGCCTTCCTGAGACAGTTGAACACAAAGCAGCAGTTAAAAGAGGACATGTTTCCGAACATGGATGATAGAGATGTGGATCATGGGTCTATGAACTCTGGCTCTCCATACCCAGAAGCTCAAGCTGCTGTACATCAGGATGAAGTGCGAAGCTCTCCTGCCTTAACCCCATCAGGGTAAGCTGATAAAATCATGATCATTTACTGTGACTACAAAAAAAGGTATATGTTATCAGTATTGCACACTCAGTCACTGTTTTATTTCTGACTTTCCTCCAGGACTCTTGAAACAGGTGACAATGTGTTTGATGATCAAGTAGACAGTAAAAAAGGCAAAACAACAAAGACTAAGAAACAAAAAGGACCTCTAAAGAGTAAGTGGGAAAAATCTTTACTATTTTTTTGTCTTGTTTTATCAAGTTTTTTAAAACTGTGTCATCATCACCATTAACCTATGTTTATTCAATAAAGATCAAATTTCAAAAGTTACATTTTGGAAGATATGAATTCTTTGAAATCAAATCTTATGCTGTGTAGTTGTTTATGTTTCCCGTAATGTCATATCTGATGACCTTCTGAGCCACAGGAAAGATAAACACACAGGAAACTGTCATGTCATTAGTTTATTTTAGATTCTCTTTTATCTTTAAAGTCTGATGTGCGTTTCTATTGTTTAAAACCTAGATCCATATGCTGAAGCTACAGCTGCGGTAAGTTTTACTGTTTTTACGCTTTATAGTCTTAAGGTTAACGTCAGTATCTTATGTTTGCAGCACTGTAGTGTTATCCCCTATTTGTTGTATGTTCTGTGTTTGCAATGATTTGTTGAAACATGTTGCCTTTAATCATTAGGTGGAGGAGTCTCCCAAGAAGAGCTTGTTCTCCAGGTTTGTAGCAGCTATTTATTTTATTATTATTTTTTTTTTTAAATCCACAGCATTAATTTATACATCTACATTCCTAAAACGTCTTATCAGAATATAACGATGAAAGCTTTCAATCCACAGGAAAAACTCAGGAAAAGTAGCAGATGACAAAGAACTAAAGAAAAAAGAGAAACAGCGAGAAAAGGAAAAAGTGAAAGAGAAGGGAAGAGAAAAGAAGGAGCTGAAAGAAAAGGAAAAGAAAGAAAATGAAATGAGGAAAAAATTCAAGGTGATTTGGTTGTTTTAGCATTTTTTGTTTGTTTTAGCAGTCAAGCTTGCATAATTATTGCATATTAAAATCCATATTATTCGTATTACAATCCACATCCTAGTCCTCAAGCAAGTCAAAAGGTGCACTTGCCATCACTAAAACCCAATAGCTTTAATCAAACGTGAAATGAGCGGTTCGTTTCAATTTCTCGCTAACAGCAAGAATCCTTTTTTAATCTGCACGGCAAGATCAGTTAAGTGATGAACACGTGTTAATGTGTGTGTATTGGTGTTTAATGCAGATCACAGGACAGGAAGAGCCCATTTATCATATTAAAGTGATTGAAGACTGTAAGGGCCGTAAAAACGACCTGCCGGTGAAGGTTGGAGAAACCGTGAGCATCATCCGTACCAACAACTGCCCGAAAGGAAAATGGCTGGCAAAGGACAGCAACAACAAATGTGAGCTCAACACAACAAATACACAATCTACCCGCACACACACAAATTAATTTAGAGCCATTATCTTTGCTCTTGCACAAGTCGCAAATAATTAACATCATGCTAAATGGGTTTTACAGATAACTGAGGTGCGGAAAATAAGCATTGTGATGAATTTACCCTGATAAGGACTAAATGCCTAAATAGATCTGTCACTGAGCAAGGACCTGAACGAGTCCTTGAGCTCTGACTTATCTGTTAGACTGTGTATGTTAGCGCTTATCTCATTTTTCAGACGCTTCTGCTGGAATGCAGATTGGCAGTGTGCTGTGTGTTATTTTTCAGACGGATACGTCCCGGTGGAGAGTGTGGATTTGAACATCAATGGCATTATGGAGCTGGGGAAGATGACAACGGCATCTAACAGATCTAACGGACTCAAAGACTCAGAGGTCACCAGTACAGGCAGCAGGTAGCCATTGAAATGACCAGGCTTGCTACAATATGTTAGCATTGTGTGCTAAAATGATCTTGATCTACAGTTTACAGATGAAAGAGTTATTTTTGTCCATCTTTGTTTTTAGGACCTCAGAGCATTACGGCATGAACCATGAAAGCTGTAAGAACCTCTCTCCAATCATTTTATTTTAAATATATATTTAGCATGCTTTTTATGGTGGCCCAGTAGTGCACAACACAATTTAAAAAGCAAACATAAGCTTACAACACAACGACATATAGCCACAACACAGTGGAAATACTCCCGACCACTAGGGGGCAATTGATCTGCAGAAACCTGTTTTGATAGTTTTGAAGGTGACATTAAAACCATCCCCTAAGTTTATTTTAGTTCAGATGTCTATGTTATGGGCCCCACTAATAAAGTTAGCAACGCTGCGCAGCGCTCTCGAGTACTGCCCCCTAGTGGTCGTGTGCATTTCCGTTGTGCTGTGAGTGTATGGTTGCTTTTATAACTGCGTTGTCTTGTGCACTACTGGGCCCAGCGTACCTTTTACACTGTCTTAACCAACCATGGAAACCAATAGTACCATATTAGTAAAATACTTATACATAAAATAGTCAACATTTGAAGTGGATCAAACCCTTTCTTGTCCTAGGACAACTTTGAGGAACTTTCTTGATCCACTTTAAATGTTGCCTACTGTATAACATCATGAAGTACCATGGTATAGTGTATATTTGAGACTTGGATTTTTTATCTGATACAGTACCGTAAGTGAACCGTAGTATCAGTAAAGCATGTTTTCATGAGTTGTGTTCTATAATAATACAGAATACACGTCTTACTCAAGGCTGCAATGTTTTTAGTAAATGGAAATATTGCAGAAAAAGAAATGTAATTAAGATTTTTTTTAATTTTCTTGGATCAGTTTCAGAAGACAGTGAAGAGTGGACATGTGATGATGACGACCCTGTGTTTGACTCTGCTAATGAAACAGCACACATGTGAGTGTTAGCTCGTGTGTGAACATTCGCCTTCTTTTGTACTCACTTTACAAGGCTTGACTGTTCAGATATTGTGTTGTTTACGAGGGGTGTATGTTCAATCTTTCAGAGAACTGAATCAATCACAAGCCACACCAGGTCAAGGTGAGTCACTGATGAGACGTCACGGAAAAATGTTTACAGCAACATTACCAACTGGGAACATCCAAGACTATATTCATAACTATATTAGTCATTAAAGCTACATTATATCATTCACTTGTTCATAGTCACATTTATAAAAGACGATTTCCACTACATAAGCAAAAAAACGTCACACTTCAGTAAATTATATTTTTGATATAATTATGACACACAAATTATGACATAAAACTGATAAAAAGAAAAGTTGAAATTCTGACCTAACCATTAATGTAAAACGTTAAACATAATCATAATTATGATGACAGAATAAACATAAATAGTCACAATTGTGATGTAAAAGTTGACATTATGATATGAATAGTCATAATTATTACATTTAAAAAATATGAATTCAGACATTTAAAATTATGATATGAACATAATTATGACGTCACTTATGAGACAACAGTGAGATTTTTGACATAAGAAGTCAAAATGATGGAAAAGAGCAGAGAAATGTGGTACAAAAAGTTTGACCAAAAACTATTCAAAATTGACATACATGAAAAACTGTATTTATGACATTAAAGTCATGATTACAATAAAAATTTAAAACGAGCTGTACAAAATTACAAAATGAGATTGTGAAATGAATAAGTTGTAATGATTAAATAAAAATAATATTTAATAATAATAATAAATTATGATGATTACTATTATCAACATTATTATTAAACTTTATATTTTTTTCCCTGCATCTTTTTCCAGATTCTGTTCACCAAGACCAAAGTGACTCAATGTATATGAACATGCCGTAAGTTCTATTCTATTCACTTTAATGCCATGTCACACTTCTGTAGTAAACCATTTCACATTAAGAATAAGCCAGAAAAAACATTCAGAAAAATATACACTAGGATTCAAATATGTATGTGTCTACAAGTTGAAGTCATGGAAAGTTAAAGTGTTAACCAAGGCTGCATTTATTTGATTTAAAATTCTGTAAAAATTGTGATATTGTGAAATATTATTACAACTTCAAAATTCTTTTTTCTCCCTAAATATATTTAATAATGTAATGTATTCCTGTGATGCAAAGCTGAATTTTCATCATCATTCCTCCAGTCTTCAGGGTCACATGATCCTTTTATCCTATTATCTCAACTAAAAAGCAGTTTATAATTTTTTTGGAAAACATGATACTTGAACAGAACAGCAACGATTTGAAATAGAATTGTAGGTAAAATGATGTCTTTACTGTCACTTCTGGTCAGTTGAATGCATCATTTGTTTGTGTGTTGCAGAAGAAAACAGGAAGCGATTCACAAACTCTCCACATTCTTCATGCAACCAAAGACATCCTCTCAGCCCCTGCTACTAAACAACAGCCCAATGTAGGCCATCGCTTTAGTTACTGTCTCCTTCATTTCAATTCGCTAACGATCGCTTACTGTAAATGATAAGATTACAGGATAGCAACTAATCTCTACTTCCTGTTTCCTTATTTGGCTGTTTGCACATCAAGAATGCCGGAGCTCACACCCGGTATGTTTTGCCTCTCTAAACCTGAATTACATAAACAGTCACATCTACCCACACTCATTCTTTTTCTCTTCTTTCCACTTCTGGTTTCATCTGTTACCACTTGAAGAGGATCCTGACAGCTTGTAAGTGCTTTCAAAATATGTGCATGTTCTCACACATTACACAGACACTAATTCATGAGATGTCTTTTCGCCGCAGGAGTATGTGGTCAGACTGGTTTGTCGTGAATGTTTGAGATGGTTTTTCAGAAACTATGTCTCATTCCCTTGACCTGTGCTGCCAAAGTGCTGACTGTTAATCAGATAGTGTTGTTATTGTATATTTCCTTTAGAAATAAAGAGGAAGACTTGTCAGACCTCCAGATTCTTCCTCCTCCGGACCTGTACGCCGACATCATAGCTGTAGACCCCATGCCTATTTACAGCAAGTATGTACATTAAACACATTTTGAGCTTTTGTAACAACATGCTTAGCAGAACATGTCGTTGTACTATATGGGCTAAGTTGTCAAGTCCAGGCAATTTCTTAAATGTTTCTATTCATTAAACAGAAGTTTAATGAGTCAGAAATAGGAAAAATATACATATAAAAGAATATAACTGTTGGCCACAATTACTGGCACCCCTACAATTTTTCATGTGTAAAATATCTCTGAAGTATATTCCTATTCATATTCACAATTTTCAGCACTCCAGGGTGATTATGAACATGAAAATATCCAGCCCCGGCTTCATGTTTTACAGAAATATATATAGGAGGGAAAACAAAGCCCAAAACCCCTTCATCTTCAACACAATGAGAAAAACCAAAGAATATATTTCTTATATGCTGCAAAAGATAATTGAGCTTCACCAATTAGTGAAGTGGCTTTTAAGAAAAGAACTAGAGCAGTGAATATTTCCACCATCAGGGAAATAATTAAGAATTTCCAATCAACATACAATGTTAGGAAACTGCCTGGAAGAGGATGTGTGTCTCTATCATCCTAATACATGGCGAGGAGTAGAGTTTGAGTGGATAAAGACTCTTCAAGGACCACAGCAGGAGAATTTGGTCAGAAACCCTTAAAAAATAGTCAAACAGCCCCTACATCAGCACATGTTGTTTGGGAGGGTATAAGAAAAATTCTCCTCGCTCATCCAAAAACAATCTCCAGCATGTTCAGTTGTTAGACAGGACTGGAACTACAAATGGGACTGGCTTCTATGATCAGATGAAACTAAAAATTATGTTTTTTAGCAGCAATCAATCAATCTTCCATTGGGACAATAATCCAAAACAAAACATCAAAATAAACAGAAGAATTAGTCACTGAGCACAAAATGAAGCTTTTTGTCCTTCTGACCTGAACCCTGAGTGAGGTGAACTAAAGAGGAAACCCAACATGGAGCTGGTAATCTAAAGGGTCTGGAGTGATTCTGGATGAAGGAATGCTCTCTTTTCTGTTATCAGGTGTTCTCCAAACTCTTCAGGTGTTACAGGACAAAACTCAGAGCTGTTATCTTGGGAAAAGGACATAGCAATAATTGGGTGCTAATAATTGTGGCTAACATGTATTGGAGAAAAACATTTATTTAATCATGAGTTTTTCTCCCCATTTTTAATTGTTTTAATTCAGTGGAGGGCAGCTTTTATATACACACATATATACACACACACATATATATATATATATATATATATACACACACACATATATATATATAATTACTGTTATTATACATAGCCTCAAATATAATGTGACAACTAGCCTCTGCCTCTGTCTTATATATTCATGTAGAAAGATTATTCTCCATCAACGCTGGCTTTAAATTTGACCCAGGTCATTCCTGACCTCTGGCCTTTGTAGGCTACAATGATGTTTACTGACATTTTAGTGAACATGTTTGTCTATTCTAGGCCAATCAAACTCGTCTCAAAATAGTGTAATCACTCAGGCTGTGAGAGGGAAAGACGGACTGCGCTGGATGCACTCTTTCTGAGTTCATAACCCTCCTGTGGGCTGTGTTTTGATGAGCACCACAGTAAATGTCACCCACACATGCTCAAGCGGAGACGTGTCTGTCAAGCAGGAAGAAATATGTTTGTGATTGTGCATCAGTCTGTTAGTGGCTGCAGGCGAATTCTTCTATATTCATGTGTAATATGTTCATTCTGTGAAAAAAAAAGAGGCCCATGTATGGTGTGGTGTATTTAAACCATTACATCTTCAGTAAGTGTTAGTTATGAGTTCTGTGGCAAAGACAGTCTATCTAGTCTGAGGCTGTCTGATCATTTTAATATCCATAATTAAAGCTGAAAATTACGGCATGTGAAGGTTAAAACAGCTTCACACCTGGGTTCGGTTTTTGCAAACTCATCATTAATATGCAGTTCCTAAGTCATTATTTTTGTGTTATCATTTACTTATATACTTTACTTGCATTTGTATTAGATCAATTAGTAATATATTAATTATTTTATATTTTATAAGCATGTTTAAGTATTCCCAGTCTTCAGGGTTAAATATGTTGATGAACTCTCTGGTGAAGACAATAAATCACACACTCGTGTATCTTCAGCCTTTGTGATTTCAAAACGGTTGCTCTGTTTATGTTGAGTGAAGGATTCAAATGTTTGGAGGCTGTAAAATGCATTTGACTGAAGACGCGGAGGATTAACGTTACGTTTGGTTCTGAAGGGAAGCGCTCCCTAGTTTTACTCCCAATAAATATTGATGTTATATATCATAAAAGCTAACTATTCAGAAGTGTGGAGCAGTTTCGTAAAATTTCTATGATGGCAAAAGCTGAATTTTCAGCAGCCATAACTCTTCTCTTTAGTGTCACTAAAACACTGCTTTGATGCAAAATGTCTTACTAACTCATTTTTAAAGATTTGTACTGCCTAATATTAATAATAATCATTTAAAAAATCATATAGAAGTTGTTGATTTGCCATTGTTTATCGTGTGTATATATATATATATATATATATATACAGACTTACAAACTTTTTTTAATCACAATAACGACACAAACTACAAAATGCATATACCACTTTATTTTCCCTTTTTTTCTTTACAATAAAAATTAAAGTGCAAATCAGAACAGGAACACCATGCAGTGCATAACTTTTAAAATATAACCCGCACACATGGACAGGAAATGACACGCACACATGTACAAGTAGAGACATGTAGACACTAACAGGAAGAGGACGTCTCCCAGCAGGGCTCGGGAACAGGCAGAAAACACAGTATTGTCATGTTTCACACATACAACACTACACTGGAGAGAGAGGGAGGGCACACTATCCAGCACACGGACAAGAAACACTGAACATGAGCTGAAGCCATGACTGTCACACCGCTTTCCACTAAACACAGCTGATACAACAGACGTTAAACTGTCATACAAGACCTTTGGGTAACACTTTAGTCTAAAGAAATATAATGTACTTTTCATGTAAGTTATGGAACAGTCTGTAATTACAGTTTGTGATTATGTGTCTGTTACACAGCTTGATACACTTTATTTTAAGTAGCTTATGCCTGTGTAATATTGTCATTTTAATGTAGCAAAAAAAAATAACGCGATATGAAAGTAAAAAAGCAATTTTCTCAGAGCCCTGACTATATTTGCATTCCAAGCTATGACAAGCCTTGACGGAGCTGCCGAATAGCATGTCATTTCGTCCTTGTTTCCCGCGGTTATGTCAGAGAGCAGTTTTCCAGTGTAGTAAATTAGTGAAGCCATCATTTTTTTCCTAATTACAAATTGCGTTTCTCATCTGTCACAGTAATGATCAATCAACATGTTATTTATGCTCTAACAGTTTGCCTCGTCAGTTTTTCAGTACATAAACGTAAATCGAGTTTAAATGTCAGGAGGTCCAGTCGGGATGAAAGTAACACTTGTTATTTTTTTCCCGCTGTGGTGACTTTATATGTGCTGCAGCATTCAAAAAAAAAGAGAAGAAAGAAATTCAACATTTTTATATTGTTCATACTGTTACTTTTGAAACATATGATAAGTAACATTTAAAAATGAAAAAAAAAAAATAAAAAATTATTTCAAATATAAAGAACAAAACAAGGTTTAACAAAATTAACAAGGTCATAGTCAGATGTATTTAATAAATCAAAAGTAACAAATAAAAATTTGAGCTTGTATTGTTGTGTTACTATCGTCTCTACTGAAGGGGTCCAAATTAACAATGTACAATTTACATACAAAGTAATTCTCCATTTGTACAAAACACCACTTGGGATTGATTGACCACACTTGTCAGCAAAAAATGATCTCTGTCCAAAACATTATCAAGTTTTTCTAAAAAAAGTTACTTTCATCCCTGTTCTGCCCTACATGTGTTTAAACTGTGTACTAACGGGTTAAAGAAAAGGTGCAGCTAGATAAGGTTTACAGTATAGATACACATTGATTGTAAGAAGCTTATGTCTGTGTAATATTCTGAAATATCAGAATAATGTAACTGTAGCAGTCTATTACATCTAAATAATTATAAACTGTTCCATAACTTAGTTACATGGTAAGAACATTTGGTTTTATGTACGTGCAGCGGCTACTACTAAGTACTTACTAGGTAATTTCTCTGTGTTATGGACACCTTAAAATAAAGTGTTACCAACTAGCTATCTGGCCTCTAAATATGACAAATACTAACCCCAACTGCATAAAGCATGCACACATTGCTGTAATTCCCATCCAAATCTCATACTGAGGAATAGTTCACCTAAAAATGTAAATTATGTCATATTTACTCGCCCTCAAATTTCCCTAAACATGAGTTTCTTTCTGTTAAACACTAAAGAAGTTTGCCAGTAGCCAATCATTTCCATTGTATGGTTAAAAATACTATAGAAGTCAATGGCTACCAGGTTACCAGCAGCATTATTAAAACGATCCTCTTTACTGTTCAACAGAAGAAAGAAACTTGCATGTTTAGACCGAGACGAATGAATAAAGGATTTCGTTTTTGGGTGATCTATCACTTTAATGTAAAAGTCCAGCAGCAGGGGGCGATGAATCCCTAAACTGGCCTATTTTCTCAAGCTTTACATCAGCACTTTTTTTCCCTCCAAGAAGTGATCCTCAAAACAACCTGGGCTGAACTTGGGATCTGTGGGAAAATGTTAAAAATGCGTAAAGGCTTTAACTTCTCTGAGGAATTTCAGACAATACCCTAATCCAAATCTGGAAATCACAAAAAAGTCCCCCAGCAGTGTATATTTTCTTTTATATTTTCAGGGCAATTGCGTCTATTGCATTGGATATAAATGATAGGATTTCTACAAGAACCTTCCATCTTTCCGTTTTTCATTCAGGTGAAATGGTACAACTGCAGCCATGTATCATAAAAATCCAGCATACTTATACAAAACACACAAACGCTCTGCTCATGCACACAACGCTAGCCATTCAGCCGCTCCTTACAGTACGAGACAGAGGGGTAGATTCAGGAAGACCACCACATCTATACAAACACCGTGAATTATGAACCAGCAGGACTGAATATGAAAGTGACTACAACTGAACCACTTTTTGGCGGCCGTGTTAGATTGAATGATTTTTTCAAAGTGTATAATCTGCATATAGTAGTCATTCCTCTCATTTTCAGTCATCTTCCTGGCTGGCTGTGTTGCAGTCGTCCACACATTGGCACAAAAACAGCTACAACAAAGCTACGCTTTCTGAATCCACCTTCTTATTTAGTTTGTTCACAAGTAACACTTCAGAGGTGAGCTTAAATAAAGAATAAACATGTGTAACTAATAAATACATAGTATCTACTCCATACAAACAATCACACGCATAAACAAATTCGATTAGAAACAATCTATTTAAGGCATCCCGGGGAAGGGGGGTCACGTGACGCGCTCTTCTAAATGCTCTTGGCTTGAGTCACTTTTTATGTTCTCAAAAGATACACACCACTCAAATAATGTTTAAACAATACGCTACCAGTCAAAAGTTCGATTTTCTTAATGTTTTTGAATGTCTCTTCTCTTTGAATCAAAATACAGTCAAAACTGTGGAATATTATTACAAATTAAAAATTTTCTATGTGAATATATTTTTAAATGTTATTTATTTCTGCGATGCTACATTGAATTTTCGGTTTTCATATTTTAATACATAAACACTGCAATATATTAAAAGCTTTTTAAAATGATGTCAGATGTTTAATAAAATAATTTTGAACATGGTATTAAAATCTAGGTTCTAAAGCACAAATGAATTGAATGAAGCTGAATGTGTCATTCGGGATGAATGCTTTAATAAGGTCTTTCTGGCTGGCTGTAATCTCAAGAATTGGGAATATTTTAAGGCCGTCTAATTAAAGGCTCACTCGTATCAACAAAATGACTGGCACATCCTCTGCTTCGTCCATCTCTATTCTTCTCTGTTTGCATTTTAGCCATATCAAGGCACAACATTGAAGCTCTTTGGCTGGTCTGTCTGCCTTCATCCAGCATATCTGTCTTTTTATGGCAGCAGCACAGGCCTCTGAGACAGACACAGATAGGTGATGCTCAGGAGATGGCGTGTATCATCAGAGACTCACTGTGACATTCAGCTGGAGACTGCAAGCCAAACCCAGAACACTCACACAGATCTTCTCTCTACTAAAATAATTTCATAGATATGACCTCTTTGTAAAATAAGCAAGCATCTAAATAATCTATAATATAATCTATTTAATATCATTAAATAATGATCTCTGTATGTATAAACCTATTTTTGGTATGTCATTGCAATCGATAGCTATTAAACTAAACTATACAAATCAAGTGATTCATATGAGAATATAAATATACTGTATAATACATATTGTAAAAAAAAAAAAAATCTGTGTTTAAGCATGTTTATAGTCTGTTTTCAATTATTTCAACTTATGATGATCGGGAGAAGCTCTGAGAAGTGGCCCTAAAAAGGTTTTGGACAGAATGAATGCCATTGGATTAGATTAAAAAAATAGATTTAGGGTTGGTTTTAAAAGAGCAGAACAATGCACTGTTTAAAAAGTGCTTATTATAAAAAAAGAAAAATAAGAAAAGTAAAACATAAATGAAATTTAATTGGAATTTATCATTTAGAAATTACTAAGAATTGTTATTATATATTTAAAATTAATAATAATATTAATAATTTGTAATTATTTTAGTTAAAAACTAAGATTATTTATACATGGTCCTGGAGCACAAAACCAGTTTAAAGTAGAACAGGAATATTTGTAGCCTATAGGAATATTTTGTAATGCCAAAAATCATTAGGATAGTAAGTAAAGATCATGTTTCATGAAGGTTTTTTGTAGATGTGTTAGCGTACATATATCATAATTTAATTTCTGATTAATAAAATGCATTGCTCAAATCTTAATTTAGACAACTTTAAAGTCATTGTTTGGTTTTTTTTTCACCATTAGATTCATATTTCTCAAATAGTTGTAACTCAGCCAAATATAGTCCTATTATAACAAATAATATGTTATGTTCAGATGATCTATAAATCTCCTTTTGAAAACAAAAATTACCCTTTTGAGTGGTTTTGTGGTCCAGAGTCACATACATAATAAATCTGAATGAGGCACGATTAAGTGATGATTATAAAAAACAAACTAGTTTGCTGATGACTTTGTTGATGTTATTAACTAATGCAATGACTTTCATAGATTTGTAAGTCAGTCCAAAAACTCTTCAGGGCGCTGTTTATTTGTGGGACTGACATAAAAGCACCCCGACTCCATCAATCACAACCCTTGACCTTTCACCTTTTGACTGTAAAGAGGTAAAGACCATCGGATGATGGTGTGCGAGGGTCTCAGCGAGCCAGGGTAGTGATGAGGCTGGCACACATTTCGAAGAAGTCCATGGTGTGACTGCCCTGCCGCGGGGCCAGCAGAGGTGTGCTCCCGGTCAGAGAGCCGGGCAGAGAGCTGCTCAGCAGGGGCATCTCCACAGCCACGGTCGCAGAGTCGATGCTGAGCCGAGGCCGATGGAGGCCGGCCGTAGAGCCAGAGCGCTGGGGAGTCGAGGAGCCTGACTTGTGCTCCATCGTATCGTCTGGAAGTGAGGTAAAGACTTTATTAGAGAGATATTGTGGGGAATAAAAGGCTGGATTAAGCAGATCTTCTACTGAAATAATAAGAGCAGTGATTGATCTCTAATGCATTTTAATATGACTATATATATATATATTGCAATTTCTAAAAATTGCATAGATTGCAAGTGTATATTTTGTGTTGAAAAGAGATCCTCTGCACCGGACAGAGTTTGCTCTTTTCCCAGTTGATCCGAAGACCCAACAGGCTGAGGTGTCGTAACACCAAGTCCCTGTGTTTGCACAACTGAGCTCTGGACTGAGCTAGTATTAGCCAGTCTTTAAGGTAGTTGAGAATACAAACCCCTTTCTCCTTCAGAGGAATCAGGGCTGCCTTGTCCACTTTTGTGGCATGATACTAATATGCCACCCCTTCGAATGCGAACCTCAGGAACGGCCTGTGTTGCGGAAGGATTGAGACATGAAAGTACGCGTTCTTCAGGTCGATTGCTGCAAACCAATCCTGGGGACAGATGCATTCGAAAATGCGTTTCGGCGTCAACATCTTGAACGGAAGCCTGTGAAGAGCTCGATTCAAGACTCGCAGATCCAGG
>JAUMHI010000065.1:6344887-6378000 GCA_032359435.1 Enteromius unitaeniatus
GGTGTCCCCAACTAAGCAAGCCAGAGGCGACAGCGGCAAGGAACCAAAACCCCATCCATGAGAGAATGGGGGAAAAACCTTAGGTCTTAGTTGGGTCCAGTTCTCCTCTGGCCAGACGCCCAGCACCTAATTTCCAGTTCAATTTTAAACACGTCAGATTGTGCAAAGGACTTATAGTGTGTAGTAATGAGTAATCAAACAATTTACTGTTTTCCCCATTACCAAGAATAAAAATAGGTGCTCAGTTCATCTTAAAGGAAGATACAGAGCTATAAAAATAGACATGCAACGATATTCTCTGTTGTATTTTCTTGTCAAAAAAATATTCCTTTGGAATTCTTCAGCTTTTAAGAACTGCCAGTTTCTCTGGGAGTGGGCGGAGCTAATGCGCCAACGACAATCTCATTGGCTGATGCTCACCTATTGTCGTCCCTGTTTTGATTTCAGCAAACAATAACAATAAAAAACAATAAACAAATATTTGGGGTAAACATATTGCTTTAAAACAAATGTGTTTTGTGTTTTTAGTATAAAGAAGTGCACGTTTTAACATTTCATCAAATACTGTTAGATGTTCTCATAAGTAAATTTATATTTAATAACGTATTTATGAATTTTAGGATATGTAACTGTAATTTTAAACAACACTGGCACGTTCACACAAAAGATTAATCAAATATATACTGTGTAGTGCACACTTGTCTCCTTCGTTTTTTAAGTCATGTTGCTATTATTATAGTGTTTTCTGTGGAATTCCTGGCTCAGCCTGAAACCCATTCGGTGGAATTACCCTCATGGAGCCATGGCCCATTTTTACTCACAATTACACCCACACTTCCCCACGCCAGGATCAAACAGCAGACCCACAGCCGAGAGAAAAGAGGTACGAAGAAGGCTGAAGAAATAGAGGGGAAATATAAATGCTTTTTTCCCTTTTTGCCACTACCAAAGGCTCATTTGCAAACCAGAAGAGAACACTGCAGTCAGGCCGAATTTACTGAAGGGGGAAAGGGTCTGGGCGGGACGCTCTGGTTTAAGATGAATGGTGAGGTGCTTATGAATGAGTTTAAAGTTCAGGTGAAGGGCACTCGCAGGAGAAGAAAATACAGATTTTTGGCCGAGTCTGGTGTTCCCAGGAACACTGAGAAGCCAGTGGCACAGTGAGGTGGAAACAGACCCTGCCCAGCAGACAAACGTAATTCTCGATTACATATGCAGACACACCCTATGCAATCATAATTTCATAACGCTCACACATTCCCGGGGTGAAGGCCTGGACAACCAGGGTCAAAAAGCAAGTTGTTTGTGTCTTGATCACAGAGAATTTTGTTTCATTTTTACTCTGTTGCGCCATATGCTTGCCAGATGAATGATGGCTTTCTGTGTGTGTTTGTTTGTGAGGCTTCCTGCTAACAACTGAATAATTCACTCCAGACGGGAAACTTGTCCCAAAACCAGCCCCGGCATACAGAATACCACTGTACCAAGATCTCATTTTTACCAGGGAATGTGGTGAAATCCTGTGATGATTCCCTTTAACGGTCCACTCTTACTAGAAACTGCTTTTCCAAGCAGGAATGACCAAACTAATTAATAGTGATATAGCTTGAACATGAAAGCATTAGTCATCTCAAATAAGTCTGAATGATGTAAACACTAAGTTGAGTAATGATTCTCATTTTTACAGTAACAGAATATCTAAACATCTTTATTAATAACTTAATACTTAAATAACCGATAATGAAACAATTAGTTTTTTCCTGTCATGTTAAGCATAAACCTACATTTTAGATTCATGATTAAAAAAATAAACTGAAACTTTTCAATTTTCTCATCAGTAATGCATTAACTAACTGTAAAAAACAAAAAGAATAATACAAATACAATTCATTCAGTCCTTGAAATAATATTAACAGAAACATTTGAATGTAATAATGTATTAGTAAATGTGTTTTAGGGCTGGTTTCATAGACAGGACTTTAGCCAAGATTAGGCTATAGTTCAATTAAACGTGTCTTAGAAAAAACATTACTAGTGTGCATTTTGAGACACTGATATATTTTAAGATCAGTCAGTGGAAGTCTCTTTCATTGGAAACAGCTCAGACTTGAAGGTTTAAGGCTTGTCTGTGAAACCAGGGGTTAATGTAATTGTATGTTAACTAATCCTTACCTTCTGTCTGGTAATTGTGTTACCAATAAACCTAATTCAAGATATGTTTCCTGAAAACTAGTGCCAGTATCTTACAACTGTACGTTAAGGATGTTATAATGATATTTTAAAAGATATTTTTATCTTTGTAAAACTAAGCCAAAATAAAACAGGGCCTCACTTCTACTGTTTGTCGGTCTATGCTTAAAAATGTATTAATATTGAATAAATTTGTTAAATTTACAAATACATTTCTCAGTAATTACATGTGATATTTAGTACTGAAATGCCTCATTATGACAGCAAACAAAGTCACTGTTAGGGCCATAAAGCAAATCCATAATTGCAGAAATAGGTAAGACATCCAGGAAGCTGCTGAAAAAATTAGGAAATAATAGATCTGTACCAGGTGGTCTCTGTTTTTCATTTTATAACATTGAGACACTAACACTGTAAAAAGATTGTAAGTTATTGGCTCTCAAACCCAATTAAGCTGCACCCAGACACTGACTGAAACTGTCAGGTGACTTATACTCTACCAGAACAATGGCTCTCAACAGCTATAATGTCGTTTAAAAAGTTGCAAACACTTACAGTCCTCCAGAGACAAACACATATGAACTTCAGCTGACAGTGCTGGAGTAAACCTTTGGCCCTGACCATCACAAGTGCCTCAGGGACCTTTAACGCTCTGTTGTCTCGTGGAGAAGAGCACCATGTGTGTCCAAACATCATTGCCTGAAATGTTTAAAGTTACATCACATTTATACTTCATTACCTTAGAATCACATCCACGCTGTTTCCTCAGATGCCTAATATTTGTGATGAAAGCAAGCGCTGGAGCTCATTTGACTTAAAAAGTACCGCTTCATTGCACCATCTGACTTCAATTATATTTTAGATTTAATTAAATACTGGCCTTGGTTAATATAAGTTCTTGCAGCTGGATATTAACCTCTCACCAACAGCACTTTGTCAACTCTATATAGACAGAAGGTGCAAATTATGTTTATCGTCTCGAACACAATAACCAATCCAGCTGTGTAGACACGCAGTTGAATATAATTATAGATTTAGAGAACAAGCTGTTTTAATAATGTATGAATGCATAAAACTAATATAGTGTATAATTAATGTCATTATCATAAGCAAAATCAATTATAATAAACATTTAAATGGGGAGTCCCCAACAACAGGTTGACATGCATGCAAAAACAGTTATATTATGCATTTCTTTTTATCTTACATGCTCATTGACTCCCAAACTAATCACTCAACGATACAT
This sequence comes from Enteromius unitaeniatus, assembly GCA_032359435.1. NCBI lineage: Eukaryota > Metazoa > Chordata > Actinopteri > Cypriniformes > Cyprinidae > Enteromius > Enteromius unitaeniatus. The sequence goes on from JAUMHI010000065.1 coordinate 6,348,324, forward strand.
TTTTCCAAAACTGTGCGTCAACCAAAGCGTCATTAGTGTGACGCTAATCTGCATTCGTGGTCCGATTGGGCTCAATTTAATTGAACATGCCTGAAAAAGCAGCGTTCGTGAGCACAGTTCTGAAACCTCTGCTTTACTGCTCCAAAAGTGGCAAAAAATTAATTTGCATTTTTATTCAGCACCAATGCGAAAAACCAAGAAGTGGGCAGACAATACGCTAACATTACAAGTTGATGTCGACAACTCTTTCATTTGAGAGAAAATAACCTTATACACAGTGAACTTTCGGATGTTTCCATTGCCTAAGAGTTGTGTTACACACCTGCATGAATATACAGTAAAATAAGTTTCAAAAATCCACAGAAGGTTCACTTTAATGATGGATTCGCAGCTTTCGCTTCATAAAATGTTAATAGATGTACTGGAGACATGTGGATTATTGTAAAGTTTTCATCAGATTGATTTCATCAGTTTGTATTCACTGCAGATGATCCACTGGTGAGCAAGAGATACAAATCTGTTCTAATGAAGAAACTCACTGTTCTTTTAAAAAACACCAACTCATAATAAAATGTTGGAATCAAGTTATACATATGCTGTATTTTTTATTAATCATTAAAAAGAACCCAGCTCATAAAAGAAATGTTTTTGTATTGGTATTGTATGTTATTGGTATATATTTCTTTAGCTTGCATCCCACATAGACAACCCAAAAGATATAATAAGGAGACCAATTAATATTAAATCTAGCCCTAATTACTTGAACACTAAATTAGTATTGGCTACATACATGTATAACTTAAAGTGCCCCTATTATGCCATTTCCAATATTGCCTTTAATGCAGTGTATAATGTAGCTGTATGTGAATGTAAATTATCTGCAAAGCTGAAAATAAACTTACTGTCTCCCAAAATAATTGACTCTAATTGACTCTATATACAGCCTAAACCATTTGTTAGTAATTCCTCCGTGACAGCTACATGTCATTGTGTAACACATTTGCATAATTTCATCCTACGTCGCCTTCAAACAACTTGACTCCGCCCACATTCATGTCATTTTACTGACGACCATATACGCAGTAGACCACAAAAGCCATCTGACCAATCAGAGCAGAGTAGGCTCATGGAAAGGAGGGGTTTAGAGAGGCTGAATCTTAGAACTGCTTCGGTTTGAGAATCGCTGGAATATGAGTTGATATTAAACACATACTTTGAGAAAACAAAAAAGTGTTGCATGTAAAAGTGCATGTAAACCTATTATAAGAGTCTACCGAAACAATATTTAGGATGCTTCAAAATGACATAAAAAGGCATTTTAAGCAATGCAAATTTCTAAGTAGATTCCCTCATATATTATCATTTCTGGACCCTGCACATAATCCAAGCTTTACCTAAAGAAAGCAATCATGCATGCCACACCACAAGCAATATCCAACAAGCCCTTTCAGCTTGCCAAATCTCTTTTGTCAATGCAAACACATTCGACTTGATTTGAACACTTAGGCCAGAATCGCTCCAGAGCACATGTGGACCTGATTGCAACAACAAATATTTTTAAACAAGGTTTTCCACCAGAGGCTTTGATCGCACTGACGAACAAGATGAAAAATCAAAGTCTCAGCATTCGGAGGATCAGCAATATGGAATGTGTTCTGGGTTACAAGGTAAACAAGTTCACACAGTTCCACCCTCATCTTATCCTGGCTCTGCACACTATCACACCTTTCTCAGTAAAGCACGTCCAATTCAAACAGCGCTGTTTTGGCAAGATCCTCCGTTGCATGAAATGACCGCCAGATCTCCCTTTAAACGCACCCTGATTGTTTGATTGCCTGGAATGTTCCACAGCTCGGCCCACAAAGCCACCAAGATTTAAGTGGCTAGCAGCACGAGTGAGAAATTAAAGCACTTAGTTACTCACCAGTAAAACCTATACAGTTTGTGTGTGCATGAGGATCACACACGATGCAGCCAGTAGTAAAACCTCACTTTATTTAATACCATCAGTAATTTTCTATACATAAATCTCTCCTTAACCCCCCTTAGTATTTTATCGCTGACTTACTGTTCATTGTAAAGTCTGAAGTGTTGTTTTCTAAGCTCTGGGACCTTGTAAATCACAGCGTAACATTCTTTATGTTTAAATGGGTTTTCCTCGCTCTGCGTTAACGTCTGAGCGTTAGCATGTGGTGCTAACAGAGCTTCGCTGTCCTATGCTGGAAATCACTCGGGATAAATTATACACAAAAGCACCTGGCTGGAGTTCTTCATTTTTTCCACATTATTCAAAGCTGAGGGACAACAAAGATCATTTAGAAAAGACATGCCAATGAAAATCCCAAATGTGGGGAAATTACTTCTACTTCCATGGCACTAATGAAATTATATTCTAGTTTTACAGGCTTTTTTCCCCCACCACCCAAAGCTTAGAATGTAACGTGTAACAGGATTAAATCACATTGCAGTACAGTAACTTGCAAGCCAAAACAATGAAGATCAACCTTAGGTTAACTGCATTTTGTAATAAACTACACTGAAAAAATCTAATCAAATCTGAGAGTAATGGAACAAAACCCTTTTCTAAAATGCTGATACTGATAAAGCATTACTTGAAATAGTGCGGTAAAATTCTTTCTTACTGTCCACCATTGCTTTGGCCAATACCTGATCATTTAGACAGGACATTTTCAAAAAGACCAACCATGCTTTGACCAACCTTAACAGAACCTATAGACCTTATGTAGCCCTGCCTCTTTTCACCACTGCACGTGTCATCTTCAATCCTCTGTTTATTCATGTAGACATTTCATAATATGTGCCAATTACGGTATCGACATGCATCAACTGATAAAAAGCTGTTTTAGATTTCACAACCTCTTTTGCATTCAATAATCAAAAAAATGATCTCCTTCTGTCACAATTGTCATTTTCTCTACCCAAAATCGCCCTGCAATCCTCTGCCTGTGTTGTATCTGCTTCATCCCTCTCTTTTTCCAATCACTCAAATGGAACAAAAAAACACAGCTGGCCCCATTTGTTTTGCTGGATACTCCCAGTACACAGTGTTCCCATTTGTCATGCCAAATCTTCACTTAATGGCAAAGGGATTTTAGGATAGATCCACTGACTGATTAAAGTCTATAGAAAGACTACAGAAAGTGTGTTCTGGGAGAGGCTGCTCATGTTTGAATATTCAGTGGGGTCTATCTCATACCATAACATTCTTTGTTTCTTTCACCATTGAGCATAATTTGAATCAGGCAGGTATTGCTAAAGACCCTAGTCTTCTTAAGTATATATTAGGATCTATATATTCTAAAAAGGACCTTTGTGATCCAAATCCCATTTGAATGCAGACAAATGTTAAATAATAGGGTGATATAGTTTGGTTTCCCAAAAAAATTATTGTTCAGGAGAAACAATTGATTTATTTATTTAGTGATCATTTGGTGCTTGTTTGTGTATTTGACAAGACTAGCAGGGATTGACATTTGTCAAAGTTTGGCAAGATCTGTTTCCTCTTTGCTGCCTCTATGGCTCCAGGATAGGAGCAAGACGATCTGATGTTGCCTCCAACATGCATTTTCAGTTAGTAAGATTTATTTTCATATCAACATTTGAGGGTGTGATCAAAGCAAATTTGACATCTAGATCAGCGACAACTTAATACCATGTGACGTCCCTGAGTCTCCTGGTTCTATTGGAGCAGAGTGAGAGAGATTTTGATTGGTTTTCAACACATGAATTGATCATTAGTTTAAGTATTTATTTTGTTAATTGGGCAGGCACTCCTGAGGGGCGTGGTCTCTTCTTTTTCTGACTCTTGTTGTTTCTTTTGGCATTTCTTATATTATGTAGTATGTTTTGTTGTTATTTTTATTTTATCATTTTCTTTAACATCCCCCATTTCTTTACTATTACTAATATTTGTTGTTGTAATTATTTCATTTAATAATCCTTAATAATCCTTCTCTGATTGTATTTTATATTGCCACCTCAAATGAGCAGGTCGTTACAACCATCATTAAAGGGAAAGTTCACCCAAAGATGAAAATTCTGTCATTAATTATTCACCCTCAATTCAAGGTCTTCGTTCATTTTCAGAACACAAATTAAGATTTCTTATTAAATCTGTATGCTTTCTGACCCTCCATAAAGAGCAATGCAAATGACACATTTAAGGCCCAGAAAGCTAGTAAGGACAAGTCCATGTGACACCAATGGCTTATTTTTGGTTGAACTATCCCAAGCAGCCTTTGAATGCATGAAGTATATTTTTTAGAAATTGTCGACAAACTATTTTGAATAACTTTGGACCCCGCTCTAGACCCCTCAATGGTTTAAAAAAACGAAACATAGACTTTCTTTTCTATTGCACAGTAGAAAGTCACACAAGTTTGAAACAACTCGAGTAAGTTATGACAGAATTAAAATTTTTTCCTGGACTATCCCTTTAGGATTCAACAGCAGATGTCCAATTGCAAACAGTCTTGCTTTACAGCGTGCTATTCCTGGGCTGTTTTGTGTGCTCGCAGCCAGTGAAACCCATCATCAAAGCACTTGTCCTGATGAGGTTATTGGCTGGACATACCTCTCTTTTTCTAGCCTGAGCCCCTGCAGTCTCTGGGGCTCCAGGGGCAGGAAGTTGAGCCCCAGGCTTGCGAGGTTGGAAACCAAATACAAAGCTCCTGCTTTTGGGAAGGCTTAGATGGCTTGCTGGGCTTGAGGCTGAAGTCCGTCAAACAGGATCCAAGGGTTGCAGTGGTTGTGTTGCAGGCCCGGCCTTCAACACAGTGAAACTCTAGTGAGGCTGCCTTGATCGCACTGGGGGGGCGTCTTTTTGCTGAAGGTGCTGAAATATTTCCTGTCATCTCTGGAACTTTGCTCTGAAAAGCCTCTCTGCTTCAGACATTAGAGTTGGTTGCTGCAGTTACACTTGAGCAGGATTATTTATTTAAAAATGAAATGGGAAAAATCATGACAATCTGGGGTCTCTAGGAATATAGAGCCAACTATCAAAATTTTTATTTTTCACCTTTAACTAGTGTGACAAAACAGCATCTTTAGCTTGTCATTGTGGCAAGATATGACATATATATATATATTAGTATCCCAATGCTTCAGTTGACCTTCAGCCTTTAAAAATTGCAGCATCCTAAAGACCTTAGCTTTTGTTAGCCACATTTGTTGACCGTACTGAGTGAAAATCTCTTTTCTGGCGTTCTGTGCTTCTGGGAACTACTGGGAATGATAACTGGTCAGCTGAACAAGTTCCTGTCAAGACAATGAACCAAAGGTTTCCACGTCCTTTGATGTCTTTCTCTGAATGGTTACATTACTAAGCAGCTTGTCTGGTTTGAGACTTCTTGTATAAACACAGTCAGACCAGTTACAATGGAAGTGAGCATACATAATACCATGAACAAAAGGATGTTTTGACAGACAGACTCACCAATTAGTCATAGGACATACTGTGAAAACAGGTTCACATATAACAAATCAGACTCCTCTGGCAGTTGCTTGTCTCCTAATCTGTTTGATTATGGATGGCGAGGAAAGGATGTAGATAAAATGGCAAAGCTGGAGCCAGGGCTGAGGTGCAGAAATCAATGCCAGGTTTGGGATCTCTGACAAACATGCATTTTCCGCCCTGATAGTGAAAGCAGTGGGAACTTCCTGCCAGAGCAGTGTTCACAGTCACCATGTAATCCCTGTGAGCTCAAAGTTTAACAACCACTCAATGGGAAGAGGGATTTACACACAAGCGTCCGCATTTATGTTCACACATGGCTACTCCATGTAATTAATACAGTAACCACAGAAATTAATCTGTTGGATGTGGTATTATTGGAATAACTCACTCATTCCTATTAAATTAGAATTGTTGATGCACATTCAATAACCATAAGTCATAAACCATTTATTTGGAACTACTTTGGTGGTGGTAAGCCATTGCATCTTAGAACGGATCCATGCTGAGGCAGAGCAGGGAGGCCAGGGAAGGTCTGGCTTGTGTCGAGACCTCCAGTGGGTTTCCATGCTCTCTGCTGGGGGCAAGATGTTGCAATTTGTGAACTGCTTTCTGAGGAGTTTGTTTTGTCCTGCATTAGTCACAGCTGGCACGATGCTTTCACAGGCATTGCAGTGTTAGGGGACTACAAATTCCCACACTATCCTATGTCACTTAGCACTAAACTGGACGAAGAACTTACTGCTCAGTCGTTCTTCATAGATTGATGCATGCATACATTTAAAGTTTGAGAGATTTCAGAATCCTTTTAGATTCATATCATATGGAAATCATGGAATTCGTAGATTTATTTAACACGTTTACCTACTGTATCACAGAAAAAGATGTTTGATGATAGAACAAAAAGGGAAACATTGGCTGCCTTTGAGATGGCCTAATTGAAGCCGGGTGAGTAAAGCTGTAATCAGTGTGTCTAACGAGCTTAATTCCATCATTCTGATCTCTGCTGTGTCGAAACAAAGAACAACTGAGTGCCCCCTACCACGACTGAGCTTTTTGTCACAAAGGCTTTTGGTTGTGTTCTGGATCCTCGAAAGAGAAACAAAAATGACACACAGCTGTGTAACATTACCACAGGCCACCACATAAAGGCTCCCAGTGCCTGTATGAGTGCACTAAACTAGGGTTCAAAAGATTGAGATTCCTTTTAACTGTACCAGGGACTCTGCTTCCAGACGTTGAGAGGAGCTATTATCCAAAAAGAGCAAGATGCTGCCAACACTACAATTGGATACGCTTCATTACAGAGGATTTCAAAACAATGTCAGGTTAAAGCCGAACCAACTCCAAGAAACAGGTCTAAGGTCCTGTATGAAAACAAATGATATATGAATGACTGCAAAGTCAAAGCAGAACCATACTGCGCAATTAATTGCATGTGTTCCCTGTTAAATGAAGCTGATAACAAGCTAGATGAACTATACTGCATAGGCAGTTCCTACATTAACAGTGTGCACAAGGTCAGTGCTTGGTTGCTTTTTCAATCAAGCTTGCTTTTCATTATCTGACAAGAATTAGTTGCATAAACAACTGGGAACAATTTCAATTTGGATATCAAGTTAATTAACCTGCGCTGAAACCCCACTGGCTATTTTAGTCATAACATAAAACCTTTAAATGCACATACATGCATTTAGATGCAAGATGTAGAAATACCCTCAGCAGAATGAGGGAATGAAGCAACGGGCGAGTGATTTAAATCAGGTCTCATTAAAGCTGGAGTTCAGTAGGGGTCATCAAACTGGATTCAAGCCCTTTGCATCACTCTTTGCTTCAGTGTAAAAATAACAAAACGCAGGAGAAGCAAAATGACGATTTATAGTCCAGGGGCTTGTTTGCAATCACCTAGGGCTCCATAATACATATTTCTCCGAAAATGATTCCCCTGCCTCAGCTGGAATGGGAAAGAAATCTGATGGTATGCTTATAAGTATGAGTAACGACAGGTTCAGGTCCTCAGGGTCACGGTACGATATTTTCACCCATGTGACCCTCAGATGATCCTGCGTGAAAATAAAGTCCACTTTGTGAAGAGTGAAGGGAGTAAGAGTGCATGGAACATAAAGTTTCATCTTCATCTAACACGTATTCCCACACTCTCATCTGGTAAAATGATGGTTTTCCAAAATAAGCTTGGAATGATTCTGAAACAATCTACATCCAAAACACACACATACGAAAAAAAAGGAAATATAATGTGGGAACTCTGAATCTTTCTCAGCAGGTCTATGCATAAAACAAAACAAATAGAATAATATATTTCCAAATCTGCCCCAGACTTTAGTTTAGTCATGAAAACAAGACTTTGCTGATACAATTAGACTGACATACAACTCTCATATTGAACTACACCAGAAGATAAAAATCTCAACAAAAAAGCAGCGTGGCAATCCCACATTACAGCAATGATTGGGGCAAGCATATGTCCTCTTTTCCCAGGATTGCATAAAATATCTGCGCTTTAATGTTGCTGTCCTATTGACATACTCTACACACTCCTTATACATATTTGCCTCGATTTGACATTAGTTGTCCAAACAGATTTTTAGTCATTGTCTTCAGCAAATAGGCAAAAAAAGGCAAACCCTGAACTTTTTAGGCAAATATATGAACTATGTGTCAAAGGAACAGATATCTAAAGCATAAGGAAAGTGAGAAATATTGAGAAATTGTAGAAACATATCTCTTAATAAATATTTGTGATTTTTTTAGTAAATAGACTTTGATACGCGATCATGCATTAGTAGTTTTGTTATTTTATAATACATTTTTATTTCTTGCCTAAAAATTCAGCTAAATCATTGATGTATGACACTGCTGCGCTCTTTTTTTTTTTTCCATGTACCTTTTCATGACAGGCCACATATTAGCATCATGAATGCTGAAATGCATGCCATTATTTCACACCATACAGGCCCAGCAGTCTCTGTTTTGTGGTATGATGTCAAGTCACTGTACTGATAGATGATTATGAATATGGCAAACCAGTTTTCATTGACACCCGCAGATGGACACCTGCAGAGAGGAGTGATGAATGCTTTCTAAAAGAGCCCTGCCAGTGTGCATCTGTGTTTATTTTTGCAAGAGATTCTGACCTCCTGAATGGTCCTTCGATGACAGAATTCTCTCTGAGAGTGCACACCTTTAACTCTTCCTCGTTCTGCTTGACGTTAACGTTGGCTTAAATGTCAGAGTGAAAAATGAAGACAGCCTTCAGGGATCTGCTTCACGATTACCATGACGCACACACACACACACTTACATCAGGAACTCTGGCCGTACTCCAACCCCTTATGTCACCTTTGGACAAACGATCGCAGCACCAGGGGACCCACTTCATTGTGAGGATTCAGATCTGGCTTTTGTTAGCGCAGAGGCCCCGCTGCCAGAGGACTCGCTGGGATGCTGAATAAATCACCTCAGAATGCTGGATTTTACAAGCCTCAGTCAAGTGCTCCACTAAAGTTGTACTCTGTTCGAATGTATGTCCCTTAAAAATGATTTTAGTGTGCAATGGCTAATTAGAGTTCAGTAATAAACATGCCAAGTGATGTAAAACATTCATAATTAAGTCTTAAATTTTAGACAGTTGATAAAGATATGATGTGAGAGTCTTAAAGTGTTAGTTCACCCAAAAATTCTGTCATTAATTAACACCCTCAAGTCAAAACACGTATTAAGTTATTTTAATGAATTCCCTGCTGAAAAATAAAATAAAACCCAGCATGCCTGGTTAGGTTTGTTTTGAAGCTGGTTTAGGCTGGTCATGTACTGGCAAAAAACCAGCATATCCAGCAATGGATCAGCATATTAACCATCCTAGCATCCCAGATTCAAAACATACCTAACCAGCATATGCTGTTTCTTTCAGCAGGGTTGTTTTGTTTGTTGACTTTGTTTAACGTTCATTCCACCAAAATTATACCAAGCAAGTATGGATATGGTTATGGATGTCTTTACAAAGTGGCACAGAAATCTCTCAGGTTTCATTAAATGTGTTTTGAATATGAACAAAAAGTCTTATGGTTTCTGAAACGATGAGCGTTAATGGACTCTCTTTTATGAGAGTTAATGGAAACTTCCATTTGTATTAGGTGAGCTAAAGTGCTCCTATTATGGGTTATGAAAGATTCATATTTTGGCTTTGGGAATCCCCAACAACAGGTTGACATGCATGCAAGGTTGAAAACACTTTTATTGTTTATGCATTTATTTTAACCTTATTTGCTCAAGTACTCCCAAACGATTCGCTCAACGATTAATTTTTACAAACCTTCTTTGTGTACAGCATTACCGGGGAAAGTGTTATTTTAACGCTCCAAAGGCAGCACCTAGTGGCAAAGAACGAATCTGCATTTTCATTCGGATCAATACTAAAGTTGGGGCGGCATCAACATGAAACAGCTTGAGATTCATTTTAAAATGATAACTTTATACACGGTGCATTTTTAGATCTGAAACTTTGCAGGATGTTTTCATTCACTTAGAGCTGTGTTACACACTGCATTAAAATCCATAGGGGCACTTTTACCATATACGTGTTTTCTGCAGATAAATTAAATGTTTGGACCAGGATTTTATGAATTCAGCACCAGCTTGCTGAAAAGTCATACAAAAAAGAACTAGTACAGTAAAAAAAGAACAACTATAGACAACAGGTGATGGAATCTAGAGCTTTTAGTCCGTGGCAAGTGTATCACGAGGTGTGACTATCCAAGCAGCACAGAAAGAATGACTTCATGTACTGTAAATTATGTTTTCAGCGTCTGCACTGTTATATACTGAGTTCAGAGCCAGATTTAGTGCATTCCCTAGAAAAATGGATTACACTGTTACAACAAAGCGGTGGCTTAAGGAGCTGTTTTATTCCCCAGCTTCTCATCCCTCCAGCTCAGGATTTGGCCTTCTGCCGTCCTCAGGGTGGGGTCTCTTTAATCAGCAGCTCTACATTTAATGAAAGACATTGCAGAAGTTGCACAGAGGCCGTGTTCTTCTGCAAGCAATTTGAGCAGCATCACGGTTTTAACTGTAACAGTAAATCGTGTAATTGCTGGAGGATTCCTAAATCCTCCCTCACTTCATCCATCTTTCTTTCTGTCCTGGCTGTGTAACCTTTTATTGTTCCAGGTTTAATTTCACATATTTTACCAGATTAAATTGTCTACTAGTGGTGGTGTAAACCTCAAAATGGCCGTCGTTCCATTCCTGCTGTTAGCATCGCAGACATTTCCAGGAAGATTGGCTTGTAAATCGCCCCATGGCCTGTCTGAGACCACCTGAGTCATCCCAGCCACACATAAGCCAAGAATCCAGTGTATTCGCTCTTTAAAAGCTCCAAGACCATGTTCGCCTGGTCTGATGAATCCGCTGTTTCGCTTCTGTCCATTTACTTGAATTTACAGGCTCTTTTGTTTGGCAGGATTGATACGTTCTCTGAATAACTCAAAGAACTGGATAAAGAGTCCTTACAGAGGGACAGAACAAAAGATTTTTTACTGGATAACGTCATAGTATGCAATATCAAAATCTCTGTTTCTTTCTTTCTGTCAAGTTTTTATGGCTTCTTCTGTATTCATGAATGCTCTCAAAACGTAAATGCCCCCAACGCCCAATCATAATAAATATAAGTGTTAAAACACAAAGCTAAATATTTCAGGATCTTTGATGCAGTAATTACTCAGCTCATATTATCATTGTTTTGTCATTGCATGTAAGGTTAGATGAAGGAATATTTCTCTTTGTTTTATTGCTGCTGTTCTGATGGTCTAAGAAGAAACTTCTCATCTGTGCTTGTGTGTCTAGAACTGCTGGACTTATTTAGGCAAATGAAGCACATACAGGTCAGTTTATGCCAATGTTATTATATTAAAACAACAGAGCAATGATTTGAATGTACAAGTGAATTACAAAAAGTAGTTACTAATTGTTTTACTCAGTTACTAATCTGAAACCTTGGGATTTTAAGTATAATGTTTATTTTTGCCATTATTTGATATGTAATAGAACATGTTCCATCCAAAACAAATATTTTGAAACAATGTTTTTGGTCTGAGTTGGTAGACCATCATGGACCAGCAACAACCTATCTAGAGTCATCTCCTCTTGAGGTCAACCAGCTGATGACCACCATGGATCAGATAATGATTCACTAATGACTACTTTAAAGCAAAAGCTAATATGTTTCAAAGCAGTCTTAAACATAAAGGCTCTTTATCGGCACTGACAGTTGTATTTGTTGTATTTGTCTACTGTTGGTGCCAGGACCCACCCATAATCTTTGCTGATGATGATTATTTATATCACACATCCTGTTTCTTCTTTCCCTCATATTTCCTCCTGTGTTCTTCCTCCTACCGTTCATTAAGAACCATAAAAACCTCATTTTTGTCCCTGGAGGTTGTCCACTCAGTCTTTCCATTCTGCAACATCCCTTCCACACAAAACAGCTTTTCTTGTCGGAGAGATCGAGAACACACATAGGGTGTGACAGAGATGATACAAGCCACACATTATTGAGGATTAAGTGCCTGACCTCTGAACTACAGCCATGTGGGTACTCAAGAGCCACTGCCAAATGAGGACAGGAAGGAGGAGTGAGTAGGATGAGAGGAGGGAGATAGAGGATGCTTTGTGCACTACAACAAAAGTAGCTTTCTTTTACAACTCAATTTAGTGTTGTCTCACTTGACCCTTTTAGAAATTAGGCTATTTTGAGCTACATCCTGAAAAACACAGTCATCTCTGTACTAAAAGCTCAGCAGACATTTCACTTGGGTCATTTTTATTTAGGGCTGGGTATCGAGTTTTTATCGAGACCGAATTGCCTCGATACAACTGAGTATAAAAAAACGTTTTGTTGTACCGTACCCAATTTTAATACCTAAAGGGTTAATCTCATCAGCATCAGTGAGCCTATAAGACTGCAGCACTAGCCAGTGTGTTTGACCAGAAGTGTGTCAAATAGCCTTACGTTATTTACTGTATATCATTTACACGACTGCACGTCCTTTCTGTCTCTACATTAAGTTGCGCTTTATGTGCATGGCACAGTTACAGTATGCCTCACACACACACATAAACATGTGCAAAATCCTGCTTTCAATATTATTTGTCAATATTTAACCGCAAAAAAAAAAAAAAAAAAGAATTCTGCATGTCTCTGTGTTAATGTATGGTACAAGCGTGACGCTTCTCACTAAATGAGGACATAAATACAGTAGGCCACATGAAGAACATCTCCAGAACTGCTCCGAGGGTTACTTCAAGAGCATTTGACCGTTTCATTTGAGTAAATCTATCCTCATATCATGTACACACAGTACTGTAAAGGAATTCATAGCAAGCCGTCAAAATAAAAGTTGGGTTTTGACACGGCAGCAGAATTATATGACTATTGTTCAGTAGAATGCACATAATAGGCTACTACAAAAACTATTAAAACAGTATTTCTTCAGTGTTTTAAACTGAAATATGAAATCCCCTTTATTTTCCAACAATAAAATAAAATATTCATGAATTAAAAAACAAATGTTTTATGTCTTAAAAATGAAATGCACACAATTTTCAGAGGGGAAAAAATGATAAGGCTATTGTAAGAATGAATAATAATGCTCTAGTGTAAAGGCAGCATAACAGATGTGTAAACTCTGAACTTTATTAAAACTAATTTGCACTGATTCGTTCTGGGATTAGATTTTTGATTAAATGCAGAGAAGGAGCTTTATTAAGCGTGGCTGTGCTCAGAAACTAGCATTCAAAAGGTGTACAGTAGATGCATCTGTTGCTGTTCTTCGTAGCAATCACAGCTCAAATTGAATGGGTCTGTGTCGTGGTTCCTCTTTGGTTTTTAAAGCTAAAAAAAAAGAAACTTTCTCTCACTTCCTGAGAAAGTGTTGAATCAAGCTTCAAAAGGCATTACAAGTAAAGTAGTGTGGGGTCAAATATTTTGTTCTCAGATTTGGCTATTATCTGAGAAAGAGTGATCACATGCTGGAGCATCAGGAAGTGCACATCAAGAGTTTAGCAACATATTCCACAGTCCAAGACTTTCGCCTGAAGGAAAGTGAATCAAAATGAATCATTAGCTCAGAGATTCCCATGTCGCTTACATTCAGAATTCCAGCGTGATGACATGCACAATAGGCTAGTCTGTTAGACAACAGCGTGATTCGACACGCTGCTCAGTTTGAATCAGCTGCGGCAGGAAGCATTACTCAGAGAAATTATGTGACTCTATCTGTCATCATGACCTCCAACATTCTTCAGCAAGTGCTAAAGATATAAAGCATGTGCCGTTTGTGTGTGTGTTGATCTAAATGTTGAATTAGGTCAGCAGCGACTGAATAAATACATAAAAAGTATGCATGTGCGTATGGAAGTAAGTAAAAATATCCGCTGGAGCAGCTTCTGCGTGCTACAGTTAGATGAAGTGAGAGAAACGTTTTTGATATTCAGTACTGTGCAAAAGTCTTAGTCCACTAGTATTTTCAGCAACAGAAACTGGTTTTAAGTGGGTTGTTTCTATCTTATGCAGTAACGTGTCAGTAGGAAATATCAGTTTACATTTCCAAACATTATTTTAGTCATTAATTGTAATAATGCAGTAGGATTATATATTTTACAACAGCCAGTGCTCCACACAGAGATCTGATCTGATCATCATCAGTCTGTCTGGAATCACATGAAGAAACAGAACAAACTGAGACAGACTCAATCCAGAAGAACTGTGACAAGGTCTCCAAGACGAAGAAAAAAACCTACCTGGAAAGCAAAATTAATAGATTTAATTGATCAACTAACTTCTATGAACTAAATCAAATAAATATTAGGTATTACGGCTTTTGGTAACAGCTTCTGAAAAGTGTTAACCAATTTCTGGATTTGTTTGAAAGAAGAAAGCTCTTAAATTTAATCAAAAATATCTTACTTTGAGTTCCGATAGGTTTGGAACAATATAAGGGCGAATAATACATTTTTGGGTGAACTATGCCTTTAAGATATATTTTTTTCTCTGTTTGTTTGTTTTTAAGAGTAAGTTTAACTAATACGTTTATCTCAAAGCCAATTATAAAAGCCCTCATTTGCATCAGCAAATCATTTTAGGGATATATTTCAAATATAATTGAACTTTAAGCAGCTAAAAAATATGCAATACGTCTGTGGTTAATTTAATAATAAAATACTGAATAATATTTTCATGAACATTCCTAAATCTCAGATGCATCAGCACTTTTCTGCCATCGCATGCTGAACGAAAGGATTGACGTCACTGAGAGTGACCGGATTACCTGACCGTTTAACTCTATATGGCCTATCCAATGTCAGTATCAAGGGTCATGACCTAGCCGCCATGGCAACAGCCAGATTTACAGCAGTGCACTATAGTTTCCTGTTTGCACAGAGGTCTGTGCCAGCCAAACTAAAACAGCCCCTGCTATGAGGGATGGTTTAGTCTTACAGGAGACCCTGTCTGTTAGACAGACACATGAGGCTCAGGTACGAGGTAGAGGTCGATCGTCATGCTATAGGAAACACCAACTGCTTTTTCATCCTCTATTTCCAGCCAAGAAAAGTATTATCATTTCA
The DNA here is from genome assembly GCA_032359435.1 of Enteromius unitaeniatus. Classification (NCBI taxonomy): domain Eukaryota; kingdom Metazoa; phylum Chordata; class Actinopteri; order Cypriniformes; family Cyprinidae; genus Enteromius; species Enteromius unitaeniatus. Next base: position 6,363,442 of record JAUMHI010000065.1, read on the forward strand.
CTAAACTCAGACAGCTGAGGAACTCTGATACTGCTACTGAAAACAAGTGCATGCTTTTGCTTTAAACACAATGGGCATGTTTTTTGGAACCGTCGTCAATTCTGTAAGTTACCAAATCATGTCTCTGCATCAATGGCAAATGTAGATGATGAATTAAATTGAAAAAAAGAAATCCACACTAAATGGTTTATAATACTATATTATAAATATAATTCGTTTTTGGGGAGACATTACCAAATTTTATAACCTGGACTAACGCTGCCATATCATAAACAGGCCAAATTATCTTACTGATATTTTTGTTGAAATATTGCATGCAAAAAATTTAAATTACGAAGACTTCTCTAAAGTGAATGTAATAGAAATAAAAGTATTATATTGATTATCTGCAGACTTTCTAATCATGATGTGCTGGAAAAATGTTTTCATAAAGTAACAGGCAGCAATGAAAAAGAGTTTCATGTGTGAACTGAATTTCTAATGTTTCGTGCATGTGAAGTATTTCAGTATTTTTTTGTTACTACCGACTTAAATCTTACAAAAACACACAACAGAAATGCCACACACACATGCCACAGTCTGTGGCCTCTGAACTCCCACGGCCGTAGTCAATCAGCAGGACTTCCTGTTTCCAAGGAACCCAGCAGAACCTCTGCTCATCGTTCTGCCATCTGCCCTGATAGCACCAAAGCTTCATATCCTCTGAGCCAGCATTCACTTTCAACACACACAACACTTGAGCTGCTTCAATGAACTAAAACTCAAACCCAGGAAACGCTCAAAGCAGACAGCTGCAGCATGCTGTTTATTTCTCCTCTCGCACGGTTAAAAGAGTTTTAATGTTCTTCACATATGAGTATGATTGTGATCACCAGCTATTTGTTTTGATCAAACCCTGCTGTGTGACATACGTGGGAAAAAAATTAAAATCAGAATGATTAAACATCAACAAACTTAAATTGTAAAAAAATGTGGATTCAACGGCCAAGTTCAGTAACAGCAAAGAAAAACCTTAACATCCCTGAGCTGAGGGATAAGGATTACCGAAGCCATAATAACACTGAGCTTTGGAGATAAATCTCAATTCTTCATGCCTAGTGTATTAACAATGGTCCTAGAAGGACACTTATGCAATAATAAAAAAAAATTGCACTTTGAAAGTCCCAAAAGAGCAAAAATGGTGTCGCGTAAACCTCCCCAACAGTTCTGGAGAAAATCAGCATTAGAGTACATCACTTGCTGACTGATGAACTCTTTGCAGTGAATGGGCAACGTCAGAATAAGAGTCCCAACAGCTGATAAATACATTGCAGCAATTTAAAAAGTAATCTAAATGACTCCAGACTATCAAATGAAGTCTTGTGATTTCGTAAGAAATACATTTTTTACTTTTAAACCATTGATTCTGGCCAAAATATTCCAAAACCAAAATTAGCAATGTTTCATCAGGTGTTTGAAATGCATTTTTAATTAAAACCATTGCTTTGGGATGCATTTGGTAAAATATTGATATATGTAAAATATCAAACCAAATGCATTTATTTTAAAGAGATTTAGCACAAGCAGACTTTTCAAACAAAACGCTGCACAAAAAGACGCTTGTTAAATTATAAAACAGTAGATATTCAGTCCAGTATTTGGTCACTTTGGCTGTCAAAGGTTAAGTGGAACGTGATGGACTGCACCTGCTCGGACACCTGCGTGAACTTGAGGCTGAACTGACTTCATACATCCACTAAAAATCACACTGACACCATTGGTTTAAAAGCCAACACAAAAATGTGAAAAGCTGAGAGAAAAGCACTTGCCACTTTTATTTAACGCAAAGACATTCAAACATGTGACTTAAGTGTTCAAATATTTTGGGGGCCACTTTGGTTACTTTCTTAGCTAAATATGTTTATAGTGAATGTGTCATTTGTCCATGTTTTTTAACAGCAGTAAATGAGAAACTGCTTCCTTCCTTTACTTTAAAGAAAATACTAATTATGTCATTTCCTAAGGTGAGAGCTTACACATACTACCATCTCAGCCCTCATGGTGGAGTAAACCCTGTTCTGACAGCCCTCTTCCAGACATTTACATTTAGACAGGAAGATCTGTCATGGACACTTGGGAGTGAGCCGAAATTAGTGTTTCCATAGCAACGGCTTTATTTACACAGTGCAGTCTCACCAACACTTGCTTTATTTTTTTCTGGTGATCTTAAATTGTGTGTGTGTGTGTGTAGGCTACATGTGTGTAATTTACCACAGGTGTGAGCTTTAAAATAGTTGGACATTCTATATGGACAAAAACACATCAATGTACACTTTGCAGTTCTACTTCATCAACCAAAACACACTCCCTCACTCATCAGTGTGCAAAACTCTGCCTTAATGTCTTGCAGGTGTCTTACTTTGATACCTTGTTCACTAAAACATTTCCACATGGTGGCTGAGTAGAAGGCTACAGCTCATTCTAATTGTAAAACATCATCTCTCTCTCACACACACACACACAGCACTGCTGTCTGCCTCAAGCATCGATTCAGCGATTACAGCTTTCATGTTCACAATATGATTCATGGTTTTCCAGGAAATCACGAAAGATTTTTCAGGACTTTTTCAAGAACGTCAAATACTTTGATGTATGATCACAGCTAACAATTTTGTTATTTTTTCGTTTGTAATTGTTGTTATTAGCAAGTCATTAGCAAACATCTAACATTATTCTATGCATTTTATTTATTTTATTTATTTTTTATACTTTTTACTTTTGTGTGAAAATGCTTGTTTTATAAATGGAAGTAACTTTTACAGAACTCCAGCCAAAGTTACCTCAATGAAAAAAGACATTGTTTGGCAAATGTAAATTAATTTTAGTAATGATTAGTGCTGAATACATAAATACACTAATATAACCAAGCTATTTCTATTTTTGTATTTTATTTCTTTTTTAATTTCACCACAGCTGAATGACAGTTTTATCAAACAAACTATTTTTGATCAATAGTGCGCAATAAAAGTGAAGGTTGTTTGTAATTCAGATGCATGCAAATGCAATAAACAAACACAATTCTGGAAACGGTATTTTTTTTATTAGATGTTTTAAAATCATTGGGCCATGATAATAAAAATGTTTTAGTTATGTTTGTTCAAAAATGTTTTGTTTAGAACACTGAGAAAACATTTACAGATTATACAAACAGCTGAAATATTACAAATTCATCTAGACATTATATATATATATATAAATTGAATAAAATAAAAAACTTTCAAAACTTTTTTGACCAAATGTAAATTAATGTTAGTGTTGTTTAAATGTAAATTAGATGTAAATGTACATTGCAAACTTTTTTCATAGAGCATTAGCCAAAGTAAAGAAACTTATACAAAGTTACTAAATAGACAAATCGCAGAAATGTTAACGGAAACACTTACTTACAGATCCATCAACACAGATCCTTTTGGCCAAAAGTAAATTAATGTTTGTATTGTTTGATGTAAATGCAAATCATTAACACGCACGTACCATAAACACTCATTATAAACAACACTTTGTCTATAGCTTTAACAGAACAGAGTATTTAATATGATGACATCAATATGTAAAAGAGCCGCCGAAATATTTTAAGCAGAAAATGAAAACTAATTTTCAGGTTATTACTTTATAAAGTGAAGATAGAAATGTTGCCTACAGAGAAACAGCTTTAGATGCAGAAGAGAGTCTGGCTGTTTGATCTTACATGTGGCATGACTTCATCTAACGGTCTCCAAAAGCCTGCCATTGTCACTAAAATATCCATGTTGTTGTTTGCGCAGCGGAAATGTGTTGATGAGACCTCCGTGCTTTGCCTCTGCTTCTGCTTGTTTTGTACAAGATGTTCCTGAATGTTACTAGACAATGTTTACTGTGATAAATAGCTGGGCCTTATGAACGGAAGATGCAAAGGCATTTCAGACCCAGACAGATTCATGGAGTAAAACAGAGATTATCAATTTTTGCAAAAAGCAGCACTGCGTGTACAGACGTCAGCAGGGCAGCACGACTTCCCATAAACACTACTGATTCCCAGCTTTATTTTCAAGAGATGCAAGGTCTTTTGCACAACAATGGCTGAAATCACTAACATAAATTACACTTCTAACTCTTCAAAAAAAGAGCTGTCAGACATGATGGATTTTAAGTACATATTTATCATGCAATTGTTTTTGTAGCTGCGTGTGAAATTGAGCGTATTCAAGGGGAGAAAAAAATGGGCCTAATCACACAAAGTAAGAAAAATAAAGTTAAATCTGAAATCAGTTTGAATGTTAAAGTGCCAAAAAATGTATGCTGTGAATTTCAAAGCTAAATAAAAACCAGTGCACACTAAAAATATGCTAATATAATGGGCTTTTTTGGGGTAAAAATATTGAATGCATTAATATAGTATGTAATGTACTTTGTATTCATTATATGTTCTTGTTGGCAATTGTAATTACCTTTGACTACATAATATTTATCTATCATTACACCTTTATAATGCATTTTAAATGGGTTACAGTTATTTATAAAAATATTGTCTAGGTGTTTGATTGTCTGCTCCACCCCCGTGACCTACTTTCACCTGTATATATCCCATATCTGTTTGTTTGTCTTGCACGGTCCATTGCACTGTCTTCCTGTTGTTTTGCTACCCCGTGTTTATCGCTGTGATCTGTTTGTTACCGACCTCACCTGTTTTTCAAATACTCTTTTGCTCTGCCTCTGCCATTGATTTTAACCGGTGATGACCCTTCCTGTCTGTCTACGCTCTGTGTGTAAATAAAACAGCTTGCACTTAAATCCGAATGCTTCCTCGCCTCCTCCCTCGTAACAATTATGATAACCTTAATACATTACACATTAAGTTCAATTAAAAATTCCATGTTTACTTGAAATTATTTAGAGATTTCTTGTGAAATTTACATTTTTCTGTCACCGTTTTCATTCAGGGCAGTTGAAAAGCTGAATGTTTTTCTTGCGTGTGTTGTCCTGTTCTTAAAATCCAGTCCACTGAACAGAACGTTCTACCACAACCAATGTGATGCCAAAAATACATCTTAAATCTTTCCTCATACTATTACTGTTCATGCACATTGCCCCAGTAGCCCTTAACCTTCATTAAACCTTCTTTAAACTCACGCTACACTCACCATCATCCTGCAGCCGCAGGAAACCCTCTGCGCTCTACCATTCATCAACCATAACCTCATTCAACCATTTTCAACCCAAAACACTGCAATCCCGTCTGATTCCAAAACATTATCTGGCTCAGCCGGCTCTCAGACAATTAAAATAGCAGAACTAAACACATTCTGGCTTCTTAGACCTACATGAATGGGAGTTTCCATGACCTATAGATAGTGACAGAGCAGTTGGTTTTCTCACAGGATGCTTCAGTCACTCTGTGGCTCTGTGGTTAAACCCTCATTACCACTAACTGGAGGGTAGGTGGTTAGAATTCCCAGCGTAACACCACGGATGTGGATGTCATGGCTGAATGATCTCATGTCTATGACCAATATGTCAAACAGAGTAAGGCATTTAGCATGTGGTAAGCTGCCATTTGGTGATCATTTTTTTCACAGTTTTTTGTTATAGAGTTTGTTTCGTTTGATGGAAATATCTTTTATATTTAGTTCATATTTTGTCATGTTATATAATTTTAATAGTTTTTACTGACAAAATTAAATCAATGAGTAGTATATGAGAAATGAACAATTAAACTAAACTAATTGTAACAACTACTTTGGATGGCCTAAGGGTGAATATATACTTTAAGCTTAAACTTTAGGTTAGGGGTTAGTTTTTGTTTTGCCGTTTTTTTGGCAATCATTTGGATGCCAGTTTTCGCCACAAAAAAAAAAAAGGTTATTTTGACTTTTTCTCTCACATTTCAGACTTATTTTCTCAGAATTGTAAGATATAAACTTGCAACTGCGAATTATAAAGTTATTTATGAATTCTTTATTATTCTTTAATATTCTTTAATATTTATGAATAGTTGCGAGATATGAATTCATAAAGTCACGATTCTGAGAACATATCTTTTTTCCGCTCAAAAACTCGCACAAAAAAAGTCAGCAGAATTCCAAAATATAAAGTCTGTATTACTGGTCATTCTTTCTATCACTCAATTTTGACTTATTTTTTTCATAATTGCGACATTATATCTTGCAGTTCTGACTTTATGGCTTGGAATTGCGAGTTTATATAGCGCAGAATTGCAGAATAGTGAGATAAAGGGTCACAATAACTTTTCTTTTTTTATTATTCAGTGGCAGAACTGGATTCCATACAATCAGCTCTGTGATTTATGTAAATTATTTGAAGGATTATTTGAGAATTGTTTTTTTTTGGTGTTATTTATTTCTATACATATTTACATTAACAGTTGGTTTTAATTGCAATTATATAATTTTTGTCAGTATTTTTCTTTCTTAAAGGAGATTAACAGCTGGCTTCTGTGCTTTCACTGTATCTCTAAACATAATTAGCAGTACATGAAATGACTTACGGCTGGATCACTTCCTCTGAATGATCACTCCAGTAGCATGTTCCTCTGATACATATGGGTTGGGTATTTGGCAACTCTGAATAAGATTCAGCTTCAGAATCAGAAACACCCATATCTCTGACGTAAAAGAACTAGCGGAGTAATCAGAGTCGAGGGATGAAAAATCAGGATACTTGCCAGACATTTTGAAAGGTTGGGCAATGATGTTTATTTCCAAAACTAGTGGGGTGTGGGGACAGTTGAGTTACCAAACTGATTGCAGTACACTGCTCTAGACAGAACAAACTATGCGCTTCGCTTAATTTAATATGAATTCAAAACATTGTAGCAGAAAGAAGGATTCCTACAAGAACTGGAAACTTTCATGTGAAGACAATTTCCGTACTGATCTCCATTTAACATGCAAACACAACTATTTTGGGGGAAATATACATATAAATTGGTTTACTTGAAGTGCAAACGCTGGTAGTTTTACAGCTGTCTCTGATAGTTCTGATCTCCTCTAGTATAAACGGCCAGCTATGCTGAGTCTGGCTGGTGTCCCATCGCCTCTGCCATTAACACACTCTCGCATTACCGCTTTCCCTCTGGCTGTCTTTAGCAGGTTTACAATAAGGGCCTTTGATCCAGGAAGAGTCCTGAGCCAAAAGAGCCAACGCTACAAGACACCGGAGCAACCCACTTGTGGCACAGGTATCAGTTAGAGAGCGGAGGGGAATAATATTAGTTTGCACCTGTCACAGAGAGAGAGTTTGGCATAGTCAGCGAGGAGCCATCTATCATATCCGAGCCACTGAGTCTAGGCAGAGAAGAGTTAATAGAGACAGCGAGGGTGGGCTGATTACGCTGACCTCATGTGTGTGTGAGCGTGTTGAAGCTACAGAGGCCTTGTGAAATCGATCGTGTTTATCCCGTTCTCAGAAACTGAGCCTCTAGAATGAACAAACCAACTTATGCAGGATTGAAAGTAGTGGAAAAAAGCTGTTTCTCTTATAAAACATACAAACACCTAACAACACACTTTTTTCTCCTAATCATTAGATAAATGATAGACAAATCAACTTAAAAAATTACTAGTTTCAGACTTTCTGAATTAATGTGCCTTTTATCCTCAATCACCTATGGATATTTTTCAAACACAAATACATATGCTTCAGAAGGCCTTTATTAACTCCCTCTAGCCATGTGGAGCACTTTTTTATGAGGAATGGATGCACTTTTTTGGGCTTCAAAATCACTGGCATGGGCACCCATTCACTGCTACAATAAAGCTTGGAAAAGCTTTACTTTTCTTTCTTTCTTTCTTAACTCTGACTGCATTTGTATGAAAGAAGGAAGTCATATACTGCTAGGATGTCTAGAGGGTTTTTTGGGTGAACTATCCCTTTAAATGTACATTTCCTTATTTTCAATTCATTCCGAACCTGACTTTTTTTGTTCTGCAGAGCACAAAGGTATGTTAAAAAATGTTTAAATGATGATGCTGGCTGTGAATCTCCTTGCTAATGCAATTGTAAAAAAATGAAATCAGTTAAATGCCATGACACAATGAGTATGAATATACAGAAGGAAATATATCATAGCTTGGCAGAAGGTTATTAGCTTTGCTAAATCTTGTTATAATTTTTGCACATACATAATACATAATTATGAATCTCAAAATAGGAGGCTTTGTTTTTATGTTCAAATTAAACTTTACCAACACGTTTGAAGACCTGAACCACACACGGTTTGCCTCACTATAATTGCCTCCTCAGTTTCCAAAGCCAAATGGAAAGCTCAATATCCTCCCGATCAGATGACCCAGAAATCAAAATTTAAACCAATACTCTACAGGGTTCATCTTAGTCCACTCCACACAGGGGGACATGCCGTGTTTGTTGATTCATTTACTCAGCGGAAAAAAACAATAAATCTCACTAACAAGAAAAGACCTCCTCGTTGGTCATCCAATTTCTGTGCACCCCTGGAGTCTGAGGGGCCAGAACAGTCCTCGGGCGCATGTTGCGGTCCAGCTACTCTAAACTTGAGACGTGAATTATGAGATGGGAGTGTGTCAGGGATTGGCAAGCACAGCAACAGCTCCAGTTTGAAGACCAACTTCTCAGTTTGTGTTGCAAAATTTATGGCAGTGCATTTTTTTTTTATACGAATTATTTGTCCCTCCACCCAGATGACCCATTGCAGGAAGCTGTCTGTTTGTCTTACCAATGCATCGGGTGAAGCTATTGCATGTTGAGTGCATGCTTTCAAATATATTCAATAGTTTGATTCAAAGCAGAGTTTAAAGTGCTCTCAATGAAAATGCAAATTCAATAAGTGCTGCTTTTGGAGTGGTAAAATAGCGGTTTCCCCAGTAACACTGTAAACAAAGTGCAGGATAAAATAAAAATGAGACCAATTACCGCAGATTAGAATCATGCAAAGGAGGGGGTTGAAAAAATTAATCATTGAGCGAATTTAGCAAGGCAACAATAAATGCATGTTATAAAAAAAATATGTTTTTGGACCGTTCATGCATAAATGCACCAAAATATGAACCGTTCATTACCCAAATTAGAGGCACTCTAAAAGTCTATGCTGATAAATGAAAGGTTGTGTGTTCAAACGCTGCATGGGTTGATACATCAATAATCTCCATTCGGGTCTTTAGCAAGACACCAAGCAGAATGAAGCTGAAATAAATCTACAGTAATGGCAAATTAGTAATTATGGAACATATCTCCTGGAAAAGGAATTTAACAAAGGGTGACTGCTCTCATCTAAACAAGCAATGCTTTTTTTCCATAGGGACTGTAATTTAAATGTCATGATATTTCAAATCTGAAAAAAAAAAAAAAACAGAATCACAAATATTAACATTCTTTTTCAAAGAATCATTGGACACTGAAAAACGGATTAATGGCTGCTAAAAAATCACTTTGCAATCACATAAATAAATTAGGTTTCAACAACAATAATTTCAATATTAAATTAAAATCTATTAAAGGGCCCCTATTATGGCAATTTAAAGGTGGCTAATATTGTTTGAGTCTCTTTAAACAAGTTTACATTAATGCAAGGTCAAAAAACACTTTAGTTTTAGATTTAATTTTACCCCATTTCTACAAGATTCGTAAACGACTCGTGTGAAGCATTTTGTCTAAAGTAAGTCTATAAGTATGCCAAACCTATGGAAATAGGGTGCTCACATGACGTTAAGCATTTTCTGGAGCATAATGTGGCGTTTGAGAACCTAAAACCCCGTTTTGGCAACACATAACCGCCGTTATCAGAAATTTCCAGGGCTGCAGGGTTGTTACACAGGATAACAAATATGTATTTTGAACGATCGCTAGAAAATACAATCATCAATTATTAATCTTACTTACAGGTAGAAGTTCAGAGGAGCAATAAACTGGGCACTGGTCCATCTTTTAAGACCAAGCGTTTGGTGAATATCGGTGAATATTTGGTGAATATGTTGTACTCCAAGATTGGAAAAGCAGTCATCAGTAAAATTATGTGAACACAACAAGACTGTACTGCTTAAGGTGTTGTTGAATGTTAATCACTCATTCTTTGTAGATTCATCTTTCAGAAGGGTATACAAAACAAATGAACTCTCACAGGATACAGCGTCTTCTTCTCATGATGTAATCCACGTGGAAATTGTACTGTTTGGGGGCGGGGCAAGTTGTTCACAACGTAGAACGTGGGCGGACATTATGCAAATATGTTACTTAGTGACGTGGATCTGTAACAGAGAAAGATTCGAATTGCAGACTCTTTTTTTTGATAGACAATTACTTTATTTATCGTGCACTGTCAGCATCACAACTTTGCAGATAGTTTATGTTCACATACAGCTACATGACACACTGCATGACGATCATGTAGAAAATACATAATAGGGGCACTTTAAAAGAGAAAACATCTTTTTACTCATGTTTTTTTTAAACCAAATCCATGCATCCTTGGTGAGAATCTTAATTTACTTGAAGCCTTTATGTACAATGCATTATAACGTTATTATTATAGGTGCATATCTCGTCATAAATAACTATAGCCGAATATAAAATGCATAGTGTAACAATTTATTTACAACTGTTATAATGTATTTACGTATACAATTATTCATGAGACTGTACAACACATAATTAATGCATTAAAACTTTTAGAATGCATCATACATACATAAAGGAAAAGTGATACCAAAACTCAAAAAAAAAAAAATAATAATAATAATAATAATAATATTGCTGTATTATTCATTTAAATCACTCTACCCTATAGGTCACCTAAAACTTAAGACTAAACATTGTCATAGCTGTCACCAGGCTACAGTATGCACCAGATATTATGTTATAAATGTCTGACTGAGATGTGTTGTCACTGATACAGAACTGCTGAGTCTAAAATCGAGCATAAATCAGGTGTTTATATTTAGAGTGCATTATACTCAATGAGCCATCTTTACAGGATCTACTGTATACATCGGACAAAGACAAAAACAAAAACCGAAATCAATCCTCATGAAGCCAAAATCAGAACCACTGCTAAACATCAAGGCCATTTTCATAATTTTGAACCTACAAGCATAAGTTGGTGTTATTTCATAGGGTCAGATGTACAACGCAGGCCGAGAACCAAAGCCCAATTAATAGCTGCTGTTTGAGAAATCCAGCACCTAGCCGCTGACAAGATTTTGCATGGATTTCTGAGCATTTTGGTGAAAAACAAAAAAAAACTAAAGCTGTAAAAACAACTTGCTGCGTCAAATGAAAATTCTACTGCCTCAAGGCTTAATCATCATCTTAAACACCCTCGAAATCTCCCTGCTTTAAATCACAAAACGGCACATCCTTTGCTCATCAGCACACTGGAAACACAGGCCTCTCTAAAAAACTATTGTTTGGGATATCTCCGGTGGGGCATTAGCTTCACCAAATCTTGAAACATGTGCTCCTCAAACGTGAACCACATGTCCCGAATGGCTGTGTTTATCCAAAATGAGAAACAGCGGTGTCATAGAACCTACTGGCATGTTGGTGCCTTCGGGGCAGGTCCAGTCTTATGTTTTAATTTTAAAAGCATCTGAAATACCTTTAAGTACGCACAGAGAGAAGAGTGAGGCCTTTCGGGGAGAGCGTAAGGAATGTAAATGTGCTGAAGAATTGGATTTCTAGATTTTGGTCATTAGAGGTACATGCACTTTGCATTGAATAATATATTTCTAAAATTGGATTTGATGCGATTTACAGTTCAGAAGCCACTTATAAGTCACTTTATTAGTCGACATATCGGCCTTTCTTTCAATAAAATCAAATAATGTAAAAATTATACAAAGAAAATAAATATTTGTTTTTATTTTTTTGGTCACTTTATAAGTGTGCTGAGTCATTTTCCTAATAATAATAATAATAATAATAATTATTATTATTATTATTATTATAAATATCAGAGCTCAGTCATCTTGTTTATATTATCATTATTATATTGTATTATATATATAACAAAATATATAATGTTATTTATTTGTTTTTTGTTATAATTCTATGAATTCAGTTGGGCAAACTCTTTTAAATTATACAGAAAGTTGAGCACATTATATTTAACAAAAAGACACGTTAGAAATGACTTCTATTTCAAATAAACGCCATTCTTTTCAACTTTCTACTCATAAAAAATATCACTTTTTCCACATAACACAGCCTTGCTAACCCATAGGGACAAAGCATTTCAAAAACATTAAAATATCTTATCAACCCTAAACTTAACGGTAGTGTACTTTCTGTTGTTATTCAATCAGAAAACTGCACATACTGCAAAGCTGGTCAATCACATCTGCATGCTATAAGGAAAAATCATTACATGAAAGTCAGTTGATTGGCCGTGATGAACCAGTGAAACTGCCCACCACAAAATCAGCACGCAAGAGAGCAGCACGGGTTAACTGAGTCCCTCTGTTGAGTGAAAATCACTTTACACGGGGAAATGACTTTCCACTTTCTGTGGATGTGTTTGCTGTAATCAAAGGCAGTGCAGTTCCCATAAAAAGGAGCGAGCGTACACACAGGGAACGTTTTGCCTAATCACTGTTCCTCTCCAAGACTTAGTGAATAATTGGACCACTGTTTACAGTTTATTTGGCCCGTCTCGACTGCGGATTAAATGACCTCCACAGCTGTATACCCAGAAATATGGATCTATAGATTGAGACCAAGAATAATAATCACAGAGCATAAAATTCTAGTTGGCTCTAGACTGTAACGATCATTAATGTAAACTGTTTTTGACCTAAACACATTAACCCACATTCAAAACGGACACAAAATGTATGCTATACTCTAGAAGCACTATATACATATACACGGCACGCTAACCATAAGCAGAATATTACACACTCTAATCAAGTTAAATTAGTTTTAAAGGAAAGATTCATAATTATAATTTGCCAGAAATTTACTCAATTTAAGCCATTCAAGATGTAGATGATTTAGTTTTATCAAAACAGATTTGGAGAAATGTAGCATAATTCAATACATAGTCTGTAGTGAATGGGTGCCGTCAGAATGAGAGTCCAAACAGCTGATAAAAGCATCTCCAGTCCATCAATTCATATCCTGTAAAGCTGCATTTTTGAAAATAAATAAATAAACCCAACATTAAACTGTCCCTTCGGGACAAAATCCATAATCCATAAGAACTCTTCCTCCAGTAAAAAAGCCCATCAATGTTGTCCATTTACATAAAAAATACACAGACATAAAACAGTGCTTGTTTTATGCACATTTCTCTCCTGATTCAGACAAGATGTCCATTTCACTGTAGAATTTTGGGCAGAAGCAACAATAGAAATGTCTTAGTGGTGAAGTTTTTTACAAACACACAGCTTTTTGCGTCACAAGATATTAATGTCTTTCATTTCATGAGACAGAAAGCTCAAAAACATTTGTGTTGATAGTAAAATCTGTTTTTGACATTTCATTGGATCGATGCTAGTATAATATGAAGAAACAGTGGTCATCTCAGGGAGAATTCAGGGATGTTAATACATTCTGTCAACCAAATGGCTTTTATTATTCTGTGAGCACATTTAATAACTGATGATGTTCATTTCCATTTTTTCCATTTCTTTATTGATTCCACACACAACCCTTTTTTGGCGAGGATGTCTTTTCTAAACATCTGATGGAATAACGATGGTGCAATTAGAGAAACAAAGAGCAGAGAGTGCATGGGAAAGAAATGTGTGTGGATGAGCGTGAATTCCCTGTGCATGACGGGTAGTTTCATGAGACAGCACGTCTGGAGCACAAGTGCAAAATTGTACATGATAGACCCAGTGGGGCAAAAGTGGATGGCATAACGTAATGGCCTGGATAATTCCTCCCATCCATCATGCTGCAGTAATGGAAGGCTGGTCCTGGGGTTCAGTTGGGAGCAATATCACTTAAACGACTACATATGCTTCTGAGCCTCCGGAGATATGCTATATTTGATCATTTATAGCAAAAACACTGATGTTGGGCAGGTCAGTGTAACTCAACTGTAATTATTTTCCACATACTGTAAACTTTTTGTTTCTCCTCTAAGCCCCGCCTCCTGAAACGAGTCGATTTGTACTTTCTAAAAGCTTCTGATTGGCCAGCTATCCCCTGCACTTAGCCAAATACCACAAGCGTCTGATGGAAATGTTCCGCCCTTTACTATAACGGGATGCAACACTACAGACAGAATAATAGCTCCGCCTTCTTTCTTTGTGTAAACATTCGGCCGGTGTTATGAAACTATTTGATGTTTTTACCAGCAGTTTGGACTCATTCTGACGGCACCCATTCACTGCTGAGGATCTATAGATGAGCAAGTGATGTAATACTAAATTTATCCAAATCTGTTCGGATGAAGAAACAAACTCATCTACATCTGATAACGTTCGGGGTTCAGACACACTCTTTTTAGCCAAGCATTCGAATGAGGCATCTCAACTTTTCCTGCAGTTATATCTGATCAGATGTTCATTATTAATCTTTTAGCTCTGGTTTAACAAATCT
>JAUMHI010000065.1:6380494-6392886 GCA_032359435.1 Enteromius unitaeniatus
AAATGCATGCTCCTCTCCACAGCTCTAACGAGGGACAGGTGACAGGTAATTAGACTCCTGTGAGAGGACAGAGAAAAGCAGAGGAACAAGCAAAAACTACATTTCCCAGCAAGCTGTTGAACATCAGGAAAAAAAAACACTCCTTACACACAGATTCACAATAATATAAAGTAACATGTCTTGGGACATAACACCCCCACCCATAAATTACAGATTACCACAGTAATTTGTAACAATTCAACAAAACGTACTCACATACAAAACCCACAGGTCAACTATTTGCACTATTGGTCCTGGAAAGCGCATCTGCTATTACGTTCTCTGACCCTTTTTTATGTTGAATGTCCAAGTTGTACTCTTGTACAATAAGGGACCAGCGCATCAAGCGTTGATTAGAATTACACATCTGTGACAAAAAGGTCAGAGGATTGTGGTCAGTATAGACCAACACTGGAGTGCAACTACCTCCAACATATTTTCTAAAATATAAAAGCAGTAGCATTCAATGGGTAGTGGTCATAATGAATGAAAGAATGAAATTCAGCAAGCACATGACGTGTTAATTAATATTGTTATGTAAAGACGGTAACACTTTTCATTACACATACACTAATAAGCATTAATTCATGCTTAACTAATGCACAGATAAGACTGAATAAAAACATGATTATCTAAGCTATTCATTAATGATCACCACATTAGCAACTAATAATGAGTCTTTCTGGTTAAAATATTAGTAGATATTTTAATTGTTATCATTGTGAATTAATTCCCTAATAACTTATTTTATTAACTAATAGTGTTCATTAAGTTGTTAATTACCACAGTCAAACAAAGCCTTGTATTTCAACCTCCAGGCAAAATAGTTAAACTAATATGCATTAATACATGATTAATTACTGCATTATTCATGTCTAATTGACTACAATTACTAAATGATGTGTTAATAATGATGTGATTCAAAACATAACATAGTAATATATTCACAAACCTTCAGCTAATATTTAATTAATGACCATCACTGTTTATAAAAGTGCTTAAGTGTTCAATTATCTGCAAAAACAAATGGCTTTTATAAACAGTGATGGTCATTAACAAGTTAGTTAATAAAATAAGTTATTAGGCAATTAATCCACAATGACATATTTAAATGATAACAATTCATAAATTAACTCATATATTAACCAGACTCATTATGAGTTGCTAATCATAATTGCTATAATCATAAGTTATACATTAATTCAGTATTATTTGTACATTAATTCAGCATTAATGCTTATTAGTGTACACATATTGTAAAGTGTTACCGTAAATACTTCAAAGAATCCTTAACCATCACAGGGCAAAATTACATTTTAAAATGTTTTATATGCTTTGCTTCAACTTTAACATTATCCATAAAAACCCAATTTATGATCTGGAAAAAAAAACAGGTATTAAATTTAGTCTGCGGGAAGATCACCTCTTGCTCTGTCAAACCCACAATTGAAATGTGAATCTCTAGTGCGTTGCCCTTAAGACCGCAGATATGGAAACATGTTCTTTGTTGAATGGTTAAATAATTTCTACATACTTTAAAGAGACATGTCCATTTTCCTTATAAAGGTTTTTTTCACCCTATTTCTCTCTTTGCAGTCATAAGTGAGTGCCATGAGGATTGGTGTTTTTGGTTATTAGGGTTCACTAGATTTCAGAAAACAAAACATCAGGCCATTGAGTTTGCAAAGGTTTAATTTAATGTGTGTAAGGAGCACGATGCTTCTGTTATTTTTTTATTGTGAATTACTTCTGTTTTAGTCATTAATCGGTTCAAACTGAAGCCACACACTAGAGAGTCATCATATCCAGTCTGAAGTGTCGGAAAGCACCATTTCTTCATTCATCAAGCATTTCAGCTGAATAAAGGGAAAAATGTGACACATTTCTGAGTTCTTCTAGATTACATGAGCAGAAAGAGCCTTTAAAGAAATCAAGCCTTTTGAAGCTACTTGCATATGCTAGTTTAAAAACTGAACATTGGCCTAAACATATGGATGACTCAATCTGCACTGCACAAATTTCTGTACAATGAAATGCTCTTAAACTTAAAATCTAGCAAAGCCGAAGTGAAAAAAAACGGAAGAAGAAAAACAACAGGAATGATTTATTCCTACTGTATTAACTTTTTAGTTCTCCTCCATAAGCTTGATCATTGTGCTTTGCATTTATATAACTTAGGCATAAGGTATTTATCTGTTTAATTTATTCTTCAATCAGCAGATCCAGAAAAAGCAGACCTAAAGATGTGTGATGGAGAAATCATACAGTAAAGTGTCTCTGTGGAAATTCTCCTGTAGTTTGGGCCAATTTCCCCCTGTATGCCTCAGTTCTGGCCTGGAGAAGTCTTCAGGAGCGTTACACTAGGGAGCACCCTGCCGTAGCCTTATACATATATCTTCTTACAAAAACATTGGTCCGCTGCAGGTCTACAGCAGCACACTGTCTCCAACGGCACCTTTAAACACAACTCAATGTCTGCTGACTTCAGTCTTCATGTTTATGGTTTATAGACAGTTTCTAGCTCATCTTTGAGCTTATTGGGTGTCTAAACTATGCAAGTTTATAAAACGGTTATTTCCCCTCCTCAAATCAGACCGGTTGAGGATCCTCCAAGAGTGTTGATATATAGTGTGAGTTTGCCATGTTTCCATCAAATTCTCAATCTCTGAATTAGTAGGAATTTTTAAGTGATTCTCTCTGCAGGTTGCATCCTGGCAAGTAGGTAGTCTAATCATTCAGCTGCTTCACACAGGAATTATAGAAATGACTGGCGTTATCCAAAATCCCATACTCTGTTATAGGTTTTATTTTTTATAGTTACCTTTGGAAGTACATACTTATTGACCGTTAATAAGTATGTTCTATGGAGTATGAATGTGTGTAGCATAAATGTAAACCAGATGTACTACATTCATCATGTTGTCATTGTCGGAGCTCATCCAGGGACTTTTTTACTACTACTTTATGAATACTGTCAATTCAAGGATGCTAGTTTTGGGCTACCATTTAAAAAACATGAATATTGTGATGCAGTCCCTTTATTTATGAATGATCCACTCAATCATTAATTCTACAGATAAATAAATATATATATATATATATATATATATATATATATATATAAAGAGATTTCTAAAAAAATAAAAGTGGCCATCTTTTTATAGTGACTTTATAAAGTCACTGAATATTTCAAAAATTTTCATTTAGTGAGAAGTAAATGTCTTCATGACCATTTAATTCAACTGACTTTTTAAAATAAAAATAATCTTTGGGAATGAAACGGTTGGCTGTCTTTGTAAATTAGTCATTAAATTAATTTTGTTCAAACTGTTTTTTTTTTACTTATTTGTCAAAACTTTTCATTTTGGAATAATACCAAGTGATTTGATTGTAATGAGTCCTGATTTTGCCAAGTTCAATGTGTCCCTATGGAAAAATATCTCTATACCGAAACCTAACCTTACCCATGAGTAATGACTAAAATCAGATGAAATTCTAGATGAATGACACTGACTTACAAGCACCAAACACTGATTGTGAGCCTAAACGTCACGAAAACTATAAACTGTTTCATCAAATCTGATTGGTTAATCACAGTGTTGTCCCAGGGTCAACAAAGATGTTGTCCCAGGGACATGTTGCGGTCAGGTTAGCGGTAATGAGTCAATGAATCATTCCTTTAGTTGGTTTGTCTAAAAAATGCTGACTCGTTCAGAAACAAAACACTACAGGTGCTTTGCTTGGAATGATATTTCCATTCATGTTACTTCAGCAATCTTCTTAAAAACAGCTCAAGTTGTCATTGACTCATTGAGTTCTAATCTTGATGTTTCAGAAGTACAGTAATAGCACAGCTTTTAGTTTAACTTATTTAAAGTGCTCCTACTTTCATGTAGTGTATAACACAGCTCTAAGTGAATTAAAACATCCTGCAAAGTTTTAAATCTGAAAGAGCAGCGTGTATAAAGCTATTGTCTCTCAAAAGAAGTCTACTCTAAATCATTAAAATAAGTTGTTTTTTCCCCAAGCATTTAGCATATTGCCCTATATGCTACATATTAAGTGGTGAAAATGCAATGAAAATGCAAATTAAACCTTTGCCACTAGGTGCTTCTTTTGGGGCGATAAAAGCTCACAAAACCCTGCTTTAATTGAAATCGACCAAGAGGGGTTTAAAAAAAATGAATAATTTTTGAGTCATTGAACAAATAAGGTAAAAATAAATGCATTTTAAGAAAATGAAAGTGTTTTTTGACCTTGCATGCATTTATATGAAAATATGAACCTTCCATAACCCATAATAAGGACACTTTCAAATGTTTTTGGCACGTGTAGATATTCGTCTTTTTGGTGGTGTCAACAAACGTAGCAGGGTTAAATGACTGTCCTTCATTTCAACACACACCAAGAGCAAACACATGACTGTGGTGACTAACTGGGCCCAAAAACTCCAGAGTCTCAGCCAAGACACCAAACTCTTTATAGCTCTTTAAGAGCTAATCAACCCTGGCTCCATCTGCTATTCTGTTGAGGGCCAAAGTGTCTGCCCTATATGTGTCATGTAAGTGCACGTGTGTGTTCTCTCTCTCCGTCTCTCTACTGGATAACAGGAGGCCAGATCTGCTCATTCCATAAAATATATGGTATTATTAATGTTAATCCTGACCAGCCATTGATTGAGGCACAGGTGTCTGTTAGTTTGACATAATGCAGCTGGCTCTATTAGATATGGGTGTGTTTCTTAGCCCGGTTATGTTTATAGAGTGCATGGACTGTATAAGCAACTGTGTATATTTAAAAATGTTGGGTTATGATAACATGTAGACATGTGTTTTAAAGGATTACTTAAACCAATAATAAAAAATCTGTCGTCATTTACCCAACCCCTGTTTGAGTGGGGTTTCTTTTCTTTATTTTAATATTTTTCCATTACTGTGAATTACTAAGTTACTGTGAAAGAAATCTAAAAGCACATTAAAAAAACATTAAATATCAAAGCATAGTTAATACAGTGCTTTAAAGGTTATATTTCCATTTTTTTCTGAAGCTATACAATACATATAAAGAAATAAAGAAATATACATTGAAACATTGAAACTGGATCACTAGGTCAAAGAGAATCATATGTCAGTCTGATATGTGAAGGAATATTTTTTATTAAAATTGAAGCGATACAGAAGGTGCGGGTGTTTTTTGCACACACACACATATGCTCAGTTGTAGAATCTGTAATTATAGCAACGTAAAATTCTTACAATCATTGATGCCAGAATCTCTAACTCTCCATATTTCCATCTGTTTTCCATTCTTTCCAGAAACTCTTTTAAATGTTTAGGATTGATGGCCTGATAAAGGTGCTGACAACTGATATTTAACTTGGCAAATACATGTTTATTTTTACCTCTACTGTAGATAAGGCTTGAATTCCTATTTCGTGTGCGTGTTGCTTTTGGGTATTGCAGTTTTTTCTGTTCTTTTGAAGATGAAGCTTCTCAAGATGAACAGTCAAACCTGACGTCTCTATGAGGACAAGAAGTTTACAAGGGGACTAAATATTTAATTCATGTTTAAAGCTATTATTCTTTAAAAAAATGTGGTTTAAATTGTTACCCAATAGATTCACTGACTGAAACGTATTTGGACTCTTATAAATGTTATTGGATCGTGTTCATATTACTGTGATTTTCTACACATGTGGTTACTTTTTAAGATCTGCATAAACATGAGGAGAACTGACTTCATATGTCCACTAAAAATACTATGCCAATTAAAAATTCTATAAAAAGGTAAGTTGT
Source organism: Enteromius unitaeniatus (assembly GCA_032359435.1). NCBI lineage: Eukaryota > Metazoa > Chordata > Actinopteri > Cypriniformes > Cyprinidae > Enteromius > Enteromius unitaeniatus. The sequence continues at coordinate 6,386,329 of JAUMHI010000065.1, forward strand.
GAAAAAGAAAAAAAAAAGATCTAGCTGCAGGTGCAGTGTGCTTAGATATTAAGTTATTTAATGCAATGCTGTTCAAATGCAGTTCTGCTCTGAAAGTGTCCAAATGCATTTAGGACTCACTATATTAACAGTATATGAATGAGAAACTGTTAACACAAAGCAGGCAGGTATGTGTGTGTGTGTGTGTGTGTGTGTGTGTGTGAAATATAAATGTTAGTCCCCTGTTGCTAGTGTTAATTCTCACTGAGTGAGGGCCAGAGTGAGGGGAGGTGTAGGTCAGTGACTCTCACCATCTGATAGGTCACTGGATGATGTAATGCTCCCCCTATTAAAACTCAAAGAGAATTAAATTATTCCTATTAGATCATAAAGAAGGTCATGTCCCCTGTTCCCTCAGTCTAGCAAAATAAAACAAGTAAAAACCTAATAAAAAAAAAATAGAAATTGGATTTAGCAGCCCGGTGAGTCAGATCCAGAAATGTATGTTACTCTTTTGGGAGACCAACAGCTGTACAGTATGTTTGGGAACATATTGAGTTACGTAAGATAACCTGGCTCAATGCTCTCTTTACCTCTCTTCTCTTTCGTGTCTGTGCTATAAATCCTATCCCTAAAGCTCTTCAAATGCAAAACAGTTTTTTAGCTGGCTTTGTCATTGAGTTTTGGTTGAGAAATTAATCAATTTATTGTAAACAAGATGAATGGAAAATGTGCCAGTGGTGACATAAAATTAGGGATGGACTGAACATTTTTTCACATATCATGTGCCTTTTTTTATTTTAATCATTGCGTATATTGAACATTTTCTTTTTACTGTCTTGCTTTTCAATAAAAAAAATTAATTACAAAACAACAATTAAAAAATATATTTTGGCAGGAAGACCTCAGTGCTATTTTTTGTTGACAGCGGCATATTTATTATTGCTTCTCTATATGAATTTGGGCTGATGTTTATCGCACTTGTCACATTGTCACATGCCTTGTAGAAAAATCATTTCTATTTTAGCAACAACCTCCCCTTCGTCTTCTCATTGAACTCATATGCTGAAATACTAAAATCTCTCGCTGTCTGTGTTTGTTATAATTTTTGCATCTTTCTTGGAAGTTTTAAATGCTTCCACACTGCCGACAAGTTTGCTGTATCAGTTTGTGCCTTTATTCAGTAATATAACCCTATCCTTGACCTAGCTGATCAAGTTTATAAATGAATGTGAAAAACACACACATAGCCAGATCTCATGGCAATTCATACATATGTTACAAGGTGGCTAATTCACACAATTTCGTCAAATTCGTACAACCTCACACATTTCGCTAAATCGTACGTATTTTACAAGTTGCCAAATGACCTACACCTAACCCCACCCCTAAACCTACCCATCACTGACAAATCGTACAAAATTGTATGAGTGAGGTCATATGAATTTGTATGAATTAGCATGAATTCGCCACCTCGTAAAATATGTACGAATTGGTTGTTAGACTGTGTTGGTTATAAAGTAAATGTCAAAATCTATTGGTTTACAAATCATGCAAATTTCGGCTGGAAACTGTTCGGAATTGTATGTTTAGGTACATTTTTGGAGTTTTGCAAAAGTATAGGTAGAGTCCCAGTTTTTCCAGTGAGCCTAAATTAATTTATTCCTTATAGGGGACTCTATTCACTTGTTAGCATGAATATTGGTTGTTCATAGTGCTTATTACTGCCTTATTCTGTGTGAACATATTGTAGATCTCTACCCAGTACAAATTATTTGAGTTGAGTTAATAGTGAGTTTGTGTTCCATAATCTAAAGTTTTACAGTCTATTCTATGCTGTACTGCACTCCTCTGAGCTCTGTGTCAATCTTCGATTATAATCACATTTGTACCAACTCTTGCTCTGTAAAAGTGGAAAAGCAGCATTTTTAAAGAAGTGCTGCCATAGAGGACTTACATAGCATCTGTGAACATCTGATCTCCCACCAGAAAATTTCAAACCTGACTCTCCTGCATGCACACTACACTTACTTAACTCCCAAAAATAGGGATTTTAATAGGGAATTTTACTATTATAATTATAATTATTCTTTTTTGACTCAATGAGAATTGCTATGGTCTATCTATCTATCTATCTATCTATCTATCTATCTATCTATATATATATATATATATAAACTGTTTTCTTTTCCAAAATAACACTTCATATTGGGGAAGTGACATAACTGCAAGAGAAAGTGGACATAGAGATTATGTGTCATCAGACACGTATACAAACACACGTATACACTTTAATGAGTGCATTTCGGAAATGTGAAGTTCTTGTGTTTCACAAGAGCTGTTCAGGGGAGTTAAAACAACTCCCAGGGCATAAAAGGTGGTCCGGCAGCACCCCAGAGAGCAAAAGGCCCACGTGAATCCCAAACAGGTCATCCTTCAAACACAACTCGTCCCAATAAACCATGTCTAATACATTTGGTCTAAAACTAATAAACTACAGGGTGGAGTCGGCTGAGGTTTAATAAGGGGAAGAATTTCTAATGGCAATAAACTGTGCGTGTGTGTGTGCGCACACTCTTGTAAACTAGGGTGCTAATTAGTAAGGAATTTCCAAACATAGCCTTGGAGCAGACATGGCATAGTAGGGTCTAGAGTTACATTTGTGTCTATGTCTTTTGGTTGACCATTAGACCAAGATCCATTTTCTGATTCATTGTGTTCAGGAGGATGTGTGCTAGTGATTCTGTCCACTGAACTCTACTTTTTAATTTAGATTGATAAGCCCACTACATGTTTCATATACACTGCCATTCAAAAGTCTATTTTATGTTGATCGATTGATTGATTGAAGTTTGATTATTTAATGTTTAAAACAGGGATCTCTGTCGGGACAGCGGTCTGTCAGAGGGTGATTACAAATGCTAAAACTGTTGAAGAGATATTTTACTTCAGCAAGCCAAGAGGGACAATATTTCCTTCATGATATGTTGGAATTGTCATGGAGATATGATCTAGAGTCTATAATGCAGTTGTCCTGAGCCTCCTACAAACAGCATAGTCAGCACCTTTACATAATCATTCCATCAGTCCATGTCCTCGGGCAAATCATGGTGTCATACCATTCAAATACCCTGGAGCTCTGAAAACAAGGTCTCATGTAGAATACTAGCCTTTTTATAATACTAAGCAGAGAGTAAACATGCCGTGTGTTTACTGTTTTTGAGAGTTTATGAATCATTATTCTAACAGACTTTTCACACTGCGTTTAACTGTGGGTTAACTCCGCACTGCTCATCAGTGTTGATTTCCCTCCAGCTTTGTCTTCCAGATGTCTTGTGTTTTGTCTTGATTTATGGGTTCATTTAAACCGTGCCTTGAGTCTTGTCTTTTGTGAGTTGTTGACGTTGGTGTTGTCCTTCGTGTGTGTACAGTATCTGCATTGCTTTCTGCATTTTCCTTTGTTTTCTGGTTTTGTTTAAAAAAATGTCCACATCTATATTCAAATACTGTCTCTGTGCCCTGTTTGCTCGCTAGGAAGTGAAAGTGTGACATCACACAGCCGCTTTGTGACAGAACAACTCACCACTGTTGAGATGGTGTTCACTTCCGCTAAGTGAAGTCCAAGTTCCCGAGTCCAATTCCAGAGTTACGGCTGGTAGCACCGATCCCGAATCCAGTTCCTGATTCTCGGCCAGGAGAGCCGAGCCCCGTATCACTGTCCGAGGAGCCGTGCAATGAGGTGTCAGTTCCAGTTTCACAGCCAGGGGTTCCTTCAGAAATCCTCGCGGTTCCCAGTCTGCATAAGTCGGGTGCCAGCCCCGTATCACAGTCCGAGGAGCCGTGCAATGAGGTGTTGTTTCTGGCTTCACGGCCAAGAGGGCTGTCCGAAATCCTTGCGGTTCCCAGGAGCCGTGTGATGAAGTGTTTTGCAGTATGCAAAACCTCTTTGTTTTCTGGTTTTGTTTAATAAATGTCCACATCTATATTCAAATCCTGTCTCCGTGCCCTGTTTGCTCGCTAGGAAGCGAGAGCGCGGGGTCACACAGCCGCTTTGTGACAACGATAATAGATATTTAGTATTTATGATGATAAAATCTGATGAGGAAATCAGCAGTTTTCCTGCTAACATTTATTACACTGTTTTGCATATCTCCTATTCATAAAAGGGGCTACACAACAGTCATAAATCCTCCAGAATTTTCTATCCAGGTCAGCAGTGATCATAGCTGTGCCAATATCTCATCGACCATAATTCTTGTTCTTTCTCTCCTATGTTCAATTTCCTGTTGAAAGCAGCTGGTTTTTGTAACATGTGAAAAATTCAGCAGAGATTAATGTTTTGGGAATGACTTCACCACAACAAATGACCGATGCTCCATCAGATTATGAAATTGTTCTTTCTTTCTTACAAACTTTTGACCCATTGAAATGACAAAACATTGTTACACTACTAGAAAATTATTAGCATTGTCAGAAAAAGTAATCTTCAGATTATTAAGTAGACTGCTGTGAACTATAGCACAGTGACAGACTTTTATTCAACTCACCTACACAACACAGGTTCCTTATCATCTATAATTTTAAGAACCTTGAACATCCTTGGATGTTCTTCATTGTTAAAACAGGTTCTTCATATTTGGTTTCAAAAATGCTTCTTTTAAAAGTTGTTTTTTAAAAGTTTTTTGTTTTTTCCACCGTTGACTTCCATATAGTCGGAAAAAAAAATCTATGGAAGCCAATGGTGACCCAAAACAGCCTGGTTACAAACTTTCCTCAAAATATCTCTGTGTTCAGCAGAACAAAGAAATTCATGCAGTTTTGGAACTACTTGATGAGAGAATTTTCATTATTGGGTGAACCATTCCTTTAAGGGCTCTTCTTATCATTGACAGGCCTGGTAAGTATATATAACCCAAATATATATTTATAAAAATATCATGCTTCATTGTGTGAACAAAAACACTTGTACATTCTGCAAATTGAAGAAAGTCCAGTTTTGGAAAATATGACTGAAATGTAATTTGAGTATCCCTTTAATTCCCTGACTGAACATTGTTAATTTACTAACTTTCTGTCCAGTTATGATTAGTGTTTCACATGACATTTGTCTTATTAACCCAATGAACCTTCACCTCCATACAAGCCAGTGTCCACTGAATGTCTATTCCTAGCATAGATGGTTTTGATAAAACTGGACGCAGATTAACTCACAGTGGCGACAAGCTCAAACATCTCTTAAAATGCACTTAAAGGCTTTGCAACTGACAGGAAAATTGATATGTAATAAAATAAAAACTAATCTGAGGCTTTAAGGAGACTCCAGGCCGGATTTTCTGTGGTTTTTTGAAGGCATGTTTATGAGTCAATATTTTAAAGGCCTCTTTCCCAAATAAGGAGATGAGTGAGTCAGGGTTTGTTGATCTCTGATTGATTTATATGATGAAAGTCCTCATGCTCCCCAGTGAGTATAGACAGATCAGTACTCACTTTATAGACGCCTGCCTTTACATCGCATAATAAACTGAATTCAGTGATTGTGTCATCATTGGCACACATGGGTTTACTTAATTGACTTGACCTTGTGTGAAATGTTGTGCTTCTCAGCTCTAAACAACAGCTGTTGAATTCAAGTGTGTGGTTGTGCATTATAAGTTAGGGATCCATTGATTAATGACGGATAGACCACTGGACAGTGGCATGAGATCAAGTTTGGCAGTACACTGTTGAGTGGCTGTTGAGGAGAGTGACATCATGAAATGGCAATAGCTTATCTCATAAATGTTTTGAAGGTTTGCTCATGCTGCTAGGTAACTTTCACTGTAAACAGTGGATGCGTGCAGATGAAGTTATTTGTGCTTAAACTATCCCTTAAACTTAATTTTGTTGGTGTACGATCTTAAAAATGAAGATTTTAAAAGGATGTCTTTGCAGTGATGCCATAAAGGGACAATTTTGGGTTACTTTTAGTGAAGAGTTCTTAAGAACCTTTCTGAAACAAACAGCATATGCTGGTTAGGTTTTGAAGTTGGGATGCTGGTTTATGCTGGTCCTTTGCTGGTCTATGCTCGTTTAACATGGTGCTTTGGTGGTTTATGCTGGTCATTTGCTGGTTTATGCTGGTTTATTCTGGTCCTTTGGTGGTTTATGCTGGTCTTTGCTGGTTTATTCTGGTCCTTTGCTGGTTTATGCTCGTTTAGGCTGGTCCTTTATTGGTTTATGCTGGTCCTTTGGTGGTTTAAGATGGTCCTTTGGTGGTTTATGCTGGTCCTTTGCTGGTTCATTCTGGTCCTTTGCTGGTTTATGCTCGTTTAGGCTGGTCCTTTAGTGGTTTATGCTGGTCCTTTGGTGGTTTAAGATGGTCCTTTGGTGGTTTATGCAGGTCCTTTGCTGGTTCATTCTGGTCCTTTTCTGGTTTATGCTCGTTTATGCTGGTCCTTTAGTGGTTTATGCTGGTCCTTTGGTGGTTTAAGATGGTCCTTTGCTGGTTCATTCTGGTCCTTTTCTGGTTTATGCTCGTTTAGGCTGGTCCTTTAGTGGTTTATGCTGGTCCTTTGGTGGTTTAAGATGGTCCTTTGGTGG
>JAUMHI010000065.1:6398819-6417712 GCA_032359435.1 Enteromius unitaeniatus
CGCTTTCCAGCACCCCTTCCAGAGACCCCAAGAAGGCCGGGTACTCTGCACTGCCATTCGGCCCGCAGGCGCAAACAACAGTGACCTATCCCCGACCTGAAGGCGCAAAGAAACGACCCTCTCATTCACCGGGGTGAACTCCAACACATGACGGCTAAGCGGGGGGGCTATGAGCAAGCCCACATCAGCCCGCCGCCTCTCGCCATGGGCGACTCCAGAGCAGTGGATTCTGTGTCCGAGGATCGGGTCGTCGAGGTCCCCGCCTTTGACCACCACCCAACCCACAAAGCACCGGCCCCTTGTGGTCCCTCCTGCAGGTGGTTGGCCCACGCATATTTTTCAAGACTGAAGTTCACTGTACAAAGTAATGTTATGAATAGAGGACTCATGTATCAGCTAAAAGCATCTTAATGGTGGATTTGTTATCTACAAACATGTAGCTTTTCACTTCACAAAACATGAATTCATGTTAATTGATTGTGCATTATTGTGACGTTTTAATTTCAGCTGTTTGGCTTCTCATTCTGACGGCACCCATTCATCGCTGAGGGTCCTTTGCAACTCATGTAATTCTAAAATTATTCAAATATCTTCTGATTTAGAAACAAACTTTTTTACACCTTGCATGGCCTGAGTGCATTTTCAGCAGATTTTCATTTTTGGCTTACTATTTCTTTAAAACCAGAAATGCATAAAATTGTCACATTTTCAGCCATTGTTAGGTCTGATCACACTTTGGTTTTATCTGTTAGGTAATATAAATGTTTACTGTGATTCATTCTATTATAAATTCATAAAAACACAAATCATTCATAAAATCATCACGTCTGTAGTGAGTTATATCCCACAGAAATCATTATAATAACAAGGATCATATGAGATATTTAACATTCCTTTGTTAAATCCATCTCTTTCATCCTCCTGTGTCTTTCTCTTTGACCTGTTGGTGGCATTTTTCATGTGGTGTTACATAACTGCTTATACCTCTGAAGGACTCTCTTGTGTTGACACTTGTGGACATGTTGCCCAGCATGGCAGATCATAAAGCAGTCTTAGATGTGTTTGTCTCTGTGTGTTGAGTGCAGTACTCACTCTGTCACATCATGTGCCAAAGGCAGCAGAGTCCAGATTCTCCTGCAGGGCACAAAGAGGGCATACTGAGGGTCAGAACCACCTCCACACCCCTGCTCTCTGCTTCACAGCCATCAGCTCCTTACATCCTCCAGAAAGGCTTACCCACACATTAAACATCACACACTGAGGTGCCTTTTCAAAGCCCTATAACCCCACTGCTTTTAGTAGAGTCTCAGAACAGCTTTCCCTTATTTATTCCATTTTATTATATCAAAATACTAATGGGAATCAATTTCAAAGATGGTTACATGCTTTTTATTGAATGTGTTGTTGGGACTTTCTGGAATGGTTCAGGTCATACTTAGAAGTGAGAGGTTATTATGTGAGTATAGGAGAGCATAAGTCTAAGTGGACTTTTATGACATATGGAGTCCCACAAGGTTCAATTCTTGCACCGCTCCTGTTTAGCCTGTATCTTCTCCCGCTAAGTCAGGAAACAGCCAAAAAGTCTCCAAACAGCTATAGCCCCATTGACTCCCTCTGCCAATGCATTGATGGAATTAACCGTTAAACAAGTATTCAGTTAAACAAGTAGAAAACTGATTGCATTTGAAAACAAAGATGAAGTTCTTAAGGTGAATGCATACATTGATTCTGGGGGTAAAACAACTAAAGAATCAAGTCAAGAATCTTGGTGTGATTTTGGAGACAGACCTTAATCAGCATACTGTCATCCCAAAAACATTGCATGAATTAGATGTTTTGTTTCCAATCAAGAAATGGAGAAACTTGATCATGCCTTCATCTGCCTTCCCGCTGCTGTCAGGATTCTGACTAGAACCAGAAAATCCGAGCATATCATGTGTCCTCACGTCCTTACACTGGCTTCATGTTACATTTAGGATAAGTACTTTTACTTGTTTATAAATCACTCAATGTCCTAAATACATTGCATTGCTATGCTCACTGAATATAAACCTAACAGAGAATTCAGGCCTTTAGGATCGAGTCAGTTAGAAATACCAAGCGTTCACTCAATACAAGGGGAGTCTGCATTTAGCTATTATGCTGCCCATGGTTGGAACCAGCTTCCAGAAGAGATCTGGGGCCTGTTTAAGTAAGGAGATTCAAACAACTCTGAGTTTAAACTTGAACTCTGAGTTGACTTACCCAGAGATTAAAAACTCAAAAAGTTTTGGGTTTCAGAACAGCTGATCTGAGTAAGGTCAGTCAACTCTGAGTTAAGTTTGTACACCGCGACTATGAAAAGGCATTATCTATGGAGCGCAGATATTACGAGTCACCATGGCAACATCTGAAAAATAAAGCTGAACTTGATGTGCTCATGCAAAGTTACAGCAAATGTTTAAAAATAAAAGCAACACCTCTGCATCGCCGAAACAGAGACAGTTTGAGCGGGAAAACATAGCTGCTCAAGTTAATGTGTCAGTTTACATTTAAATTATTTAAATATTTAAGTCTAATAAAAAATAAGTAATGCAATGTGTGACGTTTATTGACTTTTCACTTGAAAAAGTTTGGAATTGGCCGTAATTTTGAAGTTCTTTCAGATGAAATTGCATTAAATTACTTAAAATAGGCTACTTCATAGTTTCTACAACAAACTTGAAAAAACAAGAATGCATATTAACCTAATGTTCAGTGGAAATGTTTAATTTAAGGTTCCCTCGTTGATCAGTTTAAGATAACATTTCACAAAATGAGTTTTTAAAAGATTTTAAAGTGCACTTTAGCAGTACTAAAAATAGTTTTTAGAACGAGTAATAATCCCATTAATTATAGTACATGTCCCTGTTGAAGGACAGTGCATTGAAGCTAATATTAATATTATTAATATTATTATAAGCTAATATTATTGAATCTAATTGTCATGCAATCCTGCAGGTATTAAAAGAACATGGCAGCAGCTGAAAATGAAGTGTAAAAATATAATTCAATCAGGTAAGGTTTGAGCATATCAAGGTTTTTTTGTTGTTGTTTTTTTTAAAAATACATACAGTGCTTACAGTGGCCTTACTTACTCTGCATCCCCGATACAGAAAGCTTCCATTAGCAAAGAAATGTAAGAGCACGCCCATGATTGGCGATGTTAGTGATGCAAGAACGGATTAGATTATGGATATACAGAACTTCATTGTTCAAACAAAAATTTAATTTTATGGGGTGTAACGGTGGTTGCCCAAAACAATTATTTTACTTGTTACTAAAGCGAGAAAAAAAACAACATTTCGTTGGATACAGGAAGCAAACCCAGTTTGTCCCGTGTGCTGACGCTGTATCCAAACCGCTAAACCATGTTTCAATGTAAATGTCAGCTCTGAAACTTTACTTGACTTAAAAATGGAAACCCCCCCAAAAAAACAAAAAAACTATTGGTTACTAATGTTCGGGCACCAGACAAATATCTACTTGTCACAGATTTTTAACAATTATCCCGGATAGCTCAAACACACAATACCACCGTTACAAGGGAAAAGACAAAAAGATCCATTCTGGGTCTCAAAATCCTTGCCCGACGTTAATGTAATTCTCTTCGAATGAATACAGCCTCTTCATCTATGGGATCCTCCAAAAAAGGACAAGCCATTCTCATAACTTTCTTATCGAGAAATACCGCGGTAACTGACTCTGGGTTAAAGTTACCTCTCTTTCAGAATCAGGCTTGAGTTACCTTGCTTCCCGAGTTTTACAAACCTGCCTACTTTGAAACTGAAAACCCAGACTTTCTCTTATCTCAGGGTTATAATACTCTGAGATTTCACTTAACCTCCTTTCTGAAACAGGCCCCAGATGTGCTGAAACATTAGCTACATTTAAATCCAGACTCACAACTCATCTGTTTGCTGTGCATTTGTTAAATGCTATGTGCTATGTCCGAACTGACTGTTTGTTTGTTTTTTGCTTAAAGCAAGGTGTTATGTTTTAGTTTTTTCGTTTAGTTTAGTTTGTTATTGTTTTGTTTGATTTTTTTGGCAATTTTATTTATTTAGGCAAATTCATTCAATTATAAACTAAATTTCAATAATAATGCGCCTTAGGTCATGTCAGTTTTAATTGACATGATTGTGTGTTTGTTTTAGATTTAGTTTTGTTTATTTTGTTTCTTATTGTTTCTCAGTGTTTGTTTTTGTTTTTTGTGGGGTTTTGTATTTAGCCAATTGTATTTATTTAGACAAATTCATTAATTAATTCATTTATAAACAAAAATTCCAATAATAACGCGCCTTACAGTAAGTTGTGTCAGTATTAATCATGATTGTGTGTTTTGCAATTAGTTTTGTTTAACTTTGTTTCTCTTTTTGTTTTTGTGCTTTTTTGTTTGTTTGTTCGTTTTTTTATTTACTTTTTCTCTTTAGACAATTGTAATTATTTAGACTCATTCATTTATAAACTCAATTTGAAAATACTAATACATTTTAAGTCATGTGCCAGTTTAAATTGTTATTATTTAAGGCTTTAGAAAGGAAGAAAGAAAACACATCAGGCTAGAGGTTTCAGGCTGTAATTCCAAGAGGAAAATAGATTTCTCCAAAACAAGAAAATTTCATCATGTCCTCAGACAAATATATTTACTTAAAAATAGTGTTTTCCTGTGTTGAAACATCCTACAAAGTCAATTAAATCTCCAAAGGAAGAGGTTTCCAAGGAAGTGTGTGAGTGTTTGGTGCCATACTGACTGTGGCACTTTCTAGAAGTGCTATCAGTGAACATTCCCAGCATCACTAACACACACTCTGACATGCACTTGCACACTTGGGGTCATCTTTAAATAGCGTGTTTTAGGCTCCGATGCCACTTTCTTTGGGAGCCGGGCGGGGGCTCTGGACGTCTGGAAAATAAATTTCCTGCTGTTCCCTGCTTTCTCCCTGTCCGGATCTGCCTGAGCAACAGTCGGATCATGCCAGGGAGCGGATGGGCCGGGAGTAGGCAGGAAATCTCACAGAGCAAGGGGGTCGGATGGAGTGCCGATATTGGGACCACTCCTGAACAGGAATTTGTTTTACAGTTTTCCCAACATGTTGTTCTTCCTCTTCACCCCTGCGGTTTTTAGTACACTTTGCCATATATTCAACCGCTACAGTAAAAGCCATAATATAATCACATGGAATTTGTAAAAATATGTAATTTCATATTTACTTAAGTAATTTAAAGCCTTTCCCAAAGATATACACTACATAAACAGTTATATTTTACCGTTTTGCTTTATTTATTTGATTACAATCCAGCAAAAACAATTAAAAAAAAAAATATTACTCAGATTTAAAATAAATGTTTTCTATTTTATTATATTTTACAATGAAATGTATTTATGCGTTGACAAACTCAATTTTGAGCAGTCATTACCCAATCCTTCAGTGCACATAACGTCTGTACTACCTGGTCTCATGGCATAAATGTACCTGGGTGCACTTTTTATTGAGACACAAAATAATGTACGTACCAATAAGTACTTATCACTGCAACCCAATCTCACAGTAATTCGTACATATTTTTCAAGGTGGCTGATTCATAAAATAATTCGTAATTCGACCACACTTATATGAATTCATACAATTTTTGCCAATTCATTTGAGTTGCCAATTCATATGATTTTGTACAAATTATCTAAACCTAACCCTGCCCCTAAACCTACCCTTCAATTTGGTTTTAGACAAATTGTACAAAATTAGCACAAATTTGGCACCTCGTACGAATTGTTCATAAGACTGTGTTGATCACTGCAGTTTCCAAAACAAATGAACGCTAGAGGCAGTAAAACTCTGACACCTTTTATTCCTTTTCACACAAATTTAGTTTGGATCCATAAAGCATAACTTTCACACAATTACTTGAAGGATATCATGTTATAGTCTCAGCCTCAGACTTCACGCCCACGGAACGTTGGCTAAACGTCTGGAAACACTTCAGGAATGTCGAAGTCATAATCTGATTGATTGAATTTAATCGGATTTCCGGGTGATGCAAGTGCCGCGTTTATTTTCAGTCCGCCGGTTAAAAAAGCAGACATATGATTGCGGAAGAAACACTGTTGTGTTTACATGAGTGACAATGAGCATTTATTAAGATCAGTTAAATGTTGGATTCTCAAAAGTATGCGAGGTTCACGGCATAGACTCTTTAAGAGATGTCCAGGAGTTTTGTTTGAGGCACTTAGTGGAGACCAAAAGAGATATTTTGTTTGCCGACGGGATTTGGGAAGAGTATTATTTTCCAAGCCTGGCCGAACCTTTGTCAGCATTTAGAAGGAATCCCAGCCGATCCAATTTTACTAGTTGTGCGTCCCCTCCTATCTATTATGGAAGATCAAGTCAAGTACAGGGGCAATATTAAAAGTGTGCTGACCACCTGCATCACTGCCTGGTATGGGAACTGCAGTGCTGCTGACCGCAAGACTCTACAATGAACAGTGAACACTGCTGCAAAGCTCATCTGTGCCCCTCTCCTCTCCATCCAGGACAACTTTCTTGCATGGTGCTTCAGCAAGGCCTCCAGCATCATGAAGGACCCCACCCACCCTTGGACCCCCTTTCAGCTTCTGCCATCAGGTGGAAACTACCGGAGGATCAAAGCTCGCTCTCTGTCAGACTGCTCAACAGCTTTTTCCCCAGGCTAGGAGTGCTCTGAACTCCAATCTCCAATAAACACCTCAGCCCCCCTCTCCCCCAGCTCATCAAAAATGGTTGTCAATTTTCCTATGTAAGATTAGGAGTGCATTACACACAGGTGAGTGGGCTCTTTAAACCGCCTGTAGTAACACACTCATCCAACTATGTACACACCAGACACTTTATGTAAACACTCCCTATGACAGAGACTTAATAATATGATGATAACATGTCTGTGCACTACAAAATAATGTTTTTTTTTTGAGCATTGCACTACAAAATCCTTTTTTCCCTATGTGCTGCTCCCCAGAAAAGCTCTCTTCTGCACAATAATTTAATGTTTTTAAATTTTCACACGTCCACGTACAAATATATCTTCTGCACAAACTCGTGTACAGTATTCATGTAAAGTTCTTGTACAATCTCTGTTTGTTTATGTGTATTCAACTAGGTATAGTTATTATAGTATTTATAGTACATGTATATTCAGATGGTTGTTGTATAGCTCTATTGTTCTTCCTATGCTTGCATTGTTGTATGTTTATGTGTTACTAGTTTATAGCAGCATGGTCCTGCAAGACACGGCATTTCGTTCCACTATATGTCCACACATGTAGCAGAATGAAAATAAACTTGAATTGACTTTGGAAAATGCAGTAAGGGACGTAATATAAAAAAAGTGTTGCACAAAAAGTGCATAGAGGTTTCTTGTGTTTGTGTGTACACACATATATATAAATTTTATTACAATATTGCTATTTTATTCTAGATTTTGATTAAACAAATGCAGCCTTGGTGAGCTTAAGAGACTTAATTTAGCATTTAGAAATGTAAAAAAAAAAGTTGAAACTCAAAACTTTACTTAACTATTTAAGTAATTTATATTCATAGATGTGTCAATATAATTTTAATATCTATACTTTAATATTATAACTTTTGTACTTTTAACTTTGAAATCTTTCAAAGAACACTTTAAAATACGGGAAATCAAAATATTTTGGATGAAACCATGGTTATCATAGTGAAATTTGAGAGATCATACATTCTCACTTTACCCTGTGTGAGATTTACTTACTCCATGTCTTCATACCACTATCCACAAAACCTGGACAACATCATCTTTTGCAGTAGACCTGAAAAAGTCCTTATCCAGCAAGCCATCAATTCATGGGAGTGAATTTTACAAAACAAGACATTATGAGAGATTTAGAAATTCCACTGCCTCTTTCATCAAAGACCTTCCCTCTCGAGCATGGAGGCCTGGAGCAGGTCTGGCCCAACACCATCCCGGCTCAGCTCCGGATGTCAGCACTATTCCAACTTCTAAGAGTCACCGCAAGTTGCATTGTTCTGCTTTTACTTTCTGGAAACTTCTCATTCACCTGGAAATCGCCAACATCCTCGGCGCTAAGCTGAAATCCATCTGGCATCAGCTCATTGCCAGATTAGAGTGACTGTAAAGCTGTTATTTATGAAGGATTCAAGAACTTCTGCAAGTTCATTATGCATTACAGCCTATGCAAACATTACATCATGTTGTATATGAGGAGGCGAGTTGCGGAGGTTTCCCATGGGAGCCGTTAGAGGGTATTTAGTGGAGAGGTCGTGTTACACGAGGACTCCATCATCCATGATTTGCACATGCCCAGATAACTAGAATATGAGATGTTATGAAACTGGATCCTTCACGGTGTAAAAATAAAGCGGAGGAGGAAGATGTCCACCCACTCTGAGTATCCCAATTTTCCTCCGCACAGGTTCCTGTTTGGTTGACTAATTTTAAAGATGTATCAGTGTGGAATGGCACGAGAAATGAAAGGAAACCGTGCTGTTGAGTAAACTCTCAAACAAAAAGCCAATTTTAGAACGTTCCTCTTCAACGAACATACAATGGCAGGAAAACAAAGAACGTCACACGAGGGGATAGACAGGGTCAGCTCAAGGCAAGCACCCACCCTCTGTCTGTACGTCCTTGAATCTCCTGTCTGCAAGGGCACTGAGTCCATATGCTATAGTCTCCAAGCACAGCTGACGACTGTGTTTATGAATGAAAGTGATTGTTTTTAATGTCTATTTTAAGAGACACATGTCTTGCAGCTGTGTAAATTAAAATTGGATTTGTTTTATGAACCCTAAAAAAAATGTATTCAGTCATTATTTATTCACCTGTATGCCGTTTTTTCTGTTGTTTTTGTTTCGTTTGTAGTGATCATGGGCAATCGAGTTCAATAAAAAAGGTTTTAAAACACTATAAATGTGATCCAGAATGTGACTCCAAGTCGTTTCTAATTTGACAACTCTGTATAAATTAAAATGACTTGTAAATTAATCTCTATGTAATTGTACAGGATTCTAATTAAATATGACACATGTGGATGTAAATAACAATAAACATGACTGGTTCTTGCCTGTTTTGTTTCTGCAAAATAATACACCGATATGGAATGAATATGAATGTGAGTGAATAATTACAGAATTTTCATTTTGGGGTAAACCTTTTCTTTAATTGTGTTTCTCACTTGTATATTTTAAAATAATGTGCATACTGTACATGAATGTACTGTGTTCATACTGTTAAATTACATGCAAATTGCAATAAAATGATAATGTATTATTGATTTAAATCAAATGAAAGTGATTCAGAAAAAAAAAAACCTTGGCAGAAACCAGGCTTAGTTGGGGCCAGCTCTCTTCTGGACATTCTATGATGTAACGAGTACAAATGTTAAGTGGAGTGTTTAATTAATGCAGCCTAACAATCCTTTAACGGATTTGATTAATAAATGTGTATTAGTGTGTTATGTGTAAGCCAGAGTACAGAGACGTGTCTTTAATCTAGATTTAAACTGACAGAGTGTGCCCGCCTCCCGAACAGTATTAGGTAATTTGTTCCAGAGTTTGGGTGCTAAATAAGAAAAAGATCAGAGCCGGGCTACTATGCTCATACTTCCTGGTTCTAGTGAGGGCTCTAGCTGTTGCATTTTGAACCAGATGTAGTATTTATCAAGCGTGCTGAACAACCACCCAATAAAGCATTACAGTAATCTAACCTCGAGGTCATAAACGCATTAATTAACATTTCTGCATTTGAGGTTGAGAGCATAGGACGTAATTTAAATATGTTCTTGAAATGGAAAAATGCAGTTTTACAGATACTAGAAACATGGCTTTCAAATGAAAGATTGCTATCAAACAGCACATAATAAATAAAGAGTTTAATCTCATCATTATACATTACCATCACTCTTTTCTCATATTTTTTATGTATATATATTAATAATTGCTTTTCTTGAATGTATAATAAACATTTCCAATTTCTAATTACACATTTTAATGTACATTTAAAATACATTGACTATATATTGATACATAAATAATATAAATATATCAGAAGCTAAAGATAAAAATCTAAATATATAAATGAAAATCATGAAGTAAATCTGAATGTATAGTTAAATGTCTGTATATATAAATATAAATTGTAAATATGTAAGTCTGAATATATAAATATATAATATATAGGAAACTAAATATAAATATACATTGCTATATGTACAATATACTTTTTCCTCTAAATTATTTTCAGTTATTTCAATTACAAGTGCACATTGAGTATAATTAAGTGCACTTCCTTTTTTACATAGACATTATGCAATTCTATGTGTAATACAGTACATTGCTGTTTGTGTGTAATAAGAGTGATTTGTGTGTGCATGACCTCAGAAGAGTTTGACTGCAGAATGTACTGGATTTTGTCATAATTACACTTGACCTTGGGTCAAGTTATCTTTTTTTTTCTTTAGCGAATCCTGATCTGATACTGTATTGTTTACTATAAAATTACATAATTTCATTATTGTTTGTTTTCCACAACAAACCCCCCACACCGTCAAGACATGCTATTATAGACAATGAATTATACTGGAGAAAATTCTGTTTATAGTTGTGACTTCCTCGCTGGAACTCTAAAACACGCAACAATTAATAAGCCATGAAGATGTTTGTTTAATGGTTTCTGTGTCCAAACACAGCTGGGGTTTGTATCAATGTTAATGTAAGTCTCCACTGTTCCTTTTGATCAGTATAAATTAACATATAGATTAAAGTACAGTTAAAATATTAAAACTGACCTCAAAGTTCTTAACGACATAAAACAAACTATTTACACTAAATTCTCACACACACACACACTAATGTGAGACACAAGTTGCTCTTTTCTTATGCTCTGAGACTAAATGTGATCTAACCTAGTAATGTTGCTGTTAAAAAGAAAGACATTTGTACACAGAGACACACCTTATATGCCATGCTTTAAAATGCAGGTGTGTAAACAGATTTAACATTATATTAGATATTTGATGAACAAATGAGTGACTTTTACAGTTTTACCACACCAAATCATGATGTTTCCTTCCCTGAAGTACTCTGACACTTTCTTATTAAGCAAAACGTAAATTTTATACAGATTTCTTTTGAAATGACATCAGGCGCTACCTTGTATTACATCAGTGCTGACTTGGACCATGCCCTCTTTGTGTATCTCTGTTTAACAACTTCCTAAAGGCTCCAGAGTTGAGTGGAAATCAGACCCAGCAGCTTTATGGGCCCTGCATGACATCTTTATGAGTGCATATTTCTGTGTATGTGTACGTTTTACTGTAATTCTACAGAATGAAAGCATAGCTTTACTAAAAGAAATCTGTGCAAGAACCACTTGGAAGTGTTTTTGTCCATAGAGTGAAAGTCAGTGTCATCTAAAACAACATATTTACTTCCACAGCATGGTCTTTTTCTTTTTCTTTCTTTTTTTTTTTTTAAATATCTTCCGTTATATTCCACTGAAGAAGGTCATACAGGTTTGAAATGACATGACATGAGGATGAGCAAATAATGACAGAATTTTAATTTTGGGATGAACTATACCTTTAAGAATAGTCATTACAGACATATCATGCTCATTTATTTATATTGCTTGGGGTATTAAATATTACGTAGATTTAAAACACAATTCCGTTAATGTTACATAAAATAAAATCATGCAGTTGCATCTTGTGTGGTCCATTCATGTGCTTAATCTTATTTAACTGTTTTAAATATGCCGCGTTCATCTTTAAACCCAAGCAGATATGTTCCATGTCTCAAAATTATCTGTATTTTCTCACTCCTCTTGTTTCTGAACTCCAGAAAGCCCCGAGACAAGGAGCCAATGACGTCTGTTTAGTGTTTTGAGCTGGTTCTTCCACAACCAGGAAGGACAGTCAAAACAGTAGCCTGGACCAACACAAACAGATCAATCCCAATGACGTAGTGTGAGCGCAATGCCTCTCTCTGAGCTGTGTGTCGTTATATAAGAAAAACCTGACCTTTTAATACTAATTTTGACATTAAGTATTGATTAACTACTATTTTTATTGCCCTTAACTGGATTTAAGCATGGAATACAGAGTTATTATTTTTCAACCCTATTTAATAAGCAACTGAATACAAGCGTGGGACCTCTTAAAAGAGGCCTTGGCATTCTCTGTGCTTTTAAAGACTGAAGCCAATATCCTCTTGTAGTCTCAAGTGGATCTCAATATTGCAAATATTTAAAGCGACTTGTGCAACATATGTCTAAACTCTCAACTGAATGTAGTGCATAAGAAGTGTTTTATAAAACGGGAAATTGCTGAAGCGAAAATTGGTCAATGACATGCTTGCAGAAAAACAAAATCTTAAACTATTCCAAACGTTTGACTATTTGATTCCGGTGAACTGCTGAAGGTGCTGACCGTGTGTAACAATAATAATAATCATTCGCTGAAATCATCACACGTAACATGACTAATATGAGGTGTAGATGTGCGTAAGAAGTATTTTATAAAACAGGAAATTACTGAAACAAAAAATGCTCATTGACATGATGCTTTTTGCCCCCTTTGAATGTTTTAGGTTATGTCTTAAATTTTTAATTCAAAGGAAACAAACTTACTTATAGTAAGTAAATACTTACAGTAATAAAAATAATATTCCAAACTTTCAACCAGTGTGCATTCACTGCAGAATGAAATTCATTTTGTCTTTTAATGGAAGCCATTTTGTTGTCATGTGATAAGAAAACCATAAATGAGGAACTCATGGTGCATTTATGTCATGTGGAATTACCATAATTACAGGATTAAGTAAACAACGCTCACAGCCTCGTAAAACTTTGATCTTACCACTTGCAAAACTGGAATTTTCTGACATCTGATTATTACGGTAAAACTGGCATACTGGTTATGAACACATCATTATCTCAGAGACCTTGTAAACCTTCCTGACTATTAGTTGTATTTTTTTAACTACTAGATACCTTTTTTGTTTTATTTAAAGTTATTACATGCTCTTTCTTTTTTCCCTAAGTTGAAGGAAATTTTTATTTGGTCCGTCAGACTATAATAATCCTATATATCAGAGGCAAGCGAGACTCCTCAAAATATAAAACGTGACATGAGGTGAGCGGATTCAAGTGCAGGCTTTTATTAATAAACATTGGGTTGAACAACAGAAAACAGGTATGGCACAGGCAGAACACAAGAGTATTACTAGGCCAAGCAATATCCAGAGGCCTTGATAAGAGGGGTAATCCGAAAACACGCAAGAGTTCAGGCAAGGTGCAAACATCATCCAAACGGCAAAGCAAAGGGAAAAATCCTGGCAGACCAGTGAACAAAAACAGGCAAGGATCAGGACTAGACTTACAACTAGAAAAGGCTTGATAAAGTAGCTTTCACTAAGCACTGTTGAGTGTGTAGTACTGTTGAAGAATAGACAAGCTTTGGGACATACTGTAATATGACATCACACAACTGCATCTTTAACTCATCTTGTCACATCCTCCACATTTCATTTCATTTAACTTCTTACCGTATTAGAGAGAAAAGATGTAGCTCATTGATCTTCCAGTCGTGGGTTTTTCCTGTGGAGAACTGCTAACATTTTCTATATAGTGGTGCATTTAAAAGTTAACGACCAAACAGATGTTTATATAATTTCACATTGCTGTTGCAGATTAAATATAACAGATAACAATAAATATATATATATTTTTTCCAGGTTAAATGTTGATTATTAGTAACTCAAACCCCTTTTTGTAAACCTCTCTACCTACCTGTCGTCATGCACGTCTGCCACATTTGTAGTTTTTCTTACTCGCTTTTTTCATGTTTGTAGTTCTGGACTGAATCCTTCACCAAACCGCAATGGATTGTGGGCAGTTTTAGCCATTAGACTGTGCATGGATCCACACCACAATTATTTCAACTGAAATAGTAGAGCATTTGGGGACTTTTGGCATACTCTTTTCAACATACTATGCTTTGGGACCTACTCTAATCTCACATACTATTTAGGATGATTAGTATGAACATTGGGATAGTATGAGATAGTATGAGTGTGTCTGATTGGTTGCAGCTGTGTTTGTGTAATCAGTGCAATGGATGATGGGAAATGTAGTCCAGGGAATAGTGTAGCAATCTGTAGTGTAAGGGTCAATGTGCTGGATAATGACCTCTGGTGGTTAATAGGAAGTTCATAGACAGGATTTGTGACAAACAGCGGCAATATTACAAAATATGACATTGAAAGGTGTATAAATCACTTATTTTCATGAAGAAACATCGTCCAACAGTGAAAACAGTAGGTAAAGTTACAGCAGGAGTCCTTTGAGCCCTTTGAGTTTTAACATCCCTAAAGCATTCAAGTTTGATGAGGGGAGAACGAATGGGGGAAAGTCATCTGAGAGGAGGCAATGCCTCCATGTATGTAATGTTCATTTAACCAAGAAAATGTGACTGGGACACTGATGTACATTCATGTATGTAAATATATCCATGATGTGTGGCGGTATTCTGTAATGAAGACTTTGACCCCTCATTACAGAATAGCACCAGACATCATGGATATATTTACATACATGAATGTACATAAATTATATACTGTAGATAGATCCCAAAATAGTCCAGCTGGTCCCTGATCATAAGTGATAGTGTTACATCTCTGCTTAATATCATGACTGATGAAAGTTCTAGCATTATGTGTATAAATACAATCTATTTGTATGGTCAGAATAATGCTGAAACTGTATGTAAGTGTATGAAAGTGCCAGAGTAAACAGGAATGTTGACTTGCTTATGTTAGTTGTGTTGCTGTTTTAAGTTATTATGATTTTAAAGATTTGGACATTACAATACGTGTGATAATTTTAGCTGATTATAACACTCAGTAAGCATCCCTCAGCAGTCCACCTCAATCAAATATCAGTTACACATGGCGCCCTTGAGTTGGCATTTAGTCGCTAGATACTGTAAATCATCCCTTTGATTACCGAGCCAAAGGTTTCAGGTCTCATCTCATGCATCACAGCGGCCTGAGAGGAATTCATATGACATTCCATGCACCGTATTGAGAAATGTGCGTGTGTTGAAATGTTTTTGTCACTGTCAGTAAGTCAAGCAACTTATTTCTGTGGTTTTTCTCTCAAAGTGTTTGCTTACATATTTGTGGAGAGTCTTCTCTTTTCACCCCAAAATCATCCAGACTTTGCATGACCTTTGCTCACGATCTGCAAGCATTCAAACCACTGCTTGTAAAACTTTAATTGGGTGTACTTTGGTTGTAGTACCCCAATGTTTTTCTTGATGATTTGTTAGTGTTTCAGAGAATTGTGCCTACAGGGATTCGATTTTCTGCAAGTTCAATGTCAACATTGTGGTGAAACGAAGATGAGATGTAAACTCTGGTTATCCGATGTTCGCTTTTTCATGTTTGAGTATGTGGTACTTCAAGCAAAACAATACAACAATACCACAGTTTATGCAATGAAGGCATTGTCCTGCGTTTCAGTAAACATTAAGAGCTGTTTTAAAAACCTGTGATTGTAAATCTGTGTATTTGTATACAGGCTCTTCATATGTGATGTACAGCAGTGGTCTATTTAGAGTGAAAGGTACGGTCACAATAGTTCATTTTTAATGAAATGACTTTGTGAGTGAAATTTCACAGAAAAACAGTAAATGTAACTGCACCTTAAATCAATTATAAATGCAAGCAGTAAAATGCAGCTGCTACTAACTATAGTAATATGACATACTAACTTTAAATGCCAGAACCATATCTTTTTTTAATGTCACAATGTAAGTAAACATCAAGTTTATGCATCCTAGCATACTCTGTGGTGGTTTTAGTGTAAATGAATCTGTATTTCATTGTATTACACCCTACAATGATAAAGATCCACAAGTAGTTTTGTTTTAATTTAATAAAAATAAGTTGCCCCTTCTGAAATCAAGCCATTCTCAAATGCATGTGGGTGTGGCATCACAAGACAGAGGCCACTCCCACAATAGTTGATTGACAGCAGCGTGTCACACAGACTGAACTGGTGTGTTACCTCAGGCCTGCCCTGAGTGAGCGTCATCAGACCGAGACGCAGGGACAAGCAAGACTCCTAAGAGACTGAGGTGTTTTGTTGTTGAACATAGCAGTAGTCATGTACCCCAGACATCTGAGAGACTGAAGATGCAGAGGATAAACGCTCCATTGATCAACCGAAATGCGTTTATGTTCACTTGAATCACTCATGATCCAGCCTCACCTACAGAAGCAGTGAGTGTAATGTCTTTTAATGAATCTTTGCAAATCTCCTTTCCTAATAATGTGCTAATTAGCAAGTTTCCCTATGAATACGGCTAAAAAAAGATCCTCTGAGAGCGCCTCAGAAAAGAGGAGCGGAGTCAGTGGAGCTCTGAAGATTTAAAGCGTGATTTCTAAAGAGCTGTTTTTGACAGGGTAAAATGAGCGTTTTTTTAAACTATCTTTGAGAAATTTTAAAACAAACTATATTACAAACTTTCAATTAAGACCCTAAAGAATCATATTAGCTTGTGGACAATTGGCTTTGTATGACTCCTTTAAGTAAAAACTAGTCTAGTTAGACAAATGCCGTAAATTAAATTACCACACACCCTTAAAACACTATCCCCCAGTTTCACAGACAAGGCTTAAGCTAGTCCCAGACTAAATTGTACGTTTGAGCTGTTTCAGATGCAAATATCTTGCTCTGACATATCTTAAAACATGTCAGTCTCATTGTTCTGTGTTAAGATGCACACCTGTAATACTTTCTAATTGCTTTTGTTAATTGCTAACTGAAAATTGCTTAAATATCTTAATTTAACTAATGCCTAGTCCTGGCGTAAGCTAAGCCCTGTTTGTAAAACCGGGCCTATTACTACTAGTAGTTGTAGTTTTAAATCATTCATCTATTTTAAGTATAAATATAAAATATAAATATGAAAAATTAGATGAAAAATGTCAATTTGAATGTAGACTTCAAATGTCTAACTGAAAATACGTTTATGGAATGAAATTACTCAAAATCTAAAAGTTACTAAAAATCAAAAAGGCCGGTAAAATTACTTAATTAATAGCAAAAAAAAAAAATTTAATATATGTAAAAATATGAAAATGTTGGATATGTTACATATTGCTGTGCCTACATAATTTATTTTATTATTAATAATTTCTGCTGTTTTTATATTAATTCATTAAATATTTGTGGCCACTCAACAAATATTCTTTTATATAATATTAATTAGGGCAGTACACCCTAAAATGAAACTTTTGTCATGATTTACTCATGTTATTCCAAACATTTATGTATGCCACATTTAAAAAATATATATATATTATGTGGAACATAAAATAAGATATTTTGAGAAATGCAAGTATTTTTGTCAAATATTTTTAAAAAACAAGATTTTTGTTATAGGTAAGTAAAAGTAATGTAAGTCATACAGGTTTAAGACAACATGTAGGTGGTTAAACTCTAGGCTCAACTATCCCTTTAATGATAAAAAGATACTTGAAAATCAAAACAGTAGAGTAAGAGTATGCCTGAGGTTTATCAGATAACATTCTGTTTGTAACATACCTCCTTCTTGAAAAGTACGAGCTGAACATGAACTGATTTTTTCTTTGTTAAAATTCACTCTGCATGGGACCAGCTCTGGGACGGCTCCAAGGGAAATATTTGAAAAAAGTATAGGCATAAGAAATATGTCCCTGATTTTTCACTTTCTCATAACAAAAGCAGCCTCACTTGGTTACAAAGGTCTTCAGGAACAGCCTCTCCATCATAATGTCAGTGGCACCAAACTTATTGGTGCCCTGCAAGAGGCATGTTGTTTTAAAAACCCTGCTAAGGTCATGCTTCATTCCTGAATCGGATGTATTCATTGTTTCCTTACAGATTAATTGTCGGAAAACACAACGAGAAACATGTGCATGGCTACAAATGCCACTCACCCTGCACATAAATGATCAGTGAGATATGGGTCCAAAGTCTGCTCAAAGACTACAGGTCAAGCGGTCTTACCTCAGGCCGAGCTTAGGTTTGGGGGTTTATGACTGGAAATGATGGCGTGCATCTGGTTCAGGTTATTGTTGTTGTATTTATGAGTGGTATGACATCTCTATGTAGAATGATTCGGGTTATCCATCAGGAGCAGGAGGCCTCACATTAAACCCGAATCCCTCTGTGAGCCCACAGGTAGTTTAGATCACATGTTACCCAGGAAAACGGTTAATTGCATAATGATGCCCGCATCTGTTTCTGTTAGTTTGAGACTGGCTGGAGAACATAATTATTAAGGAAAGGAGCTTGATCTTGTGACCTTTCTTCTAGAAATGCGCCTTTGGCAAACTTAAAGGGACAGTTCACCAAAAATGACTCACACTTAAGCTGTTTCAAACCCACAAGACCCTCATTCATCTTCGAAAAAAAAATCTGATATTTTTTAGCAAATCCGAGAGCTTTCTGATCCTCCATAGACAGCCATGTAACACTTGACACATTCAAGGCCCAGAAACATAGTGTGGACATTTTTAAGTAGTCTATGTTACATCAGCCTTGAGAAGAAATTGTAAAAAGTAATTATTCTTGTTACTATAGTATAAAATTAATGTTGAAATACTGCTAACAAATTCTATTTAAATGACATGCTTAATACCTTTCTTGAATGCAGGGTCAGAAAGCTCCCAGATTTGATAAAAATATCTTAATTTGTGTTCTGAAGATAAATTTGAAGGTGAGTGTTATGAACGAGACGGGGAGCGTACGAATCCAAATGCAGGGTATTTATTAAAAGGGTGAACTCACGGGACAAAACA
>JAUMHI010000065.1:6424125-6445317 GCA_032359435.1 Enteromius unitaeniatus
TCTTGATTTAGAAAGCTCAATCTAACACTGAGGGCGAGACATCAATGGACACTCTCGAGGCAGATCACAATTAATCAACATTTTATTAATGTAAAAACATAAATAGGCAACCAGTGAGAGAGAAGAGTTCATAATTAGATCTTGTCTATAAGCAGTGTCCGTCACAGGTCTTTCTGTAGAAATTGTCCCAGTCCGGATGAATCTCGCCACAACCAAGGCACCATCAACGCACGGCCCCCACTAAAAAGACATAAACACACTGCCAGTATCTTTAGCTCACAGCACACATATACTATTATAAAAACTTAGTGCCACATCAACACAACACCGCAAACTCGTGTCACAGCACACCCAGACAATAATATTAACACTCATAAAAGGAAAATATGGGGTATCGTGAGCTAAAAGGTTGGATCACTGGCACAGTCTCAGCCTATGGACTAAATGTTGTAACAATAAATGCTCCACTCTCCAAAGCGTTCGTCAAATTGGGGATATTACCGCAGCAACAGTCCGAGTTTACAATTCTCAATCGTCTCTGAACGATGCAAGTTCCTTGATGTCTCTTACACTCCACTCTCCAACTCTAGCACGACCTTCAACATCACACCTTCAGTTCTCTTCCTGTTCGCTTTTAAAGGGAAAGCAGTCTCCGCCCCGCCATGAACAGCATATCATACCCTAATAAACATAAATGATCAATTTCTTCATTAATTGTTTATATATCCATGGGGCAGTCGTGGTCTAAAGGATAGGGAGTTGGACTTGTAACCAAAAGATTGTGGGTTTGAGTCCTGTGGTACTAACCTGGGGTAATATCCAGCGCTCTCTCCACCTTCAAGACTGAGGTGAGACCCTTGAGCAAGGCACCGTTCCCCCCACAGCTTCCCGGGCGCTGCAGCACTGCTCTGGGTGTGTGTTTACGGTGTGTGTGTGTGGTTATTCTCACTGCTGTGTGTGTGCACTTGGATGGGTTAAATACAGAGCACAAATTCCTAGTATAGGAAACCATACCTGGCCACATGTTACGTCCTAAATCCGTATAGAACAGTCAATGTGAAAGTTTAACGCATGCCTTTTTTGGATGCCTTTTTATTGCAGTCTTTATATTTGAATGCCATTTGACAGAACCTGGTGTGATAGAAATGCAATGTTTTCTGGGATTGCTGCGGTTGGAAACTTAATTAAAGGGATTTACGTTGTTCCAAAATTTGTTTCCTACTTCTTAAAAGAACATGTAGCCAAACAGTTGATGGTTCCTATTGACTTCCACAGTATATGGATATACTGTATGGTATATATCAATTGTTTAGTTCAAAATATCTTATTTGTGTTCAGCAGAACAAAGAAATTTAACTATCCCTGTAAGGCAGATTCAAACTTGCTGTAGACCAAACCCCCATCTGGCTTAGTTTTTATTTTAAAACAAGAGTCAATAGGGGCCCATGATGGCTTTTTTTCTGCTGCACACCCATACCATGCTTCTCTTCAGTTTTCACAAACCCCTCTCATCTCTCACTCTTCTCTGTTTGCTTTGTTTCAGTCTATTGGTTATCTGGTCTCCCTTAGATGCCTTTAAGCTATAGGTAAAACGTGTTTTTGTTTGGTTTATCTGAGAGCATCTAACTCCATCTCTCTCTTCACTTCCTATAACAGTACTTGAGGGATTAAAACAAGGAAAACTCCACTATAATCAGATCGGCAGTGTGCACAGACACTAACACAAACACAGCCTGTATCCAGGACAGCATGTTCTGTTGTTTCAGAGTGTAAAGAGATGGATTCGGTCTTTCATCTAGCAATAGAATCACAAACTGTTTGATCCAGCAGTAAAATAACATTGTCTTAAAACAACATTCACTAACAAGCAGCTCCGGAAAATTTAATCAAAGAACAGTCAAGCGGAAAACCTCAAAAGACACAGTCTGTCGTAATATGCTCGACATTAACATCAAAGATGGGAATCCTGAGGAATCGCTCCCATTTTGATGACGTTTCCTCTTAACGATTCTTGTATTCTTTTTGGAGTCACCATGAAGTTGAATAATAGTCTGATGTTAGCGTGATGGTAAGATAACTTCACAAAACTCTTAATAAGTGTAGAACATGTTTAGCACAATTTCTAATAAGCAATTCCTCAATGGACTCAATTCAGTATACTCTAAATTCAGTCCTGCCTTACAGTTAGGCTAAATCAAGGTCTCTCAGGAGGCAGAATAGATAAGAAAAAAAAAAAAAAAAAAAAGTAGCATCACTTCACTTTCTCATCAATAGGTCCTCTGCAGTGAATGGGTGCCGTCAGATTGAGAGTTGATAAGAACATCACAATTTAGTAAAGTAAAGCCAAAAGCTGCATGTTTTAATTAAAAACAAATCAAGATATTTTTAACTTTTGATTTTTTATGTACAAGTCCTCTATCCATGATATTGCTTTTTTCAGTGAATCAGGATAGAAATATGCAAGCACTGTTTACAAGCAAAAACAGTTTTAATATGGACAACCTATGTACTTTTTCACTGGGGAAAGCATAATTCTGAATTATGTTTTTATCATCTATTTGGGCTTTTAATCTGACGGCACCCATTCACTGCAGAGGATTCTTGTAAGCAAGTGATGTGATGCTACATTTCTCCAAATGTTCCAATGAAGAAAAAAAGTAATCTAAGTATTTGATGGCCTGGGGTTGAGTACATTTTCAGCAAATTTTCAGTTTTGGGCGAACTATTCTGTTGTTCTTTCTGGCATCTCACTATGTCTTACTGCAGAGGAAACTCATTTCATCTTAGAATGGATTTAGCATTTACAGTGGATGTGTGCTAGAAAGATATTAATGCATTCAGTAGGAAGTCAAACCATCACTACCATCTGTTTCTATAAAGGCAGCTGGATGTGGAATTGGTGTAAAGTTCAGTGTTACAGTATCACCATCTGGAAGAATTAAGAAATGTAACCATATAAGAGCTTGTTTACTGACATCTACTTGACTTGAGCTTCTTCCAGTGAATGCTCTTTTCTGAGGCGCTCTCAGAGGATCTTTTTTCTGAGGATCTGAGGTAAGACACCAGTTCAGTCTGTGTGACACGCTGCTGTCAATCAACTATTGTGGGAGTGGCCTCTGTCTGTGTCTCATTTAAATGAACCAAACAGAACAGACAGAAAAATCTGCATTTTAAATTCAAGAAGTGTTTGAACTTGTAAATATCATGCAGCACAACTGTTTTGAACTCTGAGTCAACATAATAGAATTATTTTTTAAAGTGCCCCTATTATGCTTTTTCAAACATGATCGTCATGCAGTGTGTCATGTAGCTGTATGTGAACATAAACTATCTGCAAAGTTGTAACGCAGACAGTGCACGATAAATAAAGTAATTGTCTATCAAAAAACAGTCGGCTCACATTCGCCTAAACAAGTCAGCAATTTGAATCTATTTCTGTTACAGATCCACGTCACGAAGTAACATATTTGCATAATGTCCTCCCACGTACTACGTGCACATGTCTTGGTAACCGGGCTCACGGAGAGGCGGGGTTTCGACAGACTGATTCTTCGAAGTGCTTCACACGAGTCGTTTACCAATCATTTAGAAATGGGGTAAAATTAAATCTATTTTTGGAGTGTTTTTGACCTTGCATACATGTAAACCTGTTTTAAGAGACTTATAAAACAATATTAGCCACCTTTAAAATGGCATAATAGGGGCACTTTAAGGTTTGTGTGATAGAGAATGAATATATTAAAGAAAGACATTTATAATGCATTAATATTTCAAAATGTTAAAGTTTTTCAATGTAGAAGATTGATTATTACCTTTTAAGTAGATTCAGTTCCATTTAAAACAATTCCATTAATAACAAGAATATTAATTTTGTTAGGATTAGTTTAAATGTATGGAAAATATTTTGTAGATGAGTTAAATGAATGTTATTATTATTTTATTATCACTTCTTCATTCTAGGCCAGCCCTGCTGAATCATGCTCAGTGAAGATGAAACAGCTCTGGATTGCTGTGTTTGTGTGTGAAAGCACAGCTGTGTAGGCAATACTAGGTCAGCTGGACCTCACTGTGCCCTGTTTTGGGATGTGTGTGTATTTCCTCAGGTGTTTTCCTGCATTGATGCTTGATGGCATAACATCAGTAAACTTACAAATTCAGCACAAATTCAGCCAGTGAATCCACAAAAATGTTGTTTTCCTGCAGCCGTTTCATGACAGTTCCAGTTTCCGTGAAGTTCTGTTCCCGCACATGACAAAGTGCGCAGCCGACTAGGTTAAGGAGAAGAAACAGAATCTCTCAAGCGAGCATGGCCAACAATTCGCGAGTAATGGGAACCATATGTATGAAATTTTGATTTAAGTGGTAATACATGAGAAAAATAAAGCTTCATCTTTTCCTGCGGGCTCTGTGTAACTCTACCTCTCCATGGCTCCTCTTCAGGCAGGAGGGGAGGAGATGTGAGGGGTGTGATGAGGTCAATCCCCTGGTGCCTGATAGTGAAACTGAAAAATCATGGAGAAAATATGGACTCATGGCACACGCTAGCATTTTGTGGACACAGACTGGTGTGGAGGTACAACACATGATCATCTTTTTCAGAATTGCGACTTTATATCTCAGAAATTTGACTCTTTAACTCATAATTGTGTGATATAAAGTTGCAGACTTATTCTGTGAATTGTGAGATATAAACTTGCAATTGCAAATGATAAAGTCCAATTTTGAGTGGAAAAAAATATATATTTTCAGAATTTTGACATCACAATTCTCACTTTATAACTTTTTTTGTAGCATTTTTAACTTAACATATTACAATACTGACTTTATATCTCACAAATGCAAGAAAATAAGTCAGGAATTGCATGTGTCACGCTGGCATGCCGGTGCTGTCGCGGCCGAAGTTCAAGACTGAACTTAATACAAGAAGTGCTGGAGAAGGTGCGCAGCCTAAGCAGACAAACACGTAACACACATGGTAACTTTAAGGACAGACAACCAGGACTGAACTAAACATGCTTTAAATACACAAACTAATTAACACAGAGATATACAGAACACCTGAAGACACAACTGGGACGGAATCAAAAGGGGCATGGGCACAATGACAGCAGACACGAGGGAGACAAGCATGAAAATAAACACAGAGAGCATGTGGACTACAAATAAACATAACATAAGGAACGCCTACAGCATTACAGCATGTTTATATCATGCAACCTTTTTTTTATTTTTTATTCAGTGGCAGAAGCGGGTTTCCGTGAAGAGCAGTACAAAAAGACAAGACAAAAAGGGAGTTTAAGACCCCTTTAAATTAACTTCTTAAGATCATGTGTAAATGTGCTAATCAGTTCAGTACAATCTTCTTCTAAGCTGCACATTTTAGGTTTAAAACTTTAATTTAAAAGAACCAAGAATGCCTAAACTTGGAACTGAATAAAAGATCTTACATTTCTGCCTTGATGATGTTGTAAAAGTTGGACTTTAATCTACAATCTAATGCAAAGTACATGGTATTACAGTCTAATAACACATATATAAGTGCTCTGTTACAATGTAATTATAATTATTTGTTGTGAAACACTAACGTAATGATCCTAAATGTGTGTTTTCCTCATAACTATACCCTATAAAATGTCTTGCTACCAGAGAATTGTGTCATTTCACATTTCACTATTGGTTTGTTGCCTTTGGCCTTATAAAATAAATCTTAGATTGGAACAGTTAGTTACTTCAGGCTTTTGATGGCTGTGTAATGCTCTGAGCCGTAACTCTGGGTATGAGGGGAGTAAACTGGCTTCCCCTCTGGTTCACAGAGAGTGTATTTCTGTAGGAGCCAATAAACTTACACCACAGTTTATTACTCAAGATTAATCTAATAATATTGGTGAAATTCTCAGAATATGTCCTGATGACATCTGTTTTTTTTATTTCTCATTGCTCTTCCTCTGTAGGCCAGGTGCTCCTCAGTCTGAACGAATCTGAACAGTTTTTTTTTTTTATGGGAAACACTCTCAAAACAAAGGATTCATCAAATGTCAATTTATGGTGCAGAAGCAATCCTGAAGTGGTTTTTAGAGTTAGAGTCAGTTTTATGCATCTCAGAGCTGGCATGAATGCATTTACATTACAAATACAACTATATGATGGTTCACACCAGCCATAGATGACTAAATCCTTAACTCCTACAAAGTAAGTTCATTGCTTGTGTCTGGGAGCACAGCACTGTATAAAATGGAAAGTGTTTTTTTTTTTTTTACTCCAATGTGCCTGTGCTTCTTTCTCATCAAGCCCTGTGATTACAACGACAAAGATGGCCTGTTATAATACAGCACACATTGCAGTTTAATGATTGTTTGTGGAGCCAATACTGTGGGCTTGAGATGTACAGAATAATGTTATAGTTTAGGCCTTGTTCTCCTTCTTCTTTACATAGAAAACTATTTAGGCCAAGAAGGTTATGGTCAGAAGCCCATTTTCTCAGAAGAGTAAAGCCTAAACACAGCATATCAGAATGCAATCCGTTGGGATTTTGGGAAGCAGTGCAGCAGACCTGGATAGCCTGGGAATGCTGCAATGGGAGGTCTCATTTAAGAACTTTCTTAACAACTCATGTTGAATCTCTAAGGAATGCTTGTGAAAACTTATTAACAGGCACTGAATCATCTCATATTTCAAAATACCATAGTTGGGACTCATATTATGTACATTTTGAGACTATGAAAAGACCTTTTCTCCAGAAGTTTTGCTTGTTTGTTTGTTTTACCATCTGTTTGTAGAAATGAATTAGCAAGGGGTTTTGTAATGTTCCCATGCAAAGATAAAATTTTACTGGAACATCACATCAAACATTTGCAGATAAAACACTGTTTCCATACAGCGAGTTAGAGAATAAAATCACTTCCTGATAAACTGACACTAAATAACACTAAGAAAAGCAGGATAAGCAACTGAATGTTATAATTTTCATATAGGATAAATAATTTGCTCCTGAGAGCGAGTAGACGGAACACAATAAATCAAGTATAGCTTCCACAAAAATGTCAAACAGCACACATTTTAAAGTTTCTTAAGCACTTAATCATTACATTAGTATGATTTTTAAACATTATAAATATATATATAATTTTAAAAAACAGTTTAATTTGTAGCAAAAATTTACAGTATTAAATTCTGAAAAAGTAAATATATATCAATAAAGTTGCTTGGTATGGATAAATCCAAAGATTCATTCAAACGTCTCTGTTCCAAAGAAGAGGTGCTATTAAATGAGAGGGTACGAGTAAAAAAGAGCAGTACCAATGAAAGTCCTGGCATGGTAAGTCCAATCCTGTTAGTTTGATTTAGTTTGAAGGTCATTTATATTTGTGTTTAGGTCAGTGTGTGTTTATGTATATGCAGGGGATTATTTGTGTTGCTGTATCTCCAGCATTCCCCCCATTCACTGAGACTCTTTTTATTCTTAAAGTCCATGATTCAGCTTTGCCCTCCTTCACTCTAATATTCACACATTACTGGAATCGTCTTTCCAATATCACTATGTTCTTGACATATTCTTATTAAGCCTTTGATTCTTCTCCCATTACATACACACATGCTTTAGTGAACACACACGGCACCAGAGTGTGTACTGGCTGTGATCAGTCCCAAATTATTGTCTTTGATCGCAGGCCTCTCATCCCTTTATCAAGCCAAGATTGAGAGAGAAAGACAGATGGAGGAGGAAATGTGAAGAAAGAGACTGTCTCCTTTTACATGTGGCTGAAAATCAGGTTAGATCACCTCCGTTTGTACACCATACTCTGCCTAAAACCAGTTGATCTTTCTGAACAGCTTTCAATTAGAATTTCTTAAGTTGCGTGTACATATATATTTTTAAACATTATGCTGTTGATGCATCCTCCTGTGTACTTCATTAAACTTTGTTGCACCGTTTTATAATAGATGTCTCTGCAATCATGCAAAGCACACATTGTATGGGCTACAGCATGATTTGTTTTCATTTGATTCGATTGTTTCACGTTACCTAAATCAGGTCTTGACAGAGGCACACAAATCAACAACATATACGATAAAGTCATGCAGCCCCTTCTAACACTGTTTTCCTGAGACCTTTATTCAGCTGCACACAATGGAACTGAGCCGTGTGCTGGCTCTGAGACCGAAAACAGACACTCATCAAACCTCCTGAGCACCTCTCACTTTCTCCTCAATCGAAAGTTGCATATATTTAAGCTTTTTTCCAAGATTCAAGATTAAATCTAAATATTTGGATGCTCAATTGTCAATGAGTCGATCTGGAGTAAATCATGATGAGAATTCTGGGAAATTTCAGTGTGCAGGATCTTACCAACTGTGACCTAAAGTTTATTGTAGAGGATCATGTTGTCGTATATTATTACGTACATCATACATGATTACACCCCATGCCCTGTGTTATATCAGTGATACAGTTTGCTTGACTTGCCAAGGTTTGCAGCAACAGGTTCTGTGTAAACCATCCTTTGCCTGCTTACAGAATGGCTACCAGATGTCTTCACTGCAAAGATAAAGTACCTGCATGACAGCCGAATGAGGCAGACGCTCAGGGCGTTTCCAAGTATTCTCCTCTCATATGGGCTCATATGCATAAGCAAACAACTTGGGGGTTTGTTAATGTGGGAACAGAGCAGCTGCCTTAATGAGTCATTGAACAGCCATGGCTTGGTCTCTGAGGATCTGATTTACACCTCATGTAAAGGCATAAGGAATGAAATGTGCCCTGAGAGGGCAGCTTGTGTCTTCCCTGTGAGACACTTTGCAGTGGTGTCCATTGTGTCGGGAGATTTACAGGCAGCTCTTTGTTTGTTAGCACCACAAAACCACATAAAACACAATCTCTGAAGATCAATGGCATGAACAACAGAAGCAGGCCGACCAGCTGCTCAGTGGAGACATCTGTAGTGATGGCCATTATCAGCAACACATTGATTATTGCTTTTGCTGACATAATTTTGCATTATTCTACTTGACTCTGTTGGTTCATTTCAGAGTGGTAGCGATTCTGACTCTTGAAGCATGACTCTTTGAGTCTTTTATAGTTGCTGACAAGACTTTTGAGTGATTACTTAAATGTATTATTCAACCAGTTCTTCCAAAATACTGATTCAATCAGTAACAAACTCACAGTTCTCCCTGTTCGTGAGGAAGCACGAGCGCGCGTCTGAACTGCTCCGATCGTGACACCGTGAGTCAATGAATCATCCGTTCATCAATTTCTAAAATCAAAACACTGATTTGTTCAAACAAGCGACTCTCTTTATGAATCATTTACCCAGCTCATTCTTTCAAAATTTGCAGATTAGAGATATTTCTACATGTGCCAACAATGTCTGTGGCCAAACCTGGTCTCATGGCATACCTTGGTGCACTTTTTAGTGAGCGATAAGTGTACCAATAAGTACATATCACTGCAGTTTCCAAAAGAAATAAACACTAGAGGCAGTAAAGCTTTTTTTTTTTTTTTTTTTGAATACAAGATGGCGGCGCGTGCACACGCAGCGGCTTCTCTCTCTCCCAAACACACAACTTTGTTGTGTCTTTCGTCCTGTAAGTTGACTTTTCATTTTTGTACTTGCATTTTTTTTTTCTATCCAAGGGTTTGAGAGTAACGTAATTTCAATTCTCTGTATGTCCTGTACATGTGGCAGAATTGACAATAAAGTTGACTTTGACTTTGACTTTGACTTTGAGATTGTTCTGCATAGTATAAAGTATGTGTAAGAGTATGTGCTACACACAATCAGAATAGTTTGGGCATTCCCAAGTATCTAAGTAAAGTAATATAACCATTGTCCTCTTTGTGTATGATTGCATGTGTGTGATCTATTCAGTCACTATCATCCAGGAGCAGGTCTGTTTGCATATTCTGTTACCCAGCGTGCTTATTTATCAGTTCTATGAGTGACAGAAAGCCTTGAGTAATTCACATCACACGCATATGGACAGGGAGGTTGATTGAGAGAGAGAGATATATAAAAAAGCTAATAAGGCAAACACATAAATAATGGTTTTTCACTTTTTAGGGAAACCCATTTAATAACAGCAGCTGTTTTTGATTACTCAGGCCAGGTGGGAGGAATGCATTATAAACCCTTACTGATGGGGTTTACTGCAGCAGAGCGTGAAGACCATAGCCCCAACACTGTATGTCAAATAGCACGAGGGTAGTTTTGTTTGCGTGCTTGTGTGTGACAAGGGAAGGAAGGGGTAGTGACCATAACTGCAGTCTGCTTCTGATTAGTGTGAAGAGCATTTGGGTTCTGGTCTAAAGTATCCCAATATCCTCTCCTATAATCCACTCTCTTCTGCCGAAGGGATCCAGCTGTGGGTCAACGCTAGGGGAAGGACACTCTGAGGCCTTTGAAATTAAAAGCGGCATTTACTGCAAGGAGCTACAATGGCATTTCAATGCTTCAACTTGTATTATGAATAGGCCTATAAAAGTTTTAAATACAATTGCATGTTTTACTGAGTAATGCAAACTAATGTAAAGGGATAGCTCACCCAAACATGAAAATTGTCTCAACAATTATTCACCGTCATGCTGTTTCAAGCCTATAGGACCTCTTCCGAACCCAAATTAAGTTATTTTTGATGAAATCTGACCCTCAATAGACAGCACTGACGGCTCAGAAATGGAGCACAGATGTTTTTGTTTAAAATCATTAGTGTACCCGTAAGCCAATCACATATCCCCTTGCTGGACTTTGGCCTCCCCAGTTTGTCGCTGAGGATCAGTAAAAGTTGATAAATTAAAAGTGTGTTTCAGTTGGCAAATGCCGGGAATCTTTTCCACAACAGAGCTAACAGCATACCGTGTGTCCGTGTCCACTGTTGTTTTAGATTTCCCTAACCTGAACTATAATCTTACATTCAGCGTTTAGCATCTACGTCACGGCTCTTAGCCTGCCCTCTCTTCGCTTATTGGTCAGGCCTATTTGGAGCCAGAGAGAAACTGTAAGATAGCCTGCTATCTCAGACAGTACAGATGTGAACTGAAATGAGTGGAAGTACGAAGTCTGACATAGTCAGATGTTTCCACAAAGAAAGAAGGCGGAGCTATTATTCTTGCTGTAGTGTTGCTGCAGGCGCCATGTTCTGGAGACGCTGAAAGTGAAACTACTTTGTTTGTGCTTCCAAAAGCGGACACAACTAGAAATCAGTGTTAAGCTGTGTTTCCAACACTGTTCCAGAACAGTTGAACACAAATATTGGAGTGTGTTCAGCACATTTACGGAGGACTGACTCCTGAAGCTGACAGAGCAGTCTATGCTGGCTGTGCACAGAGACTAGAAAGAGAGGCAATTCTACCTCTGCAAGAACAGTCTGCTGCTGACCACTCACAACCTTTAAGATAGTGAGCTTTTCTTATTAAAAGAAGCTGCTACTTAGGGTAGTGCTTGTTGTTTGTTGTTTCTTAGATCACTTTTTTAGAACGATGAGCTTTAAACAAATCGACCCGTTTCAGGAGGCAGGGCTTAGAGGAGGAACAAAAATGTACAGTATGTTGAAAATAATGTGTTTTTTGCACCTTACACCACATAAACGCATTGCATTACACCAAATAATACGACCAAGACTATAAGAGTGATAACTGACTACTGTTATTCTGTCAAAGCATTCAAGAAACATTAATATGATTCTCAATTTGGAGGAGTTTGTTTAAAGAATAAAGAATGTATCATGAATTACCATGACTCTGAGGCTGATATCAGAATCTGAGGATACCGATCCAAAACATTCCAGTCTATTAAATTCATTCAGATAAAGAGATCCTTCCAGTCTCTCAGCTCTTATACAGGAACACATTTAATGCGTTCCCTCACTCACTCGCAAACACAACTCATGGGCTCCCAGGGGTAGGACTTAGATTTATGTATGTTTATTTACCTCAGCACAAGCGGTGTCCTGTGGTCTCGTAGGGTTCAGCATTCCCAGAGGAAAAGCTGGAATTTCTTTTACCACAATTCAAACACCGACCACACAATTCCAAAGAGCTCTTTATCACTTCTTCTCATCAAAAGAAGTCTTTCCCTTAATCGCTGTACTTTGTTAAAAAGCTATGCGCTTTAGGTTCTAGTTTAGCCAGTTTTAATTTGTGTTTGTGTCCTGATTTGTAACAGCAGAGATTGCTCAACTTGCTTTGGAAGCTCTTGTGAAAAAGAACTACACTTTAGCATACTTTTAAAAAGTAATGTTTATGGAAATAACAGGCTATACTTTAGAATTTACTAAGCAATTTAAATTTGTGGAATTCCCTGTTATAACCATTACCTCGAGTACTTCCAACCATGTATGAATGTTCAGCCAAACACAAACAAATATATTTTAAGGAAAGTTTTGGCTCACCATTGACTATTTATTTCCTACTATGGAAGTCAATGGTCACAAAAACAGCCTGGTTACAAACATTTCTTAAAATATCTTCCTTTGTGTTCAGCAGAATAAAGAAATTCACACAGGTTTGGAAGTACTTCAGTGTGAGTAAATAATGACAGAGTTTTCATTTTTGAGTGAACTATTCCTTTAAGTAGGTTTTAGTATGTAGGTTTAGTATACTTTTAGTATGTAATTTCATAAATATGTTTTGTCTTAAAAATCTGTCTGTCTTTAAAATTCCATACAATACAATTAAGCACAATTCTTTTCACAAGGGAGTTCAAGGCTATGGCCCATGACTAAAGAATAGTTTGATGAAAGAAAGGCTAGTATATTGTTAGCATCACACACTCATGTCCTAAATTAAACACAACTGTCAGATAGTGAGTCATGCGCCGGCACAGGGAACCAAACGTGTTTGTAAGCACACAACAACCAAAATATTCGGTTGCTTGTATTAGGTAGGCAGAAGCCATTAAGTGGTCAGCTTGGTTGTTTGTCATATAATAAAACTCCCGTTTTCACAACAGCGGTCAGTTTTTGGAACAAAACGTTATAAACACGACAAACACATTATTTGTGCTCTAAACCTCATCAAAACCTCTAATGTGAATAATGTTTATGCTTTATCTTTTGCAACATCTTCTATAAAGTGTCTCATAAAAGAAACAGTGATTCTGAATGATTCGTGAGCACACACAACTTTACGAGCTCTGTGTGTTTCTTCTGAACCCATCATTGAAAAATCTATTGAGGTTGAAGGAGTTCATGCATGTCACATTTGTGGTGCACTAATGTGTTTTCTTGTGGTGGAATCGGGCAATCAGCCATTTACAACACAGGGATCATCTGCTTTCAGACATATTGCTATTTTCCTGCACTGAAATGTACTTAGATAGTTTAGACACGATTTGTGTTGGCCTTTACACATGTTTTGAGTGAAATCTTTTTATCTTTTTTCTGTGCGTGTTATGTCTTTAAAGGTGTCAGTATTAGTGTATTTTTCATAAAGCGAGTATAAAGCACATTAGGATTTGGCATTGGACCTCATTTATACAACAGTTCGTTCCGGTCCTCAAACTTGATTGGTCGAGTTTGTTCCAAGAATGCTGATGTAAAAATCCAACATCAACCAAGTTTCTTACCAGAAACATTAAGTTTTATAGTTAAACAATTTTTTTTAATTCATATTTTTTGATCTCCTGAATTGATGGGTGCATGTTATCAATCTTATAGCGAACA
This sequence comes from Enteromius unitaeniatus, assembly GCA_032359435.1. Taxonomy (NCBI): domain Eukaryota; kingdom Metazoa; phylum Chordata; class Actinopteri; order Cypriniformes; family Cyprinidae; genus Enteromius; species Enteromius unitaeniatus. The sequence continues at coordinate 6,437,785 of JAUMHI010000065.1, forward strand.
GACCACCCATGCATATTTCCCATTATGCAGTCATACTTTTTTTATTAAAACGTCATGACTTGGTCTTCAATGTCCTTTTACAATTAACTGCAAGTTTTCATTCTTGAGATCTGCCTCCATCCAATCGATAACAGTATTTTTGCGTGTTACATTGCTATGCCAGTAGGTGGCAGCAGGTGACTGTCCTTAGAAGCGATTCATTGAATAACTCATTCAACTCACTAATTTCTTTCAGGAACAAATCAAATTACTGAATTTGTAACAACTAAATACTCTACTAGTGTTTCTGTATTTCTTGTCCCTATCTTTTCCAAATTCAGCCTGTGTCTTTACGAGTGAATCATTGAATCTGGAACTCTTCTTTTAACAACTTTATTGTTTCATTCTAAACCCTGATGCACTGAATGGACTGGCTATGTCCAAAATCACATACTCTCAATAAAGTTGGTACTTATTTTGAATGAGTATACTTTGTGACCATGATCTATTTAGTGTGAATGTGCACTTTAAGGAATAGTTCACCCAAAAATGAAAATTCTGTCATCATTTGTTCATCGTCAAGTAGTTCCAAACCTGTATGAATGTCTTTGTTTTCCCGAATATAAAGGAAGATTTGAGAAAGAAAAGTTTGTAGCCAGGCTCTTTTGGGTCACCATTGACTTCCATAGTATTGTTTTTCTACTATGGAAGTCAACAGTGGCCCAAATGGAAATGATGATTTTCATTTCTGGGTGAACTATTCCTTTAATCCGGGCATACTTCATCATGTTGTCATAGTCATGTGACCTGTTATTGCGAATCCTCTTCTGTGGCCTTATGGGATAGTATAGTGTCCAATAGATGTCTCGCTGGAAGTAGCAGCAATTCATCTGGATGCATTTAGCTTACTATGGACACTGCGGATTCAGACATACTGCTCTTTAAATATATACAATTTTTCACCTATAGTAGCATATTCCATCCTTATTAACACACATTAACACTGCTTTACTGAGGAACGAAACAAGTGAGTGTCATTGATTTATTCACTTAACTGATTCATTCAAAAATACAAGAACTTTGTGTTGATACAGCTAGTAGCTATTTTTATTGACGGCGGTTGTTTGCCTAAAATGTAAGTAACTCAATATTAAGTTTGTTTAAATGTAGTGTTTTGTTAAAGCAATATCAAATTCAGGAACGTGTTAGTGTAATCTCTCAGCACTGCTTGTGTGATATATATCCTTAAATGCACATTTTTTTAAAGCTGCATCACTAAATGGTCCTGCCTGTCATAATACATCATATGTTAACCCATACATATAAAACATACCTTTTAAAAAAAAATAATAATAATGTTGGCCTATTACTCAGCGTGCTGGTCCTGAATAATGCCAGAAACCCAGTGTTGGCAGTAATTCAAAGAGCATAGGTTAACACAGGTTAGCCGACTTGAAAGCCCTGGAGGCAACTAGAACATTAGCACCACTCAACACTAATTACCCACTCGAACAGGGGTTCATAATTAGTCTGGTCAAAAAATGTGATTAAGTACTACATCCACACGCATGCAAATGGCTGTATCCATGACCTCTGCTGCTCTGCCCGGGATTTGCCCCGCAATGTTAAAACTATTTAGGAGGGTGTAGCACCCAGTTCAGCCAGCAAACACAGCAACTCGTGATGAACAAAATATGACTGTAATCATAGATATATGCCAGATGTTTGTAAAAGACATGCTCTGTGTTTGAAACGAAGTGTTGTGTTATAAGCACTGGAGAAACAGAGTCTCCGAGGGTGGGGGGGAACGAACCAGTGAGCATCTCTCATCACTGAAGCCCACTAACAGCATAAATCCGGCTGTTCAAGCCCCGTGGACTGGGGGGGTGTTAAGTAATGAGTCATTGTGCTCAGTTACTTTTCCTTTCCTTTTAAGTGAGTGTTATAAGCAGGATTCCGGGATCTGATTACTGTAAACACAACATACACACAGCACAGTATCAGCCGTATGTGAGGCTTATACACACAGAGATTTCCTTCTGCCACCTACATACACATTTCCAGTAAACTGACCTCTGAGGACTAGATGAGTAACTTCTCAGCGATGAACTGATAGTAGTCAGAGCAGACAGAAATAAACTTCATTTTTGATTGAATTACAGTTAAACAAACAATTGTCTCACAATTCCAACGTTTCCTCAGAATTCTGAGTTGATGCATATGAAAGCCTGTTTCCGCCAATGAATACATTTTTTTTTTTTAAAGGTTATTGCAACGTTTTATCTCATTCAACTTTAAATCTCAACTTTTTTTCTCTGAATTCAATTTGATTCAATTCAAATTTATTTGAATAGGGTTTTTCATGATACATATCATTGCAAAGCAGCTTTACACCAAAGTAATGTTATACAGTATATGTAGTAGTAGTTTGTACATGTACATATGGCATAGATGTGAGATAAAGATCAAGAACTGCAAGTTCTATATCTCACAATTCTGAGAAAGAAATAGAATTGTAAGATGAGAAAGTCACAATACCTTTTTTTTTCTGGAGCAGAAACCGGCTTCTCACAATTCAGATAAAAAAGCCAGAACTGCAAATTTGCGATTATCAGGAAAAAAGGTCTGAGTTAAGACAGAAACATGACATAAACAAAATTCTGAGAAAACTTTAGATTTCAGAATTGTGAAATATAAACTTGCAATTCTGAGAGGAAAAAAATGTCAAAAGAAAGAACTTTTTTTCAGAAGTTCGCAAATTGATATTTTATTTAGGTTAGTTGAGATTTTGAAAACAATTAAAAATGCAACTCCAAACTTGAAGTTAATACATGGAATTTTTAATTTGTGAGATATGAACTCCAAATTCTGAGGAAAGAGTCAGAATTGCTACATTCAAAGTTGTACTATAAACTTGTAAATCTGAAGAAAAGTCTGAATTGTGAGAGAAAAACAGCAGAAAAAAACAAGAGAAAATCTAGGTGTAAACAGTCCAGAAAAAAGAGTCACTGTAAAATGTAATCACCTGCAAAAATAACATTATATATCCTTCTGCTATATTAATCTGTGGCACGATGCAACCAAAGCAGCTTTCAGTAATGCACACTAACAGTACTTTGACGTATTTAACAAGGTTAAAAAGGCAAAGCAGCACCTGTTTGTGGAAAACAGACGTGGCCAAGGGAACATCAGGACCAGCGCCAGTGCATAATAAATCAAAAAATGATTTTAGTTGCATAACTGTAAAGTGAAGGACAACTTATCAATTCTTTAAAAGATAAAAAAAGCGAGCAGAGGTGATACAGCATTATACCGGCTCAATGTTGTGTTTGTGTGTCAAGTGTGTTTAAGTTTAAAGAGCAAACATATCAAGGGAGTGAGAATAACTTTCTAGGTAGAGACAATAACACTGTGACATTATAAACAGCAAGAGTGCGTGGTCAAAATCAAAGTGACGCATTTGGTTCGTTCTTTTCACATTTCAAAAATATCAATGTTATACATTACACACCGTCTATAAAGTAAATGAAACGGCCCCATGCTGATTATTTTGGTATCCTGACATTGGAGCCTGAACATATGATGCCTGGCTGCTATCTCTGTGGAGGAGCGCCTCACCATACATGGCCCTGGATCTGTCTCCGTGGCTTATGGTCAGATTCAGAGCATATGTGGGCTTCATGTACCCTCTGCTGGATGTAAAGACGGTATAATCTAACAGCAGCTGCTTATGATCATAACTGCAGCATAAAAAGTCATTTAATGTAGAAAACCTGAGGTATGTTTGTGAACCCCACCACATTAAAATATCAAACCAAAGAACAGTTTTATTTTTTTATTAATGCAAAATTTCACACATTGACATTTTAGTTGGTTAAGATTTGAAAGTAATTAATACAAAAATGTTCAACAAAACATTTTTTTTTTTTTTCCAACTACAAAAAACATAAATCGCTAGCAGAAATAATGTGCAAATCATCTTTAACAACACACACCGTAATAAGCTGTTTTAAATACACTGTACAGGTTTATCTGTATCCATGCCTTGAATCATAAACGTGTATATTAAAATCAGGAGTTGGTCAGAGAGCAGATCAAACACTACACTCCTGCCTCTCACAGCGTCAGTATCATGTGCTGAAGGTCAGAGACGGACACTGCTATAGTGTATGTGATATCGGTCTGAAGATTGTTTAGTGCACAAAAATCGGAGAGATGTCCAGATACATTGAGACGAGCTCCAAGTCATTTTCACCGCTTCTCCAGTTTCTTAAACTTGGCCTCTGTGAACACACACACACACACACACAATACTGAGAGTAGTTCAGTTACATACCACAAAACATGCTATAATAAAAGAGAAACCTGAACATTTGCCTGGTCTTATAGCGCCACCTAATGTTCATGTTTATTACACGAGTATCACTGTAACTGTCTACATATAAAGAAACAAAAGATTATTAAATTAGTATGAAGTACTTGATACTTTTCAAAGTTAAGCGGTAATAAAAGTGCAGAAATGCCGTGTGTGTGGGTCTTCTGAAGCAGACGGCTCTATTGATTCTGATGAGGAATGATCTAGTTTTGTTGCATCATAAATCTCTCTATCAGATATTTTAATATTGTGAAATATTATTGCAATGTACATTAACAATTTTCTATTTTAATATACACTAAAATCTAATGCATTTCTGTGATGCACAGCTGTATTTTCAGCATCATGCTTTAATATGAGTGCTAGAAACTGCTGCTTAAGATGGTTTTTTTGAATCTGTGATTTTTTTTAGGAATCTTGAATAAATAAAACATAAAAAAAGAGGAGCATTTATTTTAAATAGAAATCCTTTCTAACAATATACAATATTGTAAAGTTTGGGGTCAGTACATTTTCATTCTTTTTCTATTTGAAAGAAGGCTAGGATGAGTTAAACTGATGGCAAAGATAAATTGTGAACACAAAAGAAAGCTACAGACTGCAGCTTTAAGAGTTTTATATTTACAAGTCGTAATTACTATATTGCATACGTTTATTCATATTGCACTATGAAAGATCTCCCGTTTTTGCACTTCCTGTTGTTTACTTTTTCCCTGCTTGAGAATTTCTGGTTGTTGTTTTTTTTACATAGCTGGTTTAAATTTCTTTGTCAGAGGAATAAGAACGATCAGAATTAATAAGCACTTATTTTCATGACAGTATGTTCAGGGTTCAAACAATCCTGACTATATTCAAGTAAACCAGTAACACAGAGTTTTTGGTTTTCATACTCACCCAGTTTCTTTGAATACGTGTCTAGTTTATAAGCAGCCTGTTCCAGAGACGTCACCTGCTCCTCGATCTGGTTAATCTGATCCAGATAAGGCTGCAAACTGGCATCTAAAGCCAAAATATGAGAACGTCATTTAAGATTATCAGCGAATCACCAAACACCCGTCCTCAACGTGAGGTTTAATAACACTAGAAGTGTCCTTAGATCATGCTTTAGTCGATATTTCTCACATTTCTGGTTGAGATCTTGTAGATTGCGGCTGATGTTGATGGATATGTCCTTCATCTCCATGTACTTCAGACTGGTGAGTTTGTTCATGTTCTCCAGGAGTTTGTAGTCCTCACAGGTGGCTGGGAAAACAGAACACACAGTGCATGCTCAGCTCTATATATACACACTGAGAGAGAGAAATGCATCAAGTGTTCTTTCGTTAGAATTACCGGTGAGCTCTCCCTGTAAGAAAACGGACATTTTGTCAAACATGTCTCTGCAGAGCTCGTTGATATCAGGTTCAGCGGGTTCAGTGGCCTCCTCTGCGGTCTCCACTCCTCCGTCATCTGTCACACACAGCACACTTTTAGTGAGCAGCCTACATACGCTTCATTTTGAGTCAGGATCAGGACGCTTTAAATCATGCATTAGAAAAAAAAAAGCTTTTCTGGTGTGCATCTTAAGACAAAACAAAGGCGCAGACATGTTTTAAGATCCATGCAAGTTTCTTTCAGTGGAAACACCATCACAGTCTTAAGCCTCGTCTGGGATGGAAATGTATTTGATGCTCAAAAGTGCAAACCAGGTAGAAAGCTTGATGGGTTTTGAGACGCAGACACGGTCGACAAACCACAGCATTGTCTTTGGAAACAGAAGAAGTGAAATACCCCCCAAACACTAAATTGAGAGACATATGAGTCTGTTTAGTAAAGCACGTACTGTTATTACTGCCTCTTTTGGCTTTGGGGGTGTCCGCAGCATCTCTCCTGTGCTGGGGCTCTGCGGGGAGCTGGAGGGCGCTCGGAGGAACCGGGGCTTTGCTGATATTCTCCATCGCTGCGGCCTCGTCCCCCGTAGCTGCCATTTTCAGATCACATGATCACATGACCACAGCCAGGTCACGTGACTCCTCGTTTCTGTCTTTATATATATATATAGATATATATAGATATATATATATATATAGTTAAATAAAAAACGATTTGTTTTCAAAATCTGGTGATATCAACTAAACTTTTTTTGTACTACGCGTTACTAGAATAACACAGTAGTCAAATTTGACGCTCGTGCTTCTTTTGTATGTGATATTATTATTTGACGTGCATTTCTGATACTGCGGGGTGTGAGAACTAAAGGCGTATCATTAATGGTTATCATTAATAAAGAATAGGTCCAAAAACACGTTTCACAGATACGGGTGGGGCTGCTGATTCAAAAAGAGTGAAGCAAAGAACATTCAGCTTCTGTGACGTGTATTTCCGGCCGAGTACATTTCAAAATAAGGATTACTTCATGCGGCTTCTAAATTATAAATGATAATAAAACATTTATTTGCAAACATAAATGAATAAAATAAGCACGTTTTCATTATGAAATTAAGTTTTTGTTGCGTTAGTTAGTTTTTTTGTTGAAATTTTATATATATAGAGAGAGAGATAATTAATTTCAAATTAAATTCAAACTCATTGTGATGCACAATAAGCTTATAAAATAAACATCTTTATACTATTGTATTATTTATTAGTAAACATTGAGTCGTATTTTACTCATTATCACACACACATGAATATAACATGGATATAATTAAAAATATAATAAGTAAATCATAGGCTGTAATTATACAAAACAAGATAAAGTATATTTTGTACTTTTTTAGTATTAATAATTTAGCTGTGTTGCTCTTTTTATAAGTCATTATTTTATATACAAACTCATTCATGTGATGCACAATAACCTTATAAAATAAACATCTGATCTGCTTTAAAAAAACTATTGTATTATTTATTAGTAAACATTGAGTCGTATTTTACTCATTATCACACACATGAATATAACGTGGATATAATTAAAATTACAATAAGTAAATCATAGGCTGTAATAATTAGTCTTTTCTTAAACATATAATGCAACAATTTAGCTGTGTTGCTCTTTTTTTATAAGTCATTATTTTATATACAAACTCATTCATGTGATGCACAATAATCTTATAAAATAAACATCTGGGGCCTGTTCCATAAACCAAGATTAGAGTATAAGACAGGCTTATTTCAGTTAGTCTGACTTATTGCCAGTTAAT
>JAUMHI010000065.1:6445417-6470976 GCA_032359435.1 Enteromius unitaeniatus
AACATTTGAAGTGGATCAAAACTTTCATCAAAACTGTCCTAAAACATAAAACCAAAATGTGTTCTTGTCTTAGGACAACTTTGATTAACTTTTTTGATCCACTTCAACTGTTGTGTTTTTATATATGTATATGTGTATATATGTGTGTATATATATATATATATTTATATATGTGTATATGTGTATACACGTTATCAATATGTTATATACATATTGATAAAATGTGAAAAACACATTCAAGGGATAGTTCACCTAAAACTATGTCATCATTTACTGACAGAGTTTCGAACCTGAATGAAATTATTCTTTTGAATACTGTTAACACAAAAGAAGATATTTTGAAAAATGTTGGGGACTGACTTACTCTACTCTGAGTCAACGGGGACCTGCTACTGTTTGTTTACCAACATTCTCTGAAATATCATCTTTTGTGTTCAATGGAAAAAAGAAAGTGTAGAAAACAGGTGACTGAACAAAATGTTATATCACCAAGAAATGCATGAAACTCTGTTTTATTGACAGGCTTTTAACCCTGATAACGAGTATCACTTTAAGAACCGAATGAAGGCCTGTCAGAGGAACTGGGCAGAAGTGTTTGGAGAGGACAGCATGTTCGCTGTTTCTCCCAGCTCCAGCTACCAGAAGGTACATGTGTGCTTCCGGCTTGACAGAAAAAACTGGTTCTGTACATTCCAGCACATTAGTGTCACAAGCATCCTTCTAGAAGTGCCTTTGCACGTGTCCATGTTTAGCCAGGAAGTTTATGATTAAGAAATAAGAAACCAGCCCGATCTCATGGCAGTTTGTACATATTTTACAAGGTGACTAATTCATGCATTCATACATGTTTTGCTAAATCGTACATATTTTACGGTATTTAATTTCGTACGAATGACCTACACCTAGTGTGCTATATTTTACTTAACACTGCTGCACATAAAGTCTACTGATATTATTATTATCGTTGTTTTTTTTTTGTTTTTTTTTATTGATAGCATTCCTGTCATTAATAAAATACAACTCCAACTACAATTGATTTTAACTTTCTTTTGTTTGATTCAACCGGACGTATTAAACTCTTCACTGATTGGCTTGCGCGAAAAACGCAATTGAGGCAAATATGGCATCATGTCATCCGCATCGACCGGTGCAAAGTCACCTCTATTCGTACCTTTTCACCGGCTTAGTATGTGATCTGCTTGCTTTAATGTGAACACACCATTAGAGATATTTAGTGCCAGTTTTTCCAAGCAATTCGTACGAGGTGCCAATTCGTTCGATTAGAATAAATCATATGAATTCGTACAAATTAGCCGCCTCGTAAAATATGTACTAATTGCCGTGAGATCAGGTTGGTTTATCAGGAAGTGAGGATTTTGTTCTCTTTGACTTGTTTTGCTTTTTTCTTTTAATGTGATATTTCACAGTTTTGCTCGTAAGTTAAATTCACTTTTTGGGATGGAAATATAGCTAATAATGGGTTTTTAAACACATTTCATTACACCAAATACACAAAATAATGTTCCTTTTAGCATCGTTACATGACCCTTTTAACTGCACAGAAATTAGTTTTTACACTTTAACATATTGTATATTTTCTTTACATATAACTTGTATAATAAAAAAAAAAATTCACATTAAATTTATGATCTGTCTTTTGATTGGACCAGGAACCTCACGGCTGGCTGGTTGACTTGGTGAATCGGGTAAGACTTCAAGTAACACACTAATAGAAGATATTATATATTAAATTATATTATATTACATTACCTCACATTTGACAAATCTATGTGGTGTTCGATGACTCGAAATATGTCTGCAGTTTGGAGAGATGGGAGGCTTCACAGCAATTCAGTGCAAGCTCAACCAGGAAGAGATAGAGATTGGGGTAAGAATGTGCACTTTTGATGTCTTTAAATGTTACTGATGTAGAGTAGAAGCGTTATTTTATTTATGGAATATGCCCGAGGCCATTAAATATGGGAGAGTTACTGTTTATATTATGGTAATAATTATAATTATTGGCTTATCTGTGTCGGCCTAAATTTTTGTGCATCCCTTGTGAAGAGACTTCCCCCAAATTTACAAGGAGTGCACAGATGCAGCTTGTTTATTTTCCACGTAAAACTAAACTGTTCTGTTATTTCCTCAAGTGATTTCTTAAAGTAATGGAGTGGAAGTGTAGTGTAAAGAAACAGGGTGTCAAATTTAAAAATACATTACCTTAAATGTAAAAGAGATGTTGAATGGTTGTACACTCACTACAGGCTACGAGTTTAGTCATCTAAGATACGAGCTGGACAGGCTATCTTTGGGTTGAGAGGGAACTCTACGCATAATAATGGACTGAATGGATAATTCATGGTTAGGAGAGCAGGAGAGTGAAGTAGTGGTGTCTGGATGATGCGAGGCAGTACGTGTGAGATGCTGAGAGAGAGAGAGCGAGTTGAACGAGGGCAGATTCTATTGTAGCATGTGTGTTAAAGAGCTCAGGATGTTTATCACCATCACGGAGAGCATCCTACTCACAGCAGACGGTGAGAAAGAGACGAGAGCAGAGAACATGAGATGCCACATTCATATGGCTGGGGAAAAAAAGAGCATTCAGGCCAGTTATTAAGATATTCAAAGCTACAGAATTGCTTTTTTAAACGCTATTTCTCATTAAGCCCTTGGATGTAATGTGTTTGTCTGAAAAATATGAATGAATTAGTGGGATAATGGCAAGGAAGTCAACCACAGCTCTCAAACACGATTGAATGTTTTATTGGGTCAGGCAGATGGATAGATAGACGGATAGAAGGACAAGTCTTGTTAGTTGTCAAACAACAGACAAACATTTATTATCAAGTCAATTCATTAATTAGTCTAGAAGTTTATTTAGGTATTTTTTTTATTTAGTTAAGCTGTAGTAGAAAGTCCTTCTGTACAAATTCTGTTTGTTTTTTTCTTTGTCAAAGATTTGTCTGTTATATCATGTTTTCGTTTGGCTTGGTTTTCACGTTGTGTTTTTTACTTTTTTGTTTGTTTGTTTTTTGTTTCGTTTAATTTGTTTTTCTTTTGGTGATTTTTGTTCTGTTTTTTGATTTGCTTAATTTTTTTTTTTTTAATTAGTTTAAATGTTTTATTTTTTGCTTAGATTTTTTTTTTTTTTTTTTATGTACCGAAGAGGATTAGGGCCAAGCAATTATAAAATTTTTGAATCATTTCAAGATTAATCTCGTTAAATAACGAGAAAAAAGTTGAAATAAAATGTTGAGAATAAACTCATTAAATTACAAGATTAAAGTCATAAAATTTCAAGAAACTTGTTAAATAACGAGAAAAAAACTCAAAATAAAATGTTGAGAATAAACTTGTTAAATTATGAGATTAAAGTTGTTACATTTCAAGAAAAAAGTTGTTACATTTCGAGGAAAAATACCCCTTATATTTCAAGAAGTAAAAGTGCAGAACAAAAGACTTGTTTTGGAAAAGAGATGCTACTTTTACATAATGTAAATTAAATGGTTATTTTTATTTAGTGACATATATAAAAATGAGCTGATTTCATTTACAACAATTATTTAGAACAGTCCTCTGTCATAGATGCTATTTACAGTGTAAATGAAATCAGCCCATTTTTATAGATGTCACTAAATAAATGTAATTGACGTTATGTAAAAGTAGCAGATCTTTTTCAGTGTAAATAGTAGCTATCTAATTAGATTTGTAAGCTACTTATAAATGCTGACAGATACCAGTATTGTTGTATATTAACAGGATGATAATAACATAGAATGTAAATTGGCCTATTTTATATTTACATTAAGAAATAGTTAATAAAATGAAAAAGTTTTTTTTTTTTTTGCTTAGATTTTTTTTGTTGTTTGTTTTGGTTTTGTTGGTTTTTTTAATATACTTTTTTGGTGATGTTTTTTGTTTTGTTTTACTTATGTTTTTTTTTTTTTTTGCTTAGATTTTTGTTGTTGTTTGTCTTGGTTTTGGTGGGGTTTTTTTGTTTGTTTGTTTTGCTTGTATTTTTTTATTTTGATGTTTGTTTAACAGAAATGTCTAATCTCCTTCGATACTGTAGATAGATTCCAGATTAAAAAAACCAAACAAAAGGCAGACAGACAGATTCTCAGAACATTTGACGGCTTCATTATTGTCCGCTGCCTCTTTAGTACGAGCGTGTAAATGCTCCCCCTTGTCTTGGAGTTGTGAAGCCACCTTGTTTTTGGTTCCGCCCGCTTGGCTTTTGAAGGTGGGCATTAGCATGATCTGGGTGCCAGGGCTGAGAGATAGAGCTGGCGACAGGGAAAAGATGCTTTGATTTAGGATTTGCATATTAATGGCCTTAACACAGGAACAGGAAGTTGGAGGCGAGCGTAGGGGGAGGAATTCTTTTCAGGGGCACATACGACCTGCTGTGGCCACGTAAAGGAAACTCTGCTGGTCCGTCGCCAGCTACGTTTAATCTCAAACATAAAGGGATGCCCTGCTACAGTAACCATTTAATTTGTAGTCGGTGTAAGAGTCCGTTTAAGTGAGAAAACAAGAGATGGATGCTGTCTCCTCTCCTCCACTGACTGGACTAATTCATTCACTCTCTCCAATGGATGAGAAGTCATTTGATGCTGAACAGAGGAGTGATTCATCGGAGCTGGCATATATATCTAAAGAGATGTTTGCCAGGGGAGAGATGTTGTGTAAATGTTGTCTGAAAATCCCTGATTTTGTAGTTCATGATTTAATCAGGTGCCTCCGTGGCGCCATTAAAAGAAAAGTTTAGTTAAAAATGAAGGATCTGTCTTTGCAAACCTGTGTGATGAGTGTTTTCATGATTCTTTCCCCATACGATGGCACTTTAGTCATGCAGTTTTGAAACGACATGAGTACTGATGAAAGATTTTTCATTTCTGCTTTTATTTTTTAACAGTGATTTGTTTTTGAGGTAAGATTCATAATAGCATGTGCATGTGTGTTTTCTCAGTGTGTGTCCGCTCTGGTTCAGCCGCTCGGTGTGTGTGCAGAATACCTCAACTCCAGCCTGGTGCAGGTGAGTGTTTCTGCGCTTCATCTCTTCATGTTTTATTAACCTGGAATACTTGATTCCGATTGGTTAGAAGTTCTATGGTCCAGTCAGCTAATTAGTTAGATTAAAGTCTTCCTATTAAAGATAATCAAAGGTTCATTTTTTGGTTTTGGGAGTCCCCAACAAAAGGTTGACATGCGTTCAAGCTCAAAAACATCTTATTATATGTTTATCCCAAATCTGTTTAACGATTAATTCTTCCAACCCTTTCTTTGCATGATGCTGATCTGATGTGATTGGTCCAATACCTCTCATTTTCAAGGAATGAGAAAACAGGAAACAGCTATTTTTAAGGCTACAGTAGCAGCACTTAGTGGCAAAGAATTAATTAGCATTTTCATTCAGACCAATGCAAACAGGTCAACAAGTGGCGGCAATATTCTATTGTTTTATGTTGACTTCAACATGAAATGGCTTGGGATTCATTAAAAAAAACTACTTGTTTCAATGATTAACTCTTTCTTTCAAGAGATAACTTCTGTTTTTATTCATTTGGAGCTGTTACACACTGCATGAAAGGTCATTTTCAAAAATCCATAATAGGATCACTTAAAGTTTTTCCAAATCATTTTATATTTATTTTTGTCTAGATAAACTAATAATTGTATGTCTGTTTATCTACTTGTTTGGAAAGTAACATGTTAACATACGCTTAACTATGGGCTCTTGATCTGGGTTTATTTAGTCTAATAACCACCAACCATATCTTGTCTTAGATATCTTAGATATCTTGTTTATATAATCAGATTTATCTTGTGTAAAGGAAATAGCTTTGATATACTCTACCGTTCACCTGTGCTCATCAAAGCTGCATTTATTAGATTAAAAATCCAGAAAAAACTGTAAAATTGTGAAATATTATTTCAGTTCAAAATAAGTGTTTTCTGTGGGAATATATTTTAAAATGTAATTTATTCCTGTGATACAAAGCATTATTACTCCAGTCTTCAGTGTCACACGATCCTTTCAGAAATCAGTCTAATATGCTGATTTATTACTAGAATTATTAACAGTTGTGCAGCCAAATATATTTTTTGGAACCTGTGATTTTTTTATTTTTTTTTTTAAGGATTCTTTGATGAATAACAAGTAAAAAACAACATCATTTACCAAATAAATGTAAATCTATGCTATGACTTTCTTGTTCCATGAATAGATTCTTGGTCAATAAAAGTATTCATTCCTTTCAAAGAAGAAAGAATAAAAATGTACTGATCCCAAACTTTTGAACAGTAGTGAAACCGTAAACTACTGTAACAGTAGTTCTGAACATTAAAAACCATGAAATATCAAATAAGCTTGAATTGCTTGGTTTTGTTGTATATTCTAGCCCATGCTGGACCCAGTCATCCATAAAATGATAACATATGTGCAGAATCTGGAGGAGAAAGACCTGAAAGACAAGGTAAGCTACCTGCATGCATAGAGTTTCATAACTTAAGCTTATGAGCTGAAATTTGTATTTAATTTAAATGTTAATATAAAATAGCAAATCAAATAGCTTTCAAAGATTTTTCAATGTTTTTGTACCCTCCAGTACATTCAGTGTTTGTTTTTTACATTACATTATCCTTTTAAGTAGCAGTTTTTATTAAATACCATGTTTTAAATGATTAAAATGCCATCCTGTTTAAAGTCTCTGTAATGTTTAACTTTGTCTCTGTCTTTCTCTCCGAAGCGTTTGGTGAGTATTCCAGAGCTCTTGTCGGCCATTAAGCTCCTCTGCATGCGTTTCCAGCGGGAGCTGGTGAACGTTGTGGATGACCTTCGGCTGGACATCCTCCTTCGAATGCTCAAGACGCCCCACTTCAGTGCCAAGATGAACTCCCTCAAAGAGGTTCAAATTCTTTTCCACATATTAGTGCTCTGGAGCTTAAAGTTCACGCCTGAGTACTTCCCCCATGTTGACGGCTTTGTGCTCTGATAGGTCACCAAACTTATTGAAGAAAGCACAGTTTCCAAGACGGTGAAGAACGCCATTGACACAGACAGACTGCTGGACTGGCTAGTAGAAAACTCTGTACTGTCAATAGCTTTGGAAGGTAAGAAAAGTCTCTAATTCAGTTTGACATATTGTTAGTCTTCTGCTTTGGTTTAGGTTTACCAACAGGCCATACATGGGAAATAATGCAGAAAAACTTACTCTGCATCCTAACTCAAGCTACTGTTAAATCTGTCTAAGAGACCAAAAAAAAAATCATTTTAATATTGCAGAGGTCAAGCAACACAAACCTGTTTGATGATTTGAAACAACATCGCTCATTAGAACACGCATGCATCTTTTGGTTAAGGAAAAGAATTGACAAATCTGACTAGTGGTTAACAGTCTGGTTTCTACAAATTTCACTTCTAAAAATCGACTGATACGAAACATTTCATTGCGATGATAGTTTCTCTCCCAGCTCGTAATATAGCATTCAAAGCAGTGCACTGGAGAGTACGAAGTCTGTTCATATTTTTGGATTGGAAACCGAAGGCATGAATGTGTGCTGTGTATGTGGACGCTCACACTTTCACACTGAGCCAATCATCTATGTGTTAAAATGTAGAGAAGCCAGAATCTCAAACTGTTGCTTTGTGCCTAAAACCTTTTCACCTCACCCACTCGTTTGTGTCATCTCTTTGTTCAGTTGTCTGTATTCGACACCGACTCATTGTCTCTTCTCTCTTTGTTCTGTTTGCATTTCTCTAGACACTTTCTCTTTTGCTCCTCTCTTTCACTTTAATGCCTGTTTGGTTTAACTTTCTCTTTGCACTCTTTCTTTTTCACTTTGCCTTTTATTTCTTAACTTTCTTTCACTTGTGCTCTCTCTTATTTGTGAATTATTTGGAATTGTGTAATAAATGTATAATGTCGTTAGATGTGTTTATTGTTAATAATATGTGTGTTTTTTGGAGGGTGCCTTATAAAAATACCAATTTTAAAGTTGAAGGTATTTATTTTATTTGTTTCGTAAAAGTCTCTGATTTTAGTGAACAGGATGACAAGGGATGGGGTTTATGATGCAGCTAGGAATAGTGTTTTATTGCTTTCAGTGCTGTATAACACTTAATTTTAAGGTGTCATTGTTACATGCAATTACAATTGTAATGACAATAAATGATTCATTAATTACAAACCCTAAACAGTACATGTAGTAAATTAATATTACTCCGTATTTAAATGCATAATTATATTGTAACAAGGACACCTTAAAATAAAGAGTACCCTGTTTTTATTAAAAACCAAATGAATAAAACGAAATATTGTCTTTCTGTGTGTGTGTTCGCTGTAGGAAACATTGACCAGGCCCAGTACTGTGACAGAATAAAGGGAATCATTGAGCTGCTGGGCAGTAAGCTTTCGTTGGATGAACTCTCTAAAATATGGAAGATACAGGTAAGTTTTGTCTTTAAAGATATTCTTCGAAGCTGCATGAATTTCTGATGTTGTTTCTGGGAAATGCACTGCACAGAAGGCTCTCAGATGTCTTTGAATAAGAACTAAATGAATAGACAGCATTTCAACTGGTGTCCATCCACATGCCCATAGATTGAAGCTGTGAACAATCTTAAGAGTAAAGAGTAAAAAGTTTGTCTTGTCATCTCAAGATCACTTAACTGTCACTCACGTACTAAAAGTTATCAGAACAAATACTTCTTTCTTTTTTAAATATCACAGTAGATTTACAGTGAGACGCATTTTTGTAAGGATCTGGAGTTTTGCTTCAAAATAAACGTTTAAAAGTACGGTATGAACTAAGGTGTAGACTGCAGTCTAAATTCAAAGGATCTTGTTCAAGTGTAGTAGAAAGTAGTAAAACAGTACCATTGTTGTACAATATTCAGTTCGATTCGTTTTACGTTCCTACGTTTATATTTAGGAGGAGGTTATTAGTGGTACAGAAAAAAAAGCAATTCGTTTAAATTACTTTAATAATATATGAGTGTTACTGTCATAGGAATAACAACAGTATAAAAATGTTGTTATTATCATATTTGTTTGGTTTCCCAAAAGACCTTATTCATATAATTTAGGCTGAGACACTTTACCACAATTAGTCTCTTTAAAAGTTCAGTTACTTTTTTTGCATTTAAGGTGCTTTTTGTCAGTTTTTGACCCTACTAAAGCAGAAAAATACCACAATATGCAGATATTTTAGAAAGTTAACAAATGTTGAATATTGATTAGATAGAAGAATTTATCTTGTAGCTTATAAAATGTACAAATTATTTTTTAAATATCACTTAATATCGAGATATCATTGTATTGTGAAATTTTGATATCATTACTTAAATTATTATATATATGTATATATGTGACCCTGGACAACAAAACCAGTCGTAAATGTTAATTTTCTGAAATTGAGATTTATACATGACCTGAAAGTTGAATAAATAAGCTTCCCATTGATGTATGAGATACAACTAAATGAATATCTGGAATCTGAGGAGACAGAAAAATCTAAATGTTGAGAAAATCACCTTTAAAGTTGTCCAAATGAAGATCTTATCAATGCATATTACTAATCAAAAATTAAGTTTTAATATATTTTCGTTAAGAAATTGACTAAATACCTTCAAGGTATTATCTGCTCTCCGTAAGTATTCGGACCCATTACAACAACATTTAAAATTTAAGTCAGATGCCTCCCATTTGTCATTATGAAGTACAGAGTGTAGATTGAGAGGAAAAAAAACAGTAAACAACTGTAGTGTCAGTCTGCAACATTGAAGTGAGCCTGAGTACTTTCTGTGTGTGTGTGTGTGTGTGTGTGATGAAATTCCATTTAAAATCATTTTATTTAGTTTGGTTATCCTGTACATGTGCAACATATTGACAAGCATCATATTTTGTGTGCAGGCTGGTCAGTCCTCCACTGTGATAGAGAACATCCACACCATCATCGCCGCTGCTGCCGTCAAGTTCAACTTTGACCAGCTCAGCCACCTCTTTGTCCTCATACAGAAGGTCTTGTCTGTGTTCCTCTGGACTCTTTCATCTTTATGAGCTGTTTCTGACTGTGCTCTGTGTGTTTTCAGAGCTGGGAGGTGGAGAGTGATCGCGTGAGACAGAAGCTTCTGAGTCTGATTGGACGGATCGGCAGGGAGGCTCGCTCTGAGGCAACCACAGGAAAGGTAAATGCCATATATATATATATATATATATATATATAAATATGCGTATATGTATATTTCTTAAAATGAGCATTGCTAAGGTTAATACATGAGAATATAAAAATTTAAGGAGATAAATTTGATTTGTGCTGTTTTTAAAACCCAGACCACCTAATTATTACATTAGATCATATTAGAACATAAAATTCTACGTAATAGATTACAATATTAAAATTGTGATTAATGTTTATTATTGCATAAAAGATTTATAGTAAGCATTCTTATTTTTCTATAATTGACAGCAGATTTGAATGTGTTACATGCTATCACCTATAATACTTAAGAATTTTGTTCAGTACAATTTGTTTTAAGAAATAAATACTTGTATTCAGTAAAAATGTATTAAATTTGTCAAAAGCGACAATACACTTATCTCAGGAATAAATGATATAATATTAAACACTATTATGGTTTTACGGTATTTTAATCAAATAAATGCAACCATTGTGAGATACTAATCTGAAACGAGATATTTGGAGCATGACAAGAAAATTGAGACTTGTAGTAAAAGCACAGTATCTGTGTTTTTTGTGGCTTCTGTTTCAGGTGTTGGAGGTATTGTGGGAGCTGGCACATCTCCCCACCCTTCCTACCTCTCTAGTGCAACAGGCCTTGGAAGAACATCTCACCATCCTCAGCGACGCATACGCCGTCAAAGAAACCATCAAGAGGAACTACATCATCAAATGCATCGAGGACATCAAGAAGGTGAGCTGATATCTCAATTCCCAAACCCCAAACTCAAGAGACTATTTCTCACTTCACCTGTAGTGTACTGATTTAGATGAATAACAACATAAATGTGATTCATTTTTTTATAGCATAAATATTATTTGTTGTTCTGTCATTATGGAAAGTCATTGTCTGGCTTGCTTCTGGTGGTCTGAATTGGAGTGAGGGTTCCTCACTCTTACACACGTCTCCTGTAGTACTCCATCTGCTTTATGCTCCTTCCTGAAGATCCATACGCAGAAGATTATGGACCGTAAACGCAAAATATGCACCCATACTCAAACAGCAACACAATGACACATTTTCGAGCTTCCTGGCTTCTTTTTCAGTCTAGAATCTGTGCAGCGGGCTATTTTAAGAGCTGATCTGGGAGTATAAAGGTGTTGTTCTGTCTCTGGCGCTAGATGTATATTTTTGGCAGTCTAGTTTTAGCTTGCCTCATCTCTCTCTCACACACACACACACACATACATACATACATACACACAGGCATTTACCTTGCTAAGTCTTTTTGCGCTTCAGCCTCTGATGTGATGCGAGTGCAGCGTCTGCCGCATAAAGCCTTAGTGGCGCTCACTGAATACTGAAAGTTTATGTCTTTAGATGCAAATACAGGAGGATTCAAAGTCTCCCAGCGATACACAGGTCTCTTTTCTTACTGGCACCTGGGGCAAGAAGAAACCGAGCTCATTGGCTAAAGTAAGAGAAGACCCACCCCTTTAGTTCATAAAACTGACCAATCATAACTCAGCCTGACTCTCACATGAACAGAATTTGATTTGCAAACTGATGATTGCCACTTGATTCACTGGGACGGACTGTAAAGATATGTGTGATTTACAAAGGGCACTTCTGAGGGTTTGATCTTCACATCCAAATATCTATTGGGAAAACTAATGAGCTTTTGACTATTGGCTTTAATCTTTTGTTGGACTATTTGAAACTTTTGGAAATCAGAGACACTAACCAATGCCTGGGTTGTTCAATGGGTCAATGATGTGATGCGAATTTCTTCATCCTGTCCTTTTATTAAAACTAATGCAGTAATATAAATATGTGTCTTTCTGAATTCAAATTCGTTGTGATGTTTCTGTGGGGGGAGGCATATGAAGATAAAAATGTCAGGCCGGTATAACTGTCCTGATATCAAAATTAAGAAAAAGGCTTTATGAAATGAAGACATCCCTTGCAGAATCTGAAAATGTGAAAAATTGTAACAAAATAAGAGAAATTATACAAAATGCCTTTTTTTTTTTTTTTTTTAAGTACTGTTTAGTGCTGTCCTGAGTGAGATATTTTACAGAAAAAATGTTTACATGTAGTCCACAAAACAAAAAAATAGCAAAAAGTATTCAAATAACCCCCTCACAATTTTAAAAAGGTTCAAACATTCATAGATGCTCCAGAAGAAAACCGGAGGATGAAAACTTTTTACATTTGAAGATCAAGGTAAATTGTACTTAATTTGTCTTCCGGAAACATGCAAGTGTCTTTTGTTGCTTCCAAAAGGCAGTACTATATGGGGGGAAAAAAGGAAATGTCAACAAAATAAGAATACTTTAACTTACTCATCGTTCAAAAGTTTTCATGCCCCCTGCTATTAATGCATCTTGTTTCCTTCTGGAGTTTCTCTGAATGTTTGAATCTGTTTTAATAGTTCTGTTTCAGTCCCTAAATGATGGATCTCAAAATCATACAGTCACTATTGGAAAGGGTTCAAATATGCAAAAGATGCTGGAAAACTGAAGAATCTGCAGGACCTGAAGGATTTTTCTGAAGCAGAGTGCTCAGTATAACTGGGAACAAACAAGGGACTCATGAACAACACAAGAAAACAGTCATAGATCATAGAAACTGTCAATTTAAAAAATTTAGTCTAATCTCTGATTTTGTTAAGTTTTCACATTTTTACAGATTCTGCCCAAACATTTGCATAAAACTGTATGTCAAACGGTGCAACCAACATACAGAGAGAGAAAAACACAATGTTTTAAAACAAAATGATATCATAGAGTGGACCCCAGACCCTCATGACTCGGGGTCAAAACGTCTGTCAAATATATATGATAATTTGACCATTTTATGACAAGACGGGTTCAGGTTGTAAAATGTCATGTGGTGCGACCCCCCCCCCCCTCAAAACGTTACATTTATAATATAGTAAATGTTTTAATTTTGGAATTAATTTGATTATTTTGTTACTTTGGTTGTACCACAAGACATTTTTAGAGTTCTTAAATTTTAACTTTTTCTTGAAAATGGTATAAATGTTAATTACCTGTATTAAAGTTGTGGACATATTTACACGTCATTGACCCAGATGGAGGTTACCGTATTCCATGAAGGCATCATGTGTGTTATGGCTGATGTCACAGTGTGTTTGTTCTTGTGTTGTAGTCGTCTCAGCAGACTAACCCTCAGACGGTGTGGGTGGTTCCAGCCTTGCGGCAGCTTCATGAGATTACACGGTCTTTTATCAAACAGACCTACCAGAAACAGGACAAGGTACAGTGTCCGGACAGACCTCCTGGCCTATTCATTTCTCTTGCAAGAGGTGCTACATAAACTAGGAACCTCATTTTTCATGCTTTAAATGGCTATGATTATACTTCACTTCATGTTGTGTCCTCTATCAGAGTATAATTCAGGACCTGAAGAAGAACTTTGAGATAGTGAAGCTGATCACTGGCTCTCTGGTGTCATGTCATCGCTTGGCCGTGTCCGTCGCTGGATCCAATGGTCTCTCTGGGTCCACGCTGGTTGATGGGCGGTACACCTATCAGGAGGTGCGCAGCCACAAGTCCATTATCTCTTTGTGACAAAAGACATTTAATCATTGTTTATAGTATAGCTCAGTCAAAAGTTGACTTTGCTGATAACAATTATTAAGGCGGGAAAAAAGCTTGTTTTAAAGTAATGTAAAACAGTGCAAAGCTAATATTTATTTCCAATATAAATATTTTTATAATATTATTTCCAATATAAATATTTTTTTATGTCCATTTCCAAACATTATTTTAGTCATTAATTGTAATAATGCAGTAGGATTATATATTTTACAACAGCCAGTGCTCCACACAGAGATCTGATCTGATCATCATCAGTCTGTCTGGAATCACATGAAGAAACAGAACAAACTGGAAAGCAAAATTAATAGATTTAATTGATCAACTAACTTCTATGAACTAAATCAAATAAATATAAGGTATTACAGCTTCTGTTCGTTTTTCAGGTAGCTTTCCAGGTAGGTTTTTTTCTTCATCTTGGAGACGTTGGCAGTTTTTTGTCGTTCATGTCTTTCTTTGGCTGTTCAACTCAGCAGTTGAGAAACGCTGATCTACAACACATTACTTAGTTTTTCTTGTTAATTTTGCCAGCGTGTTATGGTTCCAAAAAAGCAATCGTTTTCTAGATAAGTCTAGTCACTTCCTCTGCTTTAAATATGAACCATATTGCAGTTTGACCCAAAAATTAGCACAGTACAAAAATATATTTGTAGACTACAGAAATGACTCGTGTTATGCCTCACATTTGGTAAGAATGAAAAAGAGTTGTATTACTGTTTTGTTTTTGTCACATTTTTCTAGTATTTGGAATGTCACTTGAAGTTCCTTGCATTCTTCCTGCAAGAGGCCAGTCTGTACCTGGTCTGGAATAGAGCCAAAGAGATCTGGGAATGCTTGGTGTCCGGCATGGATGTGTGTGAGCTGGATCGAGAGGTGTGTGGTGGTGTTTTTTTTGTTTTTGTAGTGCGTTTAATGACTGTTGTGTTGCAAATGCTGATTTGTGTTGTTGGTTAGTTTTTATGTTGTTCAACTCTGTTGTAGATGTGTTTCGAATGGTTCACCAAGGGACAGCATGATCTAGAGAGCGACGTTCAACAACAGCTCTTTAAAGAGAAGATCCTCAAGCTGGAGCCTTACGAGATCACTATGAACGGTAGTAGTTCAACCACAGAGTTCACTCACTTTATCAACTTAAAAACCACAGTGTTTCCTGCATCATAGCACTTTGAAGTATTAAACGTCTCCTGTACATCTGCAGGAAACCATTGTGCTGACCACCAAATTATATTATAATTAATGATTTACCACCAAAAATAACCATAGGGTGAAGTTGCATAAAGTTTCCTGAGTGAGTTTTCTGCGGTTTTACAGGGTTTAACCTCTTCAAGACCTTCTTTGAGAATGTGAACCTCAGTGACCACCGTCTCAAACGACAGGGAACACAACTGGTATGAGATTCCTGTTTGTTCTCAGTGAAGTTGGTGGGAAAATCCCATCTTTACAGGCTAAATCATATGATCGTCTCTCTCAGTGTGTGGAGCGGCTGGATCTGGCTGGGATGGACTTCATCTGGAGGATCGCCATGGAGTCTCCAGACGAGGACATTGCTAATGAAGCCATACAGCTCATCATTACTTACAGCTACATTAACCTCAACCCCAAAATGAAGAAGGTAAACAATCAAACCTTTGTTGTTGTTGTTTTTTTACTCTTTCTATTCCAAGATCTCTGTTAATCACCATTTTCTTTGTGTATTTTTTGCAGGACTCAGTATCTCTTCATAAGAAATTCATTGCTGACTGCTATAAGAGATTGGAGGTGAGTGTTAAAGTGTGAAATGACACTTTTTGATTTTTTTTTTTTCTCCCCCCTTCCTTGTGATGATGGCTGTGTTAAAATGCATTCTTACATCACACACAGGCTGCTAGCTCTGCGCTGGGCGGCCCGACCCTCACGCATGCTGTTACCCGGGCGACCAAGATGCTGACAGCCACTGCTATGCCAACGGTTGCCACATCAGTGCAATCTCCATCCAGGTATGAGGACTAGATTTGAGGAGATTTGAGCAGCGTTCAGATCGGCTGCAAATGCATTTTCGTTGTCTTAAAGGAACAGTTCACCCAAAAATGAAAATTCTGTCATCATTTACTCACCCTCAAGTACTTCCAAACCTGTGTGAGTTTCTTTGTACTGACGAACACAAAGGAAGATATTTTGAATAAGGAAAAAAAATAATACTATGGATGATGACCCAAAACCACAGGTTTGAAACTACTAAATGATAAGTAAATGATCACAGAATTTTCATTTTTGAGTGAACTATTCCTTTAAGTAAAGCACTTTTACATTACGGTATTTAAACTTATTTAATTAGGAAAAACAGAACATTACCAGAGCTAGAACAGAAAGAACATTTACATTTTTTGTTGTATTGATTTTATAGTTTTGCCTACTGTTAGTTTTGTTTTATTTATTGATTTATTTTATTATATTGTTTGTTTTTTTGTTTGTTTTTTTTGTTATGTTGTATTGATTTGTTTTTTGCATTCTATTCTGTTTTTTGTTTTATTGAATTGTTTTTGTTATACTCTTTTTTTTGTTGTTGTTGTTGTTTTGTTTTGGGGTTTTTTTTCTATTGATTTTAGTTTTTTTGTTATTCTGTTGGGGTTTTTTGTGTGTAAATATATATATATAATTTTTTTTTTCTTTTATTGTTTTTGTTTCATCTTAAACAGAAAACAGGTTGTTTAGAAATAGTTTGATGTAAGACTGAGACATTTCAAAAATCTCGTAACAAAAAGTTCGTAACCATCTCTGTCCTCAGGTCCAGTAAACTAGTGATCATTGAGAGACTTCTCTTATTGGCAGAGCGTTATGTCATCACAATAGAGGTAAGAGCCAACACGCACACAAACATGTGGTTTTTATGGTTTTCAGGGACCCTATATAGGCGTAATGGTGTTTATACTGTACAATCTGTATTTGCTATTGCCCTACACCTACTCTATACCTTAAACTTCCCCTTACAGGAAACTCTCAAAATTAAAAAAACAACATAATTTAGTATGCTCTGTCAGTCTTTTTGAATAATAGGGACGTAGGCAGACATAAACCACGTTCACGGTTTAATACTTCTGTCATTATACAAATGTGTGTCCCCTAAACCATAGGTCTTCAGGATTAAAGACACAAACCAGTGCACACACATAGAGACAGGATAACTGAGTTAAACACTGCTTGGAGTATCTGAGCAAAAAGCTTTATTGGCTCAAGTTCATCTTGTATTCAGCATCTTTTGACTATTGCTTTAATATTCATCTTAAACGGCATACAGTTGATCTCTGTGTGAAAGCATCAGTCCGTCTCAGAGAAGAAACCAGTAAGCTGTAAAAGTCAAATGTAGCAACGTCATTGAAGGACAGATTTTGCTAATGAATTCTCTTAATGTGTGAGACTAGCAGCTGTGGAATGAAGGCGTCTGATCATTGCTTGACTGCAGCATTCACCGTCTCTCCGTATTTCCAGCTGTTCGGTTCCGTGCTGAAATCTGCTCGTGTCATTTAGTGCGTTCAGGATTACACAGCGAAAGGGATCTAATACGCTGTTGATTCCTGTATGTCTTCAGAGAGAGAGAGAGGCAGACACCCGTTCAGTCTAACAGATACTAATTGGTCTGTTATTGGCGCAGGAAGTGCTTTTAGACTGTAGCGCTTTTGTCTAATCTATGAATTTGAGTAATTCGTGTAAGATGAAGCTTGGTAGCTTATTGCTAGAATCCTTCTGCCAATTCATTTAAGTGCTTTTTCATGGACAAATTATTCAAAATATTCATCTAGTGTTACATTTAACTCAGGAAAGTGCTTCGATATCTTGTTATTAACCAGTATAATTTATATAATATTTTTTAAAATGTATCATTTTATGTATTTTGATAATGTTTTATTAATAATTCTAAATAAACTACTAATTCGTTTTTATTTACAATTCTTTATAAAGATAATAATTGTAATATATTATGTGTATTATAATAATGTACACATTGGATTTTATTCCTGTTATTGATGTCCTGTTATTATATAATATTATTTAATATACACTGCTTTTTGACTACAAATTAAAATAACTACTTGCTGTTTTTATTAGTGCTGTGAAATGGTTAATCGTATTTTTTTAATTTTTTTTACATAATATATGTGTGTATATGGTGTATATTTATTAGGTACGTTTATATATAATCAAAATTACATTAATTTATATAGATAATAGGTATACAAAGTACACACATATATATTATGTGAACAAAAACTTTTTTTAGAAGCAAATAATCATGTGACAGCACTAATTGTACTATATTTTAAAAAGCTGCATTTTCAGCATCATCACATGATTCTTCAGAAATCTTCAGAAAAGAAACATTTATTATCATATTTAGATTTACTATTATTTTTATTGTATGCTGTGATGCTTTTTCGTTCGGTATTTTTTCATGAATCGAAAATGAATTTTATTTTTTATTTAGTTTTATATGTTTTATTTATAGATTTCTTCACTGTTGCTTTTAAATTAAACTACTGTGATTAGCAGTATAGTATTTTAGAATGATGTTATAACATCTCAAAATCTGATTTTATCAAGTTTTATGACAGCCATAAATGATTATATCTTCACACTGGTTTGAAATGGAAAATGAGTTTCCAGGTCACATGGTACTGACACTTGTCACGCTGGATCTGTTTCAGGACCTGTATTCTGTTCCTCGAACTATTCTACCTCATGGAGCGTCTTTCCACGGCCATCCTGTGACACTTCACATCACTTACGAATCTACCAAAGACACATTCACCTTGGAGGTAACATCACACACTCACACACACACACAGACCTGACACTGACACGTATTCGGTTTCTTTCTCTGTTAGCTATATGGACATGGACATAACCTACTATGTCCTACTATGATCACATGTGTGCCGACCCATGGAGAACAGTTACTCATGACTCAAATGCACACACTTATGACAGACCGTAAACAGGGTTGATCTAAACGGAAGACTTGATAAGCATTCTTCCTATTTGAAGATTAGAGGAACATTGATAAGTGGCAGGTGGATGTTGGGCGTGAGAAGCCGAATGTGATATTAATAAACAGCAGACTGTTGAGCAATCATGACTCAGCTGCAATTCGCCGTGCCTGATTTGAACGGATGGATCGAAACGGCCCTCATGTGTTTGTGTTGATGTGAATGTGTGCAGGCCCACAGTAACGAGACCATAGGCAGCATCAGATGGAAGATAGCCGAGCAGCTCAGCTGTCCGGTGGACAATGTGCAGATATTTGCCAATGACAGCATGGTGAGTCAAACACTAAGTGTGATGGGTCGCAGTCCTGTCTGAGTGCTGCACAGGGCTCCTACAGCACAGACCTGTGACTCTGGGACAGTGTGGAAGCTATTGAGACTGCATGTGGACCCTTTGTTCATAATTACATAATTTAACATGGTTTATTTGTATTACTAAATGGCAGTGTTATTTTGGCGTTTTGTAATATTCATATTTCGAATGTGTATTTTTGTTGTTTGAATTTATTTTTTAATAATTCTGTCATATGCTTTTGTGTGTGTATATATATAATATATATATATATATATATATATATTTTAGTTTTATTACAGTTATTTAAACCTCTTTCAGATTAGTTAGTTAAGGTAAGAAGACTTAATTTTTTGTAATTATCTTCTAATATTTGTTTATTATATATCAAGTTTTGTTCATCATCAAGAATTGATTTTGTTTATTAAAAACTGAATCTAGGTCGAGTTTTCCTATTTATAGAAAATAAACCATAAACAGTTTGTGTTTATTTTTACCAGTGTTATTTTTATGTACTATTATAATTATTATTATGATTATTAAATATATTATTATGATTATTTTATACTATTAGTTTTTATATATTATACTATTAGTTTTAATAGTTCTATTTTTTTATCTTTATACA
The DNA here is from genome assembly GCA_032359435.1 of Enteromius unitaeniatus. Classification (NCBI taxonomy): domain Eukaryota; kingdom Metazoa; phylum Chordata; class Actinopteri; order Cypriniformes; family Cyprinidae; genus Enteromius; species Enteromius unitaeniatus. Next base: position 6,465,168 of record JAUMHI010000065.1, read on the forward strand.
AGTTCATACTTCCTTAGCATTTTTTGTTTAGCTTGATTTTGATGTAATATTAATATTTACTTTAGTGCGATCGTGATTAATCACATTCAAAATACAAGTTTTGTTTACATATGTGTATATTTATTATGTGTGTATAAATACACACACGTTCATACTGTATGTTTAAGAAAAAACTATATATTAAATATATTTATATGCGATATCATTAATATGAATATAAATAATATACATGTACATATTTCCTAAATATATGCTTATGCAAGTTCAGATTAAACTCTTCATATTAACCTGTATTTGTATGTATTATGGATTCATGCTCACAGTCGTCTTTATGAATTCCAGCTGACGATGAACCGTGACCAGAAGCTGTTGAATCAGCTAGGTTTCTCTGATGAGCAGAGTCTGACAGTGAAGAGCTCAGGAACAGGCACTCCATCAGGCAGTTCAGCGGACAGCTCTGCCTCGGCCAGCTCCAGCAGCAGCGGGGTCTTTAACTCTGCGTATGCTTTAGAGCAGGTACATTCACTCGCTGCTACTTTGCTAAAGCTCATTGGATCAAGTACACATTAAATGTGCAGTAACACACTTGTATACACAATACGCATACTACCAATTAAATGTTTGGTAACACACACAAGGTGTCATAGTACAGAGTAATTACCTACTTAGTAGTAGAGATCAACCGATATATCGTTTTCCCGATATTTAAGCATATTCACATTATCGGTTTTTGTGGTATCGAATTCCCCGATAAATAGTGTTTTGAGAATTGCACACATGAGTCAGGACAGCGTCTGAAAGGAAACGAGCTCTACAAGAACATATCATTACTTGCTTTGTTTTAATTGATAATCCTTATTTAACACAACAACCATTAATGCACAAATGAGATTTGAATGCACCTGCGGCGGCCTTCAACGGCTGTCTGCGGTGATGTTCACCACAGAGCCCCATTTGCATAGTTTCATATTAAATTACATTATGTTTGCCTCCCAAATGAACGTTAATGTACGTATTGACACCTACTGAAACTACCTTGAAACGAAACACGTCAACATAACTTAAAGTATGGCCATAATCTTAATCCTTTAACACTTAATATTGTAAAAAATGCAGACGGAATGGCGGAATCCAGTCGGATAAATGGAATTTACTGTATAACGCGGAATGTGTCAAAGTTTGTATGAGTTAATCAAACACCAGGGAAGGCAGTTTTTGTTAGAGCCCTTATGTTTTCTTCATTTTGGTATTCATTTTCATTTTTACACCTCACACATATATTGATTCAAAATATCGGTTATCGGTCTACTTGGTCTGTAATAATCGGTATCGTATCGGTCCTAAAAAACACACACATATCGGTCCCTACTTAGTAGTATCCATTGTACCGACAGCTACTGTTACACATATGTTACACACCGAGTCTGTTACACAGATACTTACACTTAAATACAATCTTGATACACTTTATTTTAAGTATCTTATGCCTGTGTAATATTCTGTCAATTTAATTTGATTAGAAAGGTGCTGTGTACCAATGGTATAAATCATTGGTTTAAATGTTGTTTTATGTAAGTAAAACAACAACTACTAAGTACTTACTAGGTAATTACTCTGTATAATGGACACCTTAAAATGTTTCCAAAAGTTTAGAATTTGTAAGAATTGTTTTTGTTTTTTGTTTTTTTGACGTTACATCTTAAGCTTACCGAAGCTGCATTTATTTTATTATAAATATATAAAATCTAGTAACATTAAAAAATAAATACATATAAAATTGTTATATGATCATTCACAAATCATTAAAATATGGTAATTTCTCAAGAAACACTTTTTGTTTAAAATATTTTTCTGATTATTTAAAAAAAGTACAAAAGAACAGCATTTATTTAAAACAGCAGTTTTTATTTAAAAGAAATTAATTCAAACATCACAGGCCCAATCTGAACAGTTATTGACTTTATTATCCTCATGTGTGTGATTGCAGGAGAAATCTCTTCCTGGTGTGGTCATGGCGTTGGTGTGTAACGTCTTTGAGATGCTTTATCAGCTCGCCAATTTGGAGGAACCCAGGTAGATAACCCACAAGCCATAAAAGTTATGCAATTACTTAAAAAGACAGTTCACCTCAAACTTTTAATTGTCTTTATTTACTCGGTTTAGTACCCCTGTTTTTTCTTTATTTGTTTAATGGTGGCTTTTCCTTTCACTTTGCAGGTATGTATTTTGTTTTGTTTTTTTTATGACTTGTAATAACTGTATGGCTTCTTGTGTCTGTCTAGAATAACTTTGCGTGTCAGGAAGTTATTACTGCTTATCCCAACTGACCCAGAGGTGCAGGACGCCCTTGATAACTTTGTGCCAAAAGAGTCCAGCGTCTGGAGTCACCAGGTACCTGAAAGCCAGTCTTTAACTTGGGGAAAAGCGTAAATATGTCAGTTCAAGATTGAAAAGCAAGTTCAACTTTTTTATCTAGCTAGTGATCTAGCCATTTAATGGTTATAATGGGAATTGTATTGTTTTTAATGGAAAGTATAATGGGGTCTACTGGTATGTGAAGGATTTTACTGGTGGGACGTTAAATCCAATTGGAGAAATGTCCAAGACACACTACAAAAATGAATTTTGTTGTGGTTTTACTGGGAAAAGTGAATGGTTCATAATGGTATTTTAATGGAAACCATTAGAATTTATATGGTTTCTATTGGGCTTTTATTGGTTTTTTTTTTAAGCAACAGGGTAAATGACTGAACATTTTTCACACAGTAACAGTTTTGTGACAGTGTTTTTGTTTTTAGTAGGGTACACACCACAGTCTCCGTAAATAACTCCCTCTCTCTCTCTCTCTCTCTCTTCCATCAGAAAACTCTGTTTACGCTGGGATCGGGTTCTCAGGCCTCAAAGTCTCCATCTCTGTCCAGTAAACAGCAGCACCAGCAAAGTGCAGCGTCCATCCTGGAGTCTCTGTTTCGTTCATCTGCCCCTGGCATGTCTACGTTCAGAGTGCTCTATAACCTGGAGGTATATCATTCTTTTTAATCAAACTGTTAACAAAGCTGTTATCAAAAAATTACAAACCAACATTTGGTTCCAAACTATTTAGATTGAAAACGTAATTTTCAACCCTTTTAGATATACATCCCATTTTCTTCTAAAATATTAATCAGCACAACGGTTTTGAACATTAATAATAAATGAGTGTTTCTTGACCAGCAAATAAGCATACTAGAACGATTTCTAAAACATCGCGTCACACTTAATAGACAGCAGTGGCTGCTGGAAATTCAATTTCGCATTACAGGAATAAATTACATATTTAAATATATTAAAATATAAACTTGGTAGTATGTACAGTATATATTGCTCTTTATTTTTATTTTATTGAAACAAAAACATTTGTGGAGAGAACAATCATTTTTAGGCTTTTTTTTAACTGATTCCTGTCCTTCTTACAGGTGCTGAGCTCCAAGCTGATGCCTACATCCGATGATGAAATGGCAAAGACCAGCGTCAAATCTTTCTGTGAGAACTTCCTCAAAGCGGGAGGTCTCAGGTAAGCCGTCTGCTTTCTACCCACTTCTACACTGCTCCTCATGTTTATAATTCTGCAGTCATTATCTCAGCGGTGCATTCTCGGTCTCTCTCTGTCTCAGTCTGGTGGTTAACGTCATGCAGAGAGACTCCATCCCCTCTGAGGTGGACTACGAGACCAGACAAGGAGTCTATTCCATCTGCCTGCAGCTGGCCAGGTGCAGTCTCATTTATCAGTCTGGCTGTCTTCTCTTTCCCTGTTTCTCTATTTTGTTCTCTCTTTCTCTCTGCACTCCAAGCGATGAGCAGCTATGATAATAGTGCTTTAAATACCATTGTGTTCTGTAGACGTTAAAGTCTATACAATTTTGACATTTTGACCCGAAAATAATATGTAGTTTTTTAAAGCGACACGTAATCATGGCTTAATTGGACTGCCGTAGTAGTCACTATCTTTTGCAACGTCTTGTACATAAGGGGTGCATTGAAAGAATTTAAACTATTTTAAACACAGCGTCACTCATCAATGTCCGCTCCAAGACAGAGGACCCATCAGAAGACCCTGGAGACGGGGCAAGCATTGCAAGTTTTGTTTGCAGCAGCAGGGTGGCATGGAAACTTTTGTAGTTGACTGCAACATGGCATTCAGTAGTTGGCATTCTGAGCTTTTTTTTTTTTTTTTTGGCATTTCAATTTTGAACAAAGATGTGACAGGACAACATCCATGAAACAGTGCCCTGATAGAATTAAAAACGTTATTTAAAATAATATTAATTTACAAGAGATGCAGGTTCTTTTCTAATTTTGACATGGTAATATTCATTAGTTTCGTTTGCAAAAAATGTAAGATAAGAAATGCACTAATAGTTGAGAGTATTTACAGTACAGAAATGTATTGCGCTATAAAGGTTATAAAATAAATAGAAAATATTGTTCATAGGAATGTAACAATGAAAAATTGGTTCAAATATGTGACTATTTAAATGAATGTATTTCTTACTCCATCGCACCTCGTAAAGATAACGCCATGTCTGCATTTGTAACGACTTCTCAAAACTCGCATGTGAATAGCAAGTAGCAGGTTGTTTTGATGATAAAATATAACTTGCTTGAAGGTTGTGAGTCAGAAGCCCCAGACTCTCCTACTCTGTTCACATCCAGCATAGACTGCTCTGTCAGCTTCAGGAGTCAGTCCTCCGTAAATGTGCTGAACACACTCCAATATTTGTGTTCAACTGTTCTGGAACAGTGTTGGAAACACAGCTTAACACTGATTTCTAGTTGTGTCCTCTTTTGGAAGCACAAACAAAGTACTTTCACTTCCAGCGTCTCCAGAACATGGCGCCTGCAGCAACACTACAACCAGAATAATAGCTCCGCCTTCTTTCTTTGTGAAAACATTTGGGTGGTGTTGGAAAATAAACCCACTCTGTGACGTAAAAATTGTGAAGTCGTATTAAAACGATCAGTTTTATTGGGGCGTGGCAAGTCATCACTTTTATAAAAAAAAATATTTATTTGGTTTTGAAACTTTAGTCTTTGCAGCTTCATGGATCTTATCTATGCACTAACAGCTTTTAACACTCCGAAAAGAAAGGAAAATTTGAAATTGCATCATATGGCCCCTTTAAAGGACTTGCTCTTTGTCAGGTTTCTGCTGGTAGGGCAGGCTATGCCTAGTATGCTCGATGAGGAGTTGAGCAAAGAGGGTCTGGACACTCTGTCCTCTCGACCATTCCGTAACGCCGGGCGGCAGAGTGGTCGACAGCTCTCCGTCTGTGGCACTCCAGAGAAGTCCTCCTACAGACAGGTGTCCATGTCTGACAGATCCTCCATCAGGGTGGAAGAAATCATCCCAGCCGCCCGTGTCGCTATACAGGTGCGAGAGAGCATCAATACCTTACTAAGTGATTTATTTCAGACCCTATATGACTTCACTGGTATGTCATTTCAGACAATGGAGGTGGGAGACTTCACATCTACAGTGGCGTGTTTCATGAGGCTCACCTGGGCGGCAGCTGCAGGCCGATTGGACCTTGTAGGCAGCAGCCAGCCAATCAGAGAGACGACCAACTCGCTGCTTCCTCTGGGTGTCCGCAGCAGGGTCAGCAGCACAGGTGAGGCTCTAAATCATACTATAGTTCGTCTTGTAGTCAGATTATGCAAGTATCTAAGGGGCAGTTTCCCGAACAGGGTTTAAGACTAGTCCTAGATTAATATAAATGTTAAGAGCTGTCTAAACTGGAAAAAGCTTGCACTGAGATATCTTAAAATACAT
>JAUMHI010000065.1:6483848-6497185 GCA_032359435.1 Enteromius unitaeniatus
AATTTAATTTTAATTGTTATTATATATATATATATATATATATATATATTTTTTTTTTTTTTTTAGAAAATTCTGATCAAAAGTAAAATTTTGATTTCTTAAAAAACAGGGATGTAGCCATTCGAGTATCGAACAGCATTTTCCAAATCAAAGCAATCAAAGACCTGAGGGGAAAAATAATATGTGTAAAGCTTTTCTTTTTTAAATATACGATATATGCACACTGCTGCATTGTCCCGCTGTCACAGGAACATTCCAGCTGAAGATAAAGAGGAAATGACATCGCTCCCTTTGACAAGTGCATTCCAAACAACTCAATAATGACACTGCTCACCCAAGTGTCCACTAACTAGGGGATAAGGATGATCGATTTAATTCGGAAAATAAGCATATTGTTACACTCCTACAAACAAATGCTGAAAAACACCAAATACTGAAATAAAAATGACTAAAAGATTTTTCAGTTTTTAGAGCAACATTGCTTAATATTAGAAGGGTTTCTGAAGGATCATGTGACACATGATGCAAGTTATAACAGCATTACTGTTTCTAATGCATTCTTAATCAGATAAATGCAGCTTATGGACTCTTTGGATGCTAATTTACATGATATAAAAATGCTACATTTAAATTGAATCAAAAATGTTAATCAAACATCAATATACCAGTGCAGTCTTCTGCTTGTTTGGTTAATGATGGGATGAAGTAACGGGGATATGTGAATATTGTGTTCAGCTCCAGGAGTGTTCAAGCACGCTTCCTCAGGACTGGTAGCTCCATCTTCACCCCTCCTGCCTCTACATCCAGACATCAACACGCTACTCTTCAAAGCGGAAGGACAGGTGTATCTCATGGAGGTAACACTGCCTCTTATTCTCTCTCTGCTGTCTCTGTATTGCACACTGCTGACTGAGACGCATGTCTTTCAGGTGATGTTTGCCATGCGTGAATTGTCCGGCCCGTTGTCGTTTCTCATCGAGATGATCACATACTGCTTTTTCTGTAATGAACCTTTCTCACTGGGAGTCCTACACTTACTCAAGGTCGGTACCCTGACATTTTAAATTCGAATAAAAATAAATCGTTCGTTACTTTGTTTTTAATATTTGATCATTTAAACTGTATTTTTTATTTATAGTAAAATATATAGTTGTATGGGGGTAAAATACGAAAAAGGGTCAAGTGTAATACTGCATTAAATTGTTGTTAAATATTAAAAAATAATTAAATATCAAAATATTATATATTCTGTTTTATTTCATTGCAATTTTTTGTTTTTCTGAGCAAAAAATAAATAAATAAAAATATTTTAGATTTACAGAAAATTTTATGTCTCCCTTTTCTTTTCTATATTTTAATGACATTTTATTGTTCAAAAACTTCAAAAGTAGTCACTTTACTTACATTTAATGTGGACATAAAATATACAAAAAATTTGTGTAAGTCTCTTTTGATGCAGACAGACTTTGACCCATGTATATTGTATAAAAGTGAAAAATACCGTATATACAATTATACACCCCGAAGTAATCACTGAGTTGATCCCTGCAAGTGTTTGTGTAAGATAACTCACAAAAAGCTGTCTAATGACATGATCATGTGATTTGTAGAACCATCTGGAAACGGCTCCTCCTCACGAACTAAAGAACGTCTTTCAGATGCTCCTAGAGATCCTGGTGAGTGATGGCCACGTGCCGTCTTGAGAACAGTTTGTTGTTATAGTTCACAGTGATGTAACGCCACTCTTCCCTTGATCTATCAGATGATTGAGGACCCTCTGCAGTCTCAGAGGCTCAAATTTGCATTTGAATCTGAAAAGGGCCTTTTGGGTAAGAACTACATAGTTTGGCTGTATTAGTGTGAGTGTTTGTAAGATTGTAAGATAATAATATGTGATTCTTTCACAGCTTTGATGCATCAGAGCAACAATGTGGACAGCAGTCGCTGCTATCAGTGTGTGAAGTTCCTGGTCACTCTGGCACAGAAGTGAGTGTAAAGCACTGGGATCAGATTAGGAATACTCAATATGGGAATTAACATAGATTAGTGTCATTGAATAAATTAACTCTTTATTATAGTTTTTGCTTTCGATATCCTTGTAAAACGTAAACAATGTGTTTCTATTAGATGTTCTCCAGCTAAGGACTATTTTAAAGATCTCTCAGGACATTGGAGTTGGGCAGTGCAGTGGCTTCAGAAGAAGGTAAGAGAGCACACACACACACACACACACCCCAATTGTGAAATAACATCTGTTGTTGAATTCCCCTTCTCTCCTCTTTCAGATGTCTGAGCACTACTGGACACCTCAGAGTAATGTATCAAATGAGACGTCCACAGCTAAAACTTTCCAGCGCACCATCTCAGCACAGGTACTGCACCCACAATGCTTTACATGTTATATGTACAGTACTGTGCAAAAGTCTTAGGCCACTAGTTTTTCAGCTACAAAAAATGTTGAAAAGTGGGTTCTTTCTATGTTTTGCGGGAGCGTGTCAGTTGGAGATATATGCTTACATTTCCAAACATATTTTTTTCATTAATTGTAATAATGCAATTAAACTCTAAATAATCGAATAAGCTTTAATCTGCGTGAATAAATCTAACCACCCCTATAGAATTAAATGAAGTTTCATTTTTTAATAATCCTTGTATTTTGGCGGCAGGGTTTCAAATCTTTAACGAGACTCGAATTGAGTTTTTTCGATCAGGTAGGGTACAAGTGGGTTTAAAACATTTCAGCAGGTTTATATATATTGTGTATATTATTTATGTTGTATAAGTTAATGCTACAGTAAAGCCCTTATCTCTTTCAGGACAAACAATGCAGAATAGTAATATCTATGACTGGGACTGTCATATACATCACATTATGATGAGAACACTATTACTGTATAATAAAACACTGTGAAATTTTAGAGTTGAGCTGTCGTGTTTCTGCATGTTGTTCCGTGAAGAACGCGTCCACAAAAGAAGTTCATTCAGAGCCGCACAGACTCTTCACTTCTGCATTCGGGGCACTTCGTGCAGATAGCCTACAAGTTGTAATATTAACATTATGCTAGTCTCGCGTAGCCAGACCAGAAGAGGTCTGGAATTCATCGCGGCGTTCTTTGGCCAAGGCCCGCCCATAAGGCCGTTTGACCGACATGTCAAACAACCAATCACAGTTTGCTTCGTTCAGCGTCACGGGGCGTGGAAATTTCCCCACAACAACAGAACGGCCTGCAACAAGACATTCAGCATAGAAAATCCAGATGAGACAGATCTCTCCACTTTTAACATCCACAAGCAATTCTGGAGAACCGAACACAATACTGAATCGGCCAGCTGCGATGTTTTATGTTTGCCTGCAAACACGGCTGATATCCCCTTCTCAGTTAGGTACTTCACTTGATGTTCCATAATAGATAGGAGGGGACGCACAACTAGTAAAATTGGATCTGCTGGGATTCCTTCTAAATGCTGACAAAGGGTCGGCCAGGCTTGGAAAACAATACTGTTCCCAAATCTCTTTTGGTCTCCACTAAGTGCCCCGAACAAAAGTCCTGGACGTCTCTTAAAGAGTCTATGCCGTGAACCTCGCATACTTTTGAGAATCCAGCGTTTAACTGATCTTATATGATAAATGCTCATTATGACTCATGTAAACACGACAGTGTTTCTTCCGCAATCACACGTCTGTGCTTTGTTTTCCGGCGAACCGAAAGTAAACGCGACACTCGCGTCCCCCGGAAATCCGATTAAATTGGTTTGATGAAGGGTTTCCAGTTAAGTGTAAGTTAATATGCATCAGACGTTTAGCCAACGTTCTGTGGGCGTGACGTCTGAGACTAACATTATGCTGTATAAATAACGAAACATATTCAGTAAATCCCACTAAAATCCTGCTATCATACTTCATTCTACTGATCATCTTCAGCATGCGCAGCTCAAAACAGAAATTACTACAGTCATAAGCATAAGTTTATAATGAGAGTGCTACTGTAAAAAACTTTTTTAGAATTTTTAGGGTTGCGATGATGTTTAATGTTAACTATCTTTTAATGGAAACGTAAAACATTATTTACTCCGATTGTATCTGCGAGGCGTCTGTTAACATCAGTAATGATGACTGTCACATGACTGACTTTACTCTACTTTGGTCCCGCCCCCAAACATACGATTCAAGATTTTAAAAATTACGATTTTACTGTGATAAATACAGTAGTTAATTTGACTTTTAAAACTTATGAAATCCCCCTAAAAATCGTTTTTTCCCTTTTATGTTTCCCTCACTATTGGATATTTTGCTTTCCTTTGAGAGGGAAAAGAACCACACATTAAAATGTAAGCTAAAGGAAGTTTAATGAATGCTGGTTTTTGCGTTTAGGACACTCTAGCTTATGCCACAGCTTTACTGAACGAGAAGGAGCAGTCCGGCAGCAGTAATGGATCAGATGGCAGCCCAGCCAATGAGAACTCAGATAGAAGCCTCCGTCAGGTAGAGCTCTGTCTGTCATTAATTCAGCAGTCCATCATCAATACACTATTGTTTAATAAAGCTCTTTCACCATATCCATCTTTCTCTCAGGGGTCTGAATCTCCCATGATGTTGGGCGATTCTCGAAGTGATCTAGAAGATGTGGATCCATAACGCTTCTCATTGCTTTTGCGCAACTAAACAACACAAAAAAGTTTCCCTCCGACGGAGAGATGTTGTGGCTCTAAACAGACAATCAGAAAACTGCATTTGATCTTCTAGGCACTGGAAATGGAGCGACCAGTAGCAGCCAAAGGACCGTCGGAGCGTTCGCTCTTCAGGCCGCCTCGTCCGAAACATGAACAGAGGCGAATATCGTTTTTTTTTGTTGTTGTTTTTTTCTGTTGGTTAAAACCTGGCTGGATGAAATTAGAGCTCGGGTCTTGCAAGTAATTTAGATGTTTCGTCTGAGCAGATGTTTCTTCTGTCAGACCAGTGGGACTTAATAAAAACGGCGGCTTTCATTTCCTTGACATTTTGTACGCCGAACTACTACTACTACTACGGTGCCAGACGGGGGTGTTTTAAAAGCAGTCAGCGTATATTTGCCAATGTAATTAAGTAGATACTATTCATGAGAAATGTAAAGATGTGTTCCATAAGTGTAATTTCATATGTAAAATAATATTTTTAAGAATCCTTTACTGATTTTCTTTATTTTTTGTGGATCTGTTTGAGAGGTGCCTCAAATTTATTCGAAAAAAGAAGAACTTGCCAAGTCTCTAAGAGTCCAATAATTACACCGTTTGTGTTTTTTTCCTTTCTCTTTCTTGCTGGTATTTTTTAAAGCACTTTATATTTGAATTCAGTTTGTGACAAATTCATCACATGGAGACAATAACGGACGTCCCCTCGCTGCTCTCTGTCCGGCGAGTCTTGAATAGAAACAACATGCAGCAAAAGACACAAGCTGTTTAGAAATATGATGGTGGACATTGAGGACGGACCTCACGGCATCCGGAGACATATGCAACACACAGAGACGCTCTGTCCAATGAGATTTTCTTCTTCCTGAAAGACAATGAGTGCTACAATCAAGCAGAGTTTGTCTCATTTCTTTCTGTTCGTCTGTTTTGATGTTGTCTCGTGCTGCTTTAATATGAAGACCTAGGGACGTGAAGACACTTTTTTCAGGGTTTATTTTGCCAAATTTGTCCTTTTTTGTTTGTTTGCCTGCATCTTTTCCGTTCAGTCTGCCTTACGCAATGTAAATCGGATGACAAGGCGAGGATGGGACGGAAAGGGGATAAAGGGGGAGGGAAAAGAGAAAGATGGAGGTTGTTGGAGGGGCGGAAAGTTCTCTCAGAGTAGTAAAGTGCCTTTACTCGACTCCTCCCCTTACTCGCGTCCTCGCCTTGAGACGAACCAGTGGACACGTCGTGCTACACAAATGCCTGAACCCTCTCGACATTACGAAAACAACACGCACACATATACTCGAATGGCTCGGTCGCACTCAACTCAGAGCGCCATACGAGGACACAGGTGGCATCTCATGCGTCACGGGTCCCTTGTTTGAGCCGAGCATGTGATGTCCTGCTTTCAGGGTGATTCAGCTGCCGTTTGCTGCTCATTTTGTATTTAGACTAGAACACTTAGCGACATTGCTTCAATGTTTACAGCGGAAGGACCTCAATGCCACCTCACACAAACGTTAGCGCTGCTTTTTACCTCACAGTCACCTGCTCTTCGCAACTTCCACGCGCTTCTGTGCATGTTTGTACGTGTGAGAGACTATTGCTGGAAGAGAACTGCATAAACCGGCCAAAACTGCTGAGAGAAACTGGTTTATAGAATACATCTTAAACCAGCTGGTGTGGATTTGCTGGTCTTTATGCCAGTGTCTCAGCCTGGCTAAGTTGTGTCTGGATGGTTTAGTATCCAAAAACATTAAATACTGCTCAATAGATCAGTCTGATCCAGTAGAAAGAGCAACTAAGTGAAGCAAACTAGCTTAGACTGGTTTTAGATGACAGGGCCAGTAGGCTTAGCTACGCTTTGGATGCGTTTACTCTAGATTGGTTAGGCTGGGAGATCAAGTAAAGCCAGCATACCATCTTAAACTGGTTTAGCATGATTTAAAAACATTTTGGCTTGGGAACCTGAGCTCAAGATGGTTTAAGCCTGAAACAAACTGCATGATTTTTGGCTGTCCCAGATGAAAGTTTTGCATCGTGAAAATCATGCAGTATGTTTCAGGCTTTAGGCAGGGAGACCAGATAAAACCAGACCAGGTCAAACCAGCACACCATCTTGAGGTGGTTTAACATGTTTGTTCTCCAACAGGCCAGCCTGGTTAAATGTAGACTGATATGGGGTACTTAAACTCAAGATTGCACAGACTGGGAAACCAATTAAAACCAGCAAACCATCTTAAACTGCTTTTTTGTACATGACCAGCCTGGTTTGCTGGTTGTAGAGTGGTTTGGGGTACTTAAATTCAAGATTGGTCAGGCTGGAAGACCTTAAACTGGTATTTATGTAGTTTTTTTTCAACATGGCCAGCCTGGTTTGCTGACATAAGCTTAAGACTGATCAGACCGAAGGCTTGGTAAAACCAGCAAACCCATTAAGGCTGGTTTAAGCAGTCTTTTTCAGTATGGTCTTGACTTTGGGTTGACTTTTTGACTCTTTCTCTAGTTTTGGCCTCTAATAGTCACTGCAGTACTTACAACTGCCTTCATGCTTTGAATCAGTAAATGGTTCATTGCTAATTCAATGCAGCAGATGTGGTATGCAGATTTGGAACAATTAATTAAGACAGGTTTTAGGATGACCGGAAGATTATTTTGAAACGTTTCAGGACTAAAGGCACGTGGTTTCAGTTACAATTGAGATGGGAATTCATCAGATCAGTGCCTAAACATAAGGCATCACTCTTATTTTGCTGAAATATGCACATTTGCAAAGATATCACACTAATTTCAGCTCAACTGCCTGCTTAGGTTTTCATGAAAGGAGCTTGTAAGATATGGTGAGGTTAAGTTTTATACCCAGTGCTGTAGTCCTCTTTGAAATATGGTGTACTTGAGCGAACAGGGTGTGTTAAATCTATCCACAAATCTGAAAATCTGATCCTCCTCCCTCCAATCAATCTTTTTTAACCTTTCCTACACCTGTAGATGCTGTACCAACCACTCAGAAGATCTGTGACGAAGCTTGCATTTTTAAGCTGGGTGTATTAGGACTGGGTTAAAGATGCTTGAAGAGTTTTTAATAACTGGTGATTCTTTGATTCATTTCTGCTGCGAGTGTGTATGATGTGTAAAGGAATCTGTTAATGCATGTTAAAACCACATTTTAATTTGTACATCAGAGTTTGACATTGAAAACATTTGATATAAAAAGGAAAAACTGGAATGCACAACTTTTCAGACTGTGTGGTTTTGTACGAGCCAAGTCTGAAGTTGACCATTACATGAAGTTGTCAAAGTTTGCAATGCAAAAATACACATTTTGAAAAAGAATTACACTCTTACACACAGTGGACATGCATAATTGTAAGAAATGCTCTTGTCAGATATAGTAAAAATAGATCAGTTTCAATTCAAAATATGTGTAAACAAACATTTTAAGTGTTGGTCCTAAATACAGTCAAAATGGTATTATCTATAATATCGGTTACCGATATTGTATTCTTTTTCCTTTTAACAGTATTGGTACATATTGTAAATATATTATGTTAATATGAAAATTAAAATTACTGGTCCTAAATGAAGTCAAAGCGGTATTATCTATAATATTGGTTACCGATACTGGAGATTTTCTTTCAAATATTTAACAGTATTAGTACATATTGTAAATATATTCATATAAAAATCAAAAGTGCTGGTCCAAAATATGGTCAAAGTGGTATTATTTATAATATCGGTTATTAAATATATTTACTGATATTGTATATTTCAGTGTAAACGCTTATTTCTATAGTTAGCTGTCATCTAGTGCTTGCTTCACTACTGTTAATTGTAATTTTTGGCAAAACGAATAACCATTTTTTAATGATGCCTGAATTTACCTGTAGATTTTAAAACAATTTATCATCGGTTTTAGTGGGGTTTTTTTTATTATTGCATTTGATCTTCTAGGCAGGAAAGTAGTATAGAATTTTTATAGCCATCACGGGAAAATAATTATTGGTATCTGTCTGAATTTTAATGTTAATGCCACAATGCATGTATAAATATGTTTTGCCGTTTAAATGCCGTTGAAATTTTTCTAGCGTAGAGTTTCTAGATTGAATATGGTTATGTTCAGAACTGGTTACAATGCAATTCTCTCTCATGTAATATTGCATACTGACAGAACTGAGCTCACTTGCGAAACGCCTCCAACTATTATATGTTATATTATGTCCATGGTTACGTGTTTAGAGAAGTGAGAAAAGAACAGACATAACTCAGTGATCAGTTGGTTGATGGGAAGGGCGGTGCCTGCAGCAGGTAGCGATGGCGGCAGCTCCTTTATCTCCACCATATGTATGAACTACACAGGTGTTTCCCAAAGCAAATGCACCACGGACGACAGAGCCATGCGCCAGACCCTGACAGCCTGTCAGTGTCCACGAGTCATCACATGAAACTTCCACCTGAAAGAAAGATGCAGGTTAGTGTTGCTCATATACACCAAATGTTAGAAGCCCTATATTTGCTTTTTTGTGTTCATTGCTTCAATGGAAGCTTCTTTGAGATCAAGTCACCTGCTCGCTGAGACCCGTAGAGTCATGTTCTTTCAGCCGGCATTCGAGAGAGGACGTGTGGCAGCAGGAAGCGTGTAAAGTTACCCCCCTTTTAGCAGGACAGGCCCTTCGGATGCCATGTAGAGGTCGATCAGAGTCTGATGCATCTCCAGATGAAGAGGAAGAACTGCAGCCTGCAGGGAAAGATTACAGTTGTGTACATAAATATACAGCGAAACAGACAAGTTGTCACGCACTTGGAGAACTTGATTCAAATTCATTTTCAGCTGCAGCAACAACAGAAACTTCATTTAGTAAGTAAATTAAGGAAATAGTTTGTCCTACTCACCCTCAGGCCTACTGAGATCTAGATGCGCTTGTTTCTTCCGATTGGATAAATCCTCTGCAGTGAATGGGTGCTGTAACAGCTGATCAAAATATCACAATGATCCACAACTCCCTCAATTAGCAGCTTGTGAAGCAGAAAGCGGTTTTTTGGACCTATATAGTTTGTTTCGGATGTTTTGAACTATATAGTAATAATGCTCTCTTCACTGAAGTCCTTTCATCTGAATCAGACAAATGCACACAGTAGAGAAAAAGACTTGAAACAGATGGACTAATGCACTGAAGTAGGCGTTGTTATTCCTCACTGATATATTTGTTTCTTACAAACAGCTTTTCACTTCACAAGATGTTCATTGATGGACTGGAGTAGTGTGGATGATTATGATGTTTTACTCACTCACTGCAGAGGAACCATTTTGTGAGTAAATGAAGGATTTCTGATGAAGAAACAAACTCATCTGGATGGCCTGAGGGTTGTGTGAACTACTTTAAAACAAAAGCTCAAAAAAAAGTCCACAAGAAGTATTAAAATAAAAAACAATGTTGTTCGTTATGAATAATTGCTTTTTATTATTAATAACAGATATTTTGGTAAAACTTTATAATAATTACACCCTATGAATTATTAGTTAAGCATTAGTAAATAGTCAGTTCATCCTTTATAAAGCATTGTTCCAACATCAATAGCTTTTAGTAAACTGTTTATAAATAAATGCATAGTTCTTGATTTATAAGCCCATTTATTACAAAGGAGATTTAAAGGCTCAATTATCTTCTTAACAGAAAACACAAATGACTGCAAATGAATAAACACTATTCATTATAAGATGCAAAAAAAAAAACGTACAACTGTACATTGATTTTTTTTTTCTATAAAATTGCAGAGGTTTGTTTTTCATTGATTCAATGTACAGTTTAATGGTAAAATTTTTATCTTTAAAAAAAAATTTCTGTGTTCTTTATCCCTGTGTTGTGTTTACTTTAGATGAGCTCACAAAAACATACGTGCTTTGTCTACCTGACTAAATCATGAAATACAGCAGGTACATGTGTTAATAAAGCATTTATTAACACACTGATTAATTATATGTTATAAATGATCCTATAAATGGTTTTAAATAATGTAATAATTTACAAATGATAAATTGATCATTAATAAAGTATGAAAATACAACTATTAAACATCACCCACATCCTCAAGAACAAGGTATTTCTAGCTGCGCTTGTAAACTGCTAATAATGTTGGAACAATGCTTTATAAAGGATGAACTGAGTATTTACTAATGCTTAATTAACGATTCAGAGTGTGCAGATATTATAAAGGGTTATAAAATAGATTTTTGATGGACATTTTCAGATTATTGTCTGGTAAATGACCAAAACCCAACAGACGTTTAACTTCCCCTGACCCCAGCACATTCCACCAATTAATGCTAATTTCCAGAGTTAATAAACGCTGGCGTGTGAAAGCGTCTGTCACCTGTCAGCTGGTGGTCTGGAGGGCATTCTGCATCCGTGCCTCTCTGAGGACTCTCTAACGTCTGGCATTGAGCTCTATGGCCTGTGCAGCAGCGTGCTACAGCGAACACACCTTGCCCTCCGTTCCCATTGACGGCAACGCACTCTTTCTGTCCATCTCTCACCTGTCAGAAAGAAAATTAGTTTAATGAGCAAAAATGATTGTAACTTTTTTTTGATCAATCCAAACAAGCATTCTTTGATAATAACCTCCACTCTTTCACCAGCTCTTGCTCCGTTTTGAGAGAAACTGGAGCAGCTCAGCATCTCCTCACCGTGACGACAGCGGGCTGTGACTGTAGCCAAACCTTTAGCTGCTGACCGCTCAGACCAAACAGATCTACAGAGCAGATCCTCTCCTGTAAGAAAACACAAACATGTAGCAGAATCAAAAATACCCTAACAGTTACCAATATATTATCATATTGTTAACACTGTTTAAAGTCCACCTGCAAAAAATATCTATGTAAACCAGCCTAAAACCATTTGAGACCATTTTGGAAGTTAAGCTGTTCCTGGGAAGAATAAAATACCATTTATTATACATTACAGTATGATGTAAAATAATTAAAGTTACTAGTAATGTGCAGTTAGTATGTAAATTGTAAAGCAATGAATACTACTCATAGAAATGCATATTTATAAGAATGTTATATATTAGATTAGAATCTGAGGTCTTCTAAACAGTATTAAAGTTTAATATTATTATTAAATATGAATATATAATTTATATTATCAATAAAATTAATCAGCAGTCTGCTTGCTACAGTAATATATTAGAAGTTCAGAGCTATTATTGTTAACTTAAAGCAAAATAAACGTTAGTTGAAATAAAATATTTCAAAAGTTACTACTAAAACGAAGAAACTACAATTTACTACAATTTTAATATAGTATATCAGTATATATTTTATATTATTTTGTATCATATTATACAGTCTGCTGAAATGACAAAGGTGAGTCATTTGTTTTCCTCGTGACCTCTGACCTGTGAGTGTGGAGGTCGGGTCAGGCAGGGCGACCACCATGTTGGGCGTAGCGAGACGGTGGTTCAGTGGCAGAGACTCTGGGTTAATGACGCGTTTGACTGAATGATGGAGGAGGTGTTGCAGGAGCTCCGCAGAACTAGAGTTCAGATTCAAGTTGAGGAGCACCGCCGCTATACCTGAAAACACACAGCTGTTAGGACAGACCTCAATAAATCAAGATCTCATAGTGTTTCCATGTTTAGGTGCGAACCAGCCACGTGTGCCGCTGCCTGTGACGTTCCACTCTTGGTGGTGAAGCAGGTGGAGCAGTCGCTGGACGCGCTGATGATGTCATCACCGGGTGCGAACACATCCACGCAGCGGCCCACGTTGGTGCCCGTCGTCCCAGTGCTCAAGGGCTGGTCGGCGAAATTAACGGCCCCTACTGTTATCACCTGCAGCAGAGGATGCACCAAAGGATGTCAAACCCCAATATATATTGAGAAGCTGCTTTTCTGAAGGACTCAATCCATTGTACCTCCGGCTCTGAGGCTGGTGAGTACAGGCAAGCGTCATCGTTGTAGTTACCAGCTGCAGCGATAAGCACTGCGCCAGACTCCACCATTTTCCTGCAGGCAGCGTTGAGGGTGCGACTGAATCCCCCTACAAATGGCAGCAGTAGGATCACGGGCCTGATAGGCTGAGACATCAGAGACGACTGAATATACTCCAGACCTGCAACAGAGTCAGATCCATTACCCCTGGTTTCACAGACAAGGCTTAAGCCCAGTCCTAGACTAAATTTAAATCCGGGCTGAAAGAAACTTGCACTAAGTGATCTCAAAACACATCAGTGGCTTTTCTTTCTGTCTTAAGACGCAGCAATGTTTTTTTCTGAGGCATGTTTATAAAAATGACTTAAATCTCCTAATTAAACTATGGCCTAATCCTTTCTCAAGCTTAGTCTTGTCTATATATCCAGGCCATAATGTAAATCCTGCAAATACTGTATCTACTTTATGTGAATACATCTAGACCATCTTAAATAAAAAATGGTAAAAAATCTTTTTTATTCTAAATGAATATACAGGTTAATAAAACTTTTAATGAAAGCAAAATTGACTAGATTCATTTCGTCAGCTTATGTTGCTATTTTTGTAATTCATCCGCGTAAAGAATAAATTAATTTTCCTAAGTAATCTTTAAATCCAAATCTGAAAATGGTCTTCTCCAGAGGTGTAAAGAGTACCCGAAAAACATACTTGAGTAAAAGTACAAATTACTTACTGTAAAAATGACTCCATTA
>JAUMHI010000065.1:6500239-6510413 GCA_032359435.1 Enteromius unitaeniatus
GGGGGGGGAGAGATGGTGTAAATCCAGAGGGATTTGGGTTATGGGTGGAAAAGTAAAATTATCTCCATGTTTGCTCCCATCTATTCCGGTTAAATACAAAAGCTGCTTGAAAATGTATTCATCTGTTTTATGCGGGCATTTACACATTTTAAAGGCTGTGCCTTTTTTGGTAGATCAGGTCTAGTCTTTTATTTTATGTGGAAAATTTTTAATTTTAATCTTGTATAAAAGTACAAATAAAATTGCATTTTCATGACTAATTTTACAGTAGAATTACTCATTCAATATACATCAGCAGCTACTTTAAAGTTAATATTACATTCAAAATGTAAAGAGTACAAACACTACAGTAGATTTACTTAGAATGAGGCTACTCATGAAATATATAATTACTTTAAAGTGCAAAAATACATTACAATTTAAAAAGTGCAATATAATTGGAATTTCAATTTCTAAGACTATAGGCTACTTGTAAATTAAATACATATTGAAATCACAATTGTATGCCACTTGAGTGTATGTTAATGCCCATCTATGGCTACTAAAATAAAACAAAAAGTATTTTTTAGTCACTGAGGAGAGTTCAGAGGTCTAGATTGATCCTGATATAGACTATAACCTAATGCACTGTTGGATGGAAACTCCTCTACGACACAACTCCAAATTGCTCACACAGTGATTTTATCTCCAGTAGCCTACATTTACTTCATCTTATCAGAATCAGCATTAGGCTATAAGTGAATTTCCACTTACCCGTGCAGAAAGACGGACTGGGACTCAGGGAAGTGGTTTCCGGGCGGTGGGGTGAACAGGACTTGGCTGTAGTCGTGGCTGTACTCTTCATTATAAGGCACCGGGTTTCTCTTGCCGTTCATCGCCCAGAAGAGCCCTAATATGAGCATCACCGCCCCGAGCACCACGCAGCACATGCTGAACGCCTGCAGTCGACTTTGACTAGAAGTTAGAAAAGCGGTGGAGCCACCGGTGACTATTAAAAATACTCCAATAAAAATAGCGCCATGGTGTAGTGAAGGCATAATGCAAATTCATAACATTGATCTATTTGCGCATCGTCCAGCTTCAAGATGATATGCGAGACTCCAGAGCGAATCAAGTTCCTCAAACGGAGGCTTGTCTGCATTGGTTCACTTCTAAAGGAAATTGCATATCCTGTGCGCATTTTATGACTGATAATACCTTCATACTACCCAATGTCTTGATTTGAGCACTTGTAGTCAAAAAATGTCAAAAAGACTAAATGTGCATTACACAGATGGACCATGCACTCGATCGTAGCCGCTGTTCAGTCCATGCTGTTCAATGCGCGCAGCTGCTTTGCTGTCAAACTCCTCTATCATCATCAGAGCATCATTAGAGTTCATGCCCCACCCCAGGGCCGTCTGTAGGCCAGATGCTTATTGGCATGAATTTGAAAATGATTCCCAACAAAACAAAAGCCTATACGCAGCAGACGTGAGATTTAGCTATATGGTGATCCTGAACCTTTTTCCAAATAGATTTTCTCCATATGGACTGGTTTGAATGAAAATCCAGTTGATAAATGCATTGGTAGCATCAGTGTGAACCCTTAACATTAGTTTACCTTCAACCCCTCATGCTGCCCAGTCATGACAAGCATCGCTCACAAATTTCATAGAGATTTTATAGCCTTATCTTTCTTTATACGTTTTTGTTTTATTTAAAAAATTGCTTGTCATCATGCTGAGTTTCAAACACTACAGTAGATTTACTTAGAATGAGGCTACTTATGAAATATATAATTACTTTAAAGTGCAAAAATACATTACAATTTAAAAAGTGCAATATAATTGGAATTTCAATTTCTAAGACTATAGGCTACTTGTAAATTAAATACATATTGAAATCACAATTGTATGCCACTTGAGTGTATGTTAATGCCCATCTATGGCTACTAAAATAAAACAAAAAGTATTTTTTAGTCACTGAGGAGAGTTCAGAGGTCTAGATTGATCCTGATATAGACTATAACCTAATGCACTGTTGGATGGAAACTCCTCTACGACACAACTCCAAATTGCTCACACAGTGATTTTATCTCCAGTAGCCTACATTTACTTCATCTTATCAGAATCAGCATTAGGCTATAAGTGAATCTTTTCTCTATTTTGTTGAAAACAATATTTTGACTTCCATTGTTTGGGAGGAAAAAGTATGATACTTTTTCATTTTTAACTGTTTGGTTACACACGTTCGAAATTTAAAGGAATTAAAGGGTTTGAAGGAATAGTTCACCCCAAAATGTACTCACCCTCAGTAGTTACTGTATGAATTTCTTTGTTCTGATGAACACAAAGGTAGATATTATGAAGAAAGTTTGCAACCAAGCTGTTTCGGTCACCATTGACTTAGTAAAAAATACTATGGAAGCCAATTGTGTCACAATTACAAACTTTCCTCAAAATATCTTCCTAAATTAATATGTAATTCATGACATAATGTTATTTTGGGGTGAACTATTCCTTTAAAATCATATGGATTTGAAACAATTTGAGGATGAGTAAGTGATGGCACCATTTTCATTTTTGGAGTCTGTATAATGTTAAACCTGAAGATTTTTTCACATTTAGTTCTCCAATATAAAGCGCAGGGACTTCTGGTTTTCTATTTGATATGAAATGACTAACTAGTTACTAAAAGCAGTCTCTCTGTGGTGATTTTTTAGCTTCAAAATTCACATTTAGGCCTGTTTCTATAATGCTGTAGAACAAAAACATTCCAGCAACACAACATTTCAATTGTTTGATTATTTTAACAATAAAATGAATCATAACCATAGAATTCATTTCACTCAGAAACTTTAATGATCCCGTGTAAGAATATTTCATCAGTTGTATGTTACAGCAGGTTACTGGATTAATAATATTAGAGTAATGTTTTGTGTACTGCTGTCACTAGTCGCCTCATGTCTGGGCTGCTGTATAATAATCAACACATCTCACTGAGTCAATGGTGTGACGGTCTTTCTTTCTTGTGATTGGCTGAACGGATGATAAGCGTCCACTGGCGTCATCTGATTTGACGCTCCTGGCCAATCATCGCATGCTGGGGGCGGTGCTTAAAGTTCCTAAACAGCGTGTAAAATATAGATGAGAAACTGCGCGCGTGAGGAATACGAGAAATCGCGTTAAACAGCAGTTCGTCAGATCGAGCTAATGCATGCGTTTTTTTTTGTGTGCATGCAAACATAAAGCATTTGTCCCATTTAAAAGCCAGCAACAAGCTTTTTTTGGTGATTTAAAAAGCTTCCGGAATGGATCCGTTGTTATATTTAGGTGGTTTAACGTTAGTTGTCTTGTTTTTGGTGTGGATTAAGGTGAAGGGCTTGGAGTATGTGGTCGTGCACCAGAGATGGATCTTCGTTTGCCTTTTTCTGCTGCCCTTATCCGTCATCTTTGATGTGTACTATTACCTGCGCGCCTGGATCATCTTCAAGATGTGCTCAGCGCCCAAGCAGCACGACCAGAGGGTCAGAGATATTCAGAGACAGGTATCTGCTAAGCTTCTTGGAGGATGCTTTTACATATACTTTCATGCGGGACTCAATATTTCATATACTTAAGTCGCTTTCGTATCTATAGTCTCTGTATATCTATGGCACTAACGTGTTATGGATACAAATAAGAAATAATATTCATGCATAGGACGGCTTGTGATAGTGGGGGCGTGGCAAGTTACTGACACGCCCCCTACTATTCTGCACACCATGGCAGGTGCACCTGTGTAGCTCTTGCAATTGAAATTGCTTTTGGTCATTTTATTGTGTTTTTACGGTATTAAAATATATATAAATATAAACTTGATGAGATGTAATGTGGTTTATAAAATATGACTTTTTAAAATTTTCAGGTGCGAGAATGGACTAAAGAGGGAGGGAAGAAACACATGTGCACAGGTCGTCCGGGATGGCTGACTGTGTCTCTCAGGGTGGGAAAATACAAGAAGACGCACAAGAACATCATGATTAACATGATGGACATTCTGGAAGTGGACACCAAACGACAGGTGGCTACTCGTTTGAAGTCTGGAGTAAACGCACCTTCCCCAGCTCCACCTGTGTAGATCTGCGAGGGTGGTTTTATGTGCTGTTTGTGCAGCAGCACCATAATAACACCATATGCATTGGCAGTAGCAAGTTCCTGTACTTGCCTGCGGGAATAATCGACAACAAAAATGTTAAAATGCTCAGAGAGCTGGCATTATTAAAACAATTTGTCATGTGCGATTATTAGTGTTTATAGAATGATGAATAATTGTCATAAACGACAAGTCAAGCATTTGTTAATTTTCCAGGTGGTGCGTGTGGAGCCCTTAGCCAACATGGGTCAGGTGACCGCTCTGCTCAACTCTATTGGCTGGACGCTGCCTGTGTTGCCTGAACTGGATGACCTCACAGTTGGTAGGTTTTCCGAAAGACATAAAGAAAAACTTAATTTGGTTCCTTCTGAACTTCATATTTGTCTCCTGCATCTGTGTGTTAAACCTAGTCTTCCTAGTCTCAGATCGCAAGCAAACTCATCTAGATGCATTTGAACAGTTCCTATTCAGCACACACTAACACTTCTCTCCATTTAGATGAAGACCGTAAGTCATCTCTGACCTGTATGATCGGTCCCTTTCTTTCGGCGTGCACCACAAGGGATTTGTTTAATGTCTCTGAGCACTCGCAGATATTTGCTTTCTTTAAATGGAGCATAACATTCTCCTCTGATCAATATTATATGCCGTGTGTGGTGCATCAGAGGCTGCTCATAATTAGGTTATGGATGAGCATAGTCCCTGTTTCAATGAGGCAGATTAGATTAGGGGCGGATACGGGTCCTATTGCTGAAAGTGTTTATAGATCCCAGAAAAGAGCGCTCATCGGCAGAGAAATGTTTCACGCAGACTCTCCTTTAAATTCATTTGTAATTCTGTAGAGACACAGTACTTAGTAATAAGACATTGGAAAGGTGTGTTGTGTTTGTGAAGCTAGCAGATATTTCTGGCCACATGTATTGATTCCTATATCTTGGATGCTGTTAGCACTGTTTTTATAACAAACCATTCCTAAAAGCAATTTGGTGTCATGCATTTATAATCAAAGCTCAGTTATTTGGACTTTTGACCTTTCCTGTTTATCACTCGGTTGCCAGTTTTATGTATAATATATAAAAGCTTATATTTTTGATGTGATTATTCATTTGACAGCACTATTTTCAATGCAATAAAATAGAAAACAGTTAATTTTAATTCAATCAAAATTAATTTAATGAATTCAAAAACATAAAAAAACTTCTTGGTATAATATTACATATTTAATTCAGGTATATTATAAAGTTTGTTTTTTGTGATAGAGGTCTTCCCCATCAGGAAATGTCTGTAACACTTTAGAGCAGGCAAGACTTATTCGCTATTAACTATAATGTGTCCCTTAGTGAATTCATAATTTGCTGCTTTTTAATAGTTAAGGTGGTTGGTAAATCTAGGTATTGAGTAGGATTAGGGATGTACAGTAGAATAAAGAATGAATATATAATATAAAAATAAAGTGTTACTGTAATGTCTTATGTTGTGTTTAGGTGGGCTGGTAATGGGAACAGGCATTGAGTCTTCATCTCACATCTACGGCCTGTTTCAGCACATTTGTGTGGCTTTTGAGCTGGTGTTGGCTGATGGTAGTCTGGTCCGCTGCACTGAGGTGAGGGCGTTGTTACAGATGATGTAAAACACACACACACACACACACACACACACACGTTAAAACAGTTGTTTCAAAACTTGCTCACAGAAAGAAAACTCCGACCTCTTCTACGCCGTTCCCTGGTCCTGCGGTACTTTGGGCTTCCTTGTTGCGGCGGAGATCCGGATAATCCCAGCTCACAAGTGGGTGAAGCTTCGCTACGAACCTATATGTGGCCTGGATGCTATTTGCAAGAAGTTTGCAGAGGAATCAGCCAAAAAGGAGAACCAGTTTGTGGAGGGACTGCAGTACTCTCGGGACGAGGCTGTGATTATGACGGGCACCATGACGGATCATGCAGAGCCTGACAAGGTGATAATGAATGTCTGTAATGCAAATCTGATTGCTTTACTTTTTCTATGGCCCAGTTGCAATTAGTTTGGCCGTTCTTTCCCAGTAGCACTAGTGCATGTGTCCAGCACCAGCATTGAATTTTGTCTCTGTTTTAGACTAACTGTATAGGTTACTATTACAAGCCGTGGTTCTTTCGGCATGTGGAGGGTTTCCTGAAGCAGAAGCGTGTTGCAGTGGAGTACATTCCTCTCCGGCACTATTACCACAGACACACCCGCAGCATCTTCTGGGAATTACAAGTAAATCACTCTGGAAAAATTCTCTCAACACAACAACTAAATTATCATCTTATTTACTTTATCTTCAAGTTCACGTAGTTGTCCTAGCTGATCAACCAGAAGAATCAAACGATCTCGCCTCTTCATTTTAAACAACGTACACTACCATTTAAAAATGTGTATTTTTTTTTGGTTTGCTGTTGATCTGAAGTCTTAAAGTAAAATCTAAATTAAAGTTTTTGGGATGTTTGTATCAATATGTTAGTCTTAAGGTTATATAAGGGGTCTTTTTAGGTTATTTGTGGTGAAAAGCACGTAGGGCCAGGACCATTAAAATCCCTAATACTCACCATGCTTTTATTTGAACAAAAATACAGTAAACACAATAATTTAAAAAATGTGTTATATAATTAATTACCCTTTAACTTTAAATTAGTTAATGTTTTTTTCTTTGAGCAGAAAGCAGCATTTATTTGAACCAGAATTCCTTTGTAACATTTTAAATGGCTTTATTGTCACTTTTCATCACTTTAACACACTTTTGAATGGTAGTGCATTGCATTGTTTGTCTATTTTAAAATGTTTTGCTTGAAAATATTCTTGCAATATATATTCATACAATGAAAGGACTATACAAGTAAATCTCAAATATATAAATGCATAACTATATAATATAATAACTAGGGTTGGGTCGAGATCCACCCCGTCATCCTCCATCACGATGTTTCACATTAGACATTGTACGATGCCAAATTGGTCGACATCACCCAACCATAATAATAACTTATGAATTAATTATTCAACATTTTCAGAAATGTCTTTACTATTCCTTAATCCAATTTATTTTTCAACAAGTATCCCATAATGCAACCATTTCATTTATTCTAGCCCACCGTTAGGTGAATAGTTCAGTTATGATTAGTAATGTGTTGATTGGATCACTTGGGATTGCATCTTATATTATTAATGTTATTAAGAAAGCCTTTTACAAGTTTTAACGTTCAATTTGGTTTGTGGTGTACATTTAAAGTGTATCAAGAGTTTGAGACACTTAGACGTGCACTTCCTCCTCTATGGTTCCATTAGCTATAGCATTTTTCACTTGTCCCATAATGCATAGTTATAGGGAAGAGTATTATCCTCGTCTTCCATCTTAATCAAGCCACTTTTCTCTCTCTTAACCCTTCTCTTTCACTCTCAAACATACAGTTTGATGCATTATATCCACTAAAGCCATCCATTAGCTTCAGGAAGTGTGCGTTGTCTGTTGAGTGGCAGGACTAGTCTAACATTATTCAATAAATTATGCAGCTAAAGCTAAGGTCAGAAGGAGTGTCTTTGACTGTAAAACATGACTTTTCTAAATGTGAAGACAACATTTCCTTTAATAACTGAATGTGTTGATTGGTCATTTGTCATATTGTTTTGCATCCATCATTCCTTGTCCGTTTTTAGGACATCATTCCATTTGGGAATAACCCATTGTTCAGGTATGTTTTTGGCTGGATGGTTCCTCCTAAGATCTCTCTACTGAAGCTCACGCAGGGAGAGACCATCCGCAAACTGTACGAGCAGCACCACGTGGTGCAGGACATGCTGGTCCCTATGAAGCACGTCAAGTCCGCCATCCTGCGCTTCCACGAGGACATACACGTAAGCTAATACCATACATTTATACAGCTTTTTAAATACGTTTTCTGTTTTAATTATTAATAAATATACATTATTATTTAAAAACTTCAAGTTTTAAAAGCTTCAGTAAGCAATAGTATATTAATTTCATGTGAAAGCAGCCATCAAAATGTCTTCTATTGGAGATCAAAATGTGTCAGTCTGTTCCAGTAATGTTCGCCACAGACCATATTTTACTCAAAAATCGAAAGCTGCTATTCTAAAAACCCATTAGAAATTCTTGGGGGAATGCATGGCTTGAAAAGCGAACTCTTCCTGCTTTTCTGACTAAAAGCTGAATATTTCTAGAGCAGCCAAATCAGAACAATGTCAGTGTTTTATTATTATTATTCAGCAAGGATGCATTCAATTGATCAAAAAAGAGAAATAGATGAAGATACCGAAGATATTATGCGTCATGTGACACTGAAGACCGGAGCAATTCAGCTTTTATTAATTGACATTTTCAAAGCTGTCGAAATAGAAGTTATTTTAAATTGTAATTATATTTCTTCTTCAATCTTGAAAGTGATTGGATGTACTTCACTGTTGTGTGTTGTAGGTGTACCCTCTGTGGCTTTGTCCCTTCGTGTTGCCCAACCAGCCAGGAATGGTGCATCCTAAAGGAGATGAAGATGAACTGTATGTTGATATTGGAGCGTACGGGGAGCCCAAAGTCAAACACTTTGAGGCCAGATCCTCCACACGGCAGCTGGAGAAGTTTGTCAGAGACGTTCATGGGTCAGTATTAAAAAAATAAAATAAAATCAGACGACCTGGTCTTTTAAAAGTAACTGCTGTAGGGTATAACACAAGTCCTTTCTTCCTATTCTAGTTTCCAGATGCTGTATGCTGATGTGTACATGGAACGACAGGAATTCTGGGAAATGTTCGATGGCACGTTGTATCATAAACTCAGAAAGCAGCTCAACTGTGAAGATGCTTTTCCTGAAGTCTATGACAAAATCTGCAAGACCGCAAGACACTGAATCCAACAAACCTGAGACCAGCAGAACAGCTCAAAAACGACTTCCCTTTTGAAGTAAATGAATATATGGGGCGAATACTCTAATTTCACAAAGAAACACCAGCTCAGTGTTCAGCTCCCTTGTCATACATCATGTAAAGACATAGATAGGAAACTAAAGGCCCTTATTATTTCTAAGCTTTAACACATCCGTTGAAACCATATATACTGCTTAACAGTCAATTTGCGTACATTCAAATTAGAATACTTTATGTAATGATCTGTTAAGCATTATATATAGTTTTTATTCAATAAAAGAGTTACCAATGATTATTAAAAACATAGATATTCTCTATTTTCCTACATTGCGATTGTTGCCTACCTCAACACTTCATATCCAGCATAGTGATTTATTTTTGAGGCGTATTTAAAGAGATATTTTATCTACTAAAATCATTTCTATAAGCCTGGCACACTTTGTGAATGTATTTAGTATTTGTTTTAAGCCCATAATGTACCACTTTATGTCAGAAAGGACATACTTTTGTTATCAGTACAGTTTAGGTTATCTTGGGTCTGTGAACAACACCGTAACTATATTATATTTGTGGCCTTCTGAACATGTTTGTGCCCTTTTATATGAGTTGACAGAATATTTCTGCATTTGTATTTTCACTGTACTGAAAGTGTATGGATGTCACATAATTGGTAGTCATTAAAATGAATAATTTAACTCGTCTACAGACTGCTGTGCTGTCGATGACCGAGACTTTGGCTTTGATCATATGTAGTGAACCTCTAATAATGGAGCTTTTGGAAGGTTTTCCAGCTCTTTATGGCGGTGCTTAATGTTTATTGGCTGGGTTGAGTGGATTTATGGCTGAGGAACATATGCTATAGAAAATAATAATCCATCTGCTCCTGATGAACATTAACGGCTCTCCCTGTAACGTGATGCCGGCACATTATGATACTACCTTGTTCAGCAGTCATCTCCTTGTCACATCCTTGCTTCAAGAGAACATTTTTCTCTCTTTGGCTTTCTCGTTTTGACAACATTAGCCTATTAATATCCATAAAAACTCAACAACTTAACTAATATCTATTATCAGCCATCAAAAAAAAGGAAAAGGATGTTCATTCAAATAAATATATATATATATATATATATATATTATACACTTTTTTTCAAAAGTTTGGGGT
>JAUMHI010000065.1:6510513-6523013 GCA_032359435.1 Enteromius unitaeniatus
AAGTCTTTGGTGTCACCAGAATGTGTCTGGGAAGTTTCAGCTCAAAATACCCTACAGATCATTTATTATATGGAAGCTTTTCCATGCCTGTTTCTTTAAATGAGCCCTGAGTGAGCGTCATCAGACCGAGACACAGAGACAAGCAGGACTCCTAAGAGATTGAGCTGTTTTGTTGTTGAATGTATTAATGAACAGAGCAGTAGTGATTTTCTCCGACATCTGAGAGACTGAAGTACTTGGTACTGGTTTATGTGTTTATGTTCACGCGAACCATTCATGATCCAGCCTCACAGAAGCAGTGAGTATAATGTCTTAATGAATCTTTGCAAATCTCCTTTCCTAATAATGTGCTAATTAGCAAGTTTCACTTAGTCTGGCTTCCGCGACTATAAAGCTCATACGAGCTTAGTCTGGCCAAGCTACCTTACTACCCACCTTCTGGGAGGCGGGCTTAACCTGCGTCCATCAGACGCCTCTGTATGCTACTGGACGAATCTACAACCAATCAGACCACTCATTCCCATGACGTATGCGTAGCGGCGGAACCTGAAGCCACCGTAACCTTCATTAAAGCAGTAGGAAAATGTCTTTACTTACTTTAATTCATGAAAATTTCTCAAAACAGCAGAGTCGAACGAGTGTTGCTACTTGGTACACGCCATGTTTGAAATGGTTCTCAGACTCAGAACTGCTGCGTCATCGCGTTACACGATGATCGAGCTCGTTTCTCATTAGTTCCCACTGTTTTGGGAACAGAAATTCTCTAAAACGGCAGCTTTGCCAGACTAACTTTACTCGCAAAATTGAATGTAGCTTCACAGGAAGTATGGGCGGGTCCAGGCTAAGTTGAATCTAAGGAAAAAAAGATCCTCTGAAAGCGCCTCGGAAAAGAGGGACGGGGTCAGCAAAGCTCGTGAAGATTTAAAGCGGAAGTACACAGAACAGAGTCATTTCTAAAGTTTTTTAAAACTATCTTTAAGAAACAAACTTTCCATTGAGATCCTAAAGCATCATATTAGCTTGTGGAAAATTGGCTTTGTGTGACTCCTTTAAGAGTGGTAATGGCAGTGAATTAAAAAAGAATAAAAAAAAAACCACATCAAGATACCAAGAAATATAAAATTTTATGCATACCAAGTTCCAGAAAACATTTTATGTGACACTTATATAGGAGTTATTTCTCACTATTCTCACAATTGTTAATAATTAGCACATATTCTGCATCCCTAATTCTACCCAAAACCTAAACTTAACAACGACACGCTAACTATCAATATAATATATATATATATATAATATAACACATATACCTTAAATTAAAGTTCTTTACAGTTGGCACAACCTGCCAAATGTAACATTCGCAGACAAAACATAGCAATTTTATGCGGTGGTAATTTAATATAAATTTTTCTTGAATGTGATATGTAGCCTAACCATGAAGGTTTATCTCCAAACCAATCTATCTGTGTAAAATAGTTACAAATTGCTATGAGAATATGTTGGTCACCTGTGTAAAACTTTACAATTAGTTACATTGGTTACTATGATAGTTAGTAGCTATTATATGCCCTAAATATAGTATCTATTAAAATAAAGTTAAAATACAGATATATACAAATATAAAAATATATAAAATGTAAGTACATGTTAGCTTGGGTTCTTAACAGATACTTTTGATTTTAGTATTACATTAGTAAATGATGAAATGAACACTAAGATTGATATGAGCTTTAAAAGCACTTTTAATAGATAGCTAAAGCGAGCTTAGTTTGTTAACTAATGTTAACCAATAGAGCCTGGCCTCTCATAAACTGCTCAGGAACTGGATGATGCTATGAAAGCGGATAACAAAGTCTCAAACTGGAGCCGGTGTTAATTCTGAAACCTGGATAGAGCGGTTGAGTGAATGCAGCCCGGATTCTGTAGATGAGACTCATTGAGTCTGTGATGCTGTAAAACGCCAAGATTCCAGCAGAGAAGTCAACATAAACGCCAGTCCTGTGAGCCCACTGCATTTTGGGAATCTTAGTTTCCCGTCCATTGTGCCAGAATGCATATGAATCCTCAGAGCACACCAGACTCCAGGACTGGGCGTTGTGTCCAAACACACACAGGCTGCTCTTTCCTTTCCTGCTAATGTCCTCATAGGACACTGCGATGTGCACGGGACCCTTTCCGCTCCAGTCTGCCTCGAAATAACATCGGCCGGACACGCTCTCCCTGCACAGGACCTGGTAATAGCTGTCAAACCTCTCTGGGTGGTCAGGAACCGACAAAGAGGTTTTGCTGCAGGTCACCTCTCCGGTCTCTGAGGAAACGCTGAGGTTTCTGTGAGCCGTGTTCAGGTCCAGAGTCAGGGGACCCGAGTCTGAAATACAGAGAGACGAGACATGAGTTAACATAGACAGCAATGTTCTCAGTTATATTTCTGTTGCACATTTAATTGTGTGTGTGTGTGTTACTCACATTCCAAAAACTGCTCTCTGATTCTAGGCTCAGGGGTAGGAATGAACTTCAGGTTTGTCACTAATAAGACAAAATATAAATATAAAATATTAGTACTTTACTTAATTGGTTTAAAGGTATTTTAATGTTTGGAATAAAAAAAAAGTGGTTGCAAACTGTTTATTTTAGCTGCATTAAAAAAAAAAA
Organism: Enteromius unitaeniatus; assembly: GCA_032359435.1. Classification (NCBI taxonomy): domain Eukaryota; kingdom Metazoa; phylum Chordata; class Actinopteri; order Cypriniformes; family Cyprinidae; genus Enteromius; species Enteromius unitaeniatus. The sequence continues at coordinate 6,513,166 of JAUMHI010000065.1, forward strand.
CATGTTGAAAGTCAACTAAATTAGTTGATTTAAATGCAGCTAAAATAAATTAATTGCAACCATTTACCTTCAGCGAATTTTGTAATACTGTATAATTTCTGCCTAATTTCATTGTTTATATATATAGATGTATTAAACATTTTCACATGACCTCAGCACTGGTGAGTGGTTTCGATTTCCCATCTGGGAAATTAGTAAATAAACTTTTTATTGAAGTATTGTTCGTTGAGCTTTTAATAGTGCTGGGAAACAATTAATCGTGAATAATCGCATGCAAAATAAAAGCTTTTTTGTACATAATACATGTGTGTGTAATATTAAATATGACTATATTTAATATTAAATTATATATTAAAAAGGACTATATTTAATATAGTCGTGCTATTCCAAGCATATTTAGATGAAGATTTACCTTTTTTTGACAATTTCTCCGACTTCTTCTGACACAGATCTTTAATGTCCTCAGATAGGTATGTTAGTTTTCTTGACACCATTTCGAAAGAGAAGTCCGGATTGACTAGAACTGCAGGAGAGGTCACCAACTCCGGCTCACTACACAGTGCTTCATAGCTCTGAGGGATATATAGACATAAACTCTCTTAGACCAAAACCAGGCATGACAAGTACTTCTGTGTCTAGAAGACCTGGATCTACCTTCAGGAACTGAGTTTTATCATCAAGGTGTGCAAGCATATCGTATTCAGCATTTCTCCTCTTGAACGCCGCGATCTCCTGCTCTAGTTTCTCCATAAATCCATGGGCCTCGTCTAATTCCATCTGCTCCTTTGCTTTGATCATCTCTGTCACCTCAAAACACAGTGCCTCAATGGACTGAATCACCTCGCTGAAGATCTTCTCCGTATCCTCCACTGCTGCCTGGGCAGAGCTCTGTTAACAACAGAACCAGAGAAGCGATGAGTCCAAGCACCTCTCTGCCCATAATAGGCGTCTTACTGCGGAAGGATCATAAGTACATGAAGATTTTCCACCTCCTGGCTGTGATAGACTCACCCTGAGAGAAAGTGTGGAGTGACTCAGATCCTGTAGCTCCGCCTCACGCTCCATTATGACCTGCTGGCATCTCTCCTGTGACTCCTTGAGCTCTTGCTGCAGAACAGAAGATAAATAACTGAAGAAACTTATGTTCTGAGATGAAAGAAAGAAATCCAGCAGCGCATGTGATGAAAACTGAGTTATATCATTTAAATATGCCAACATACCATTTTTTTAATGTCATATAGCCCGTGAAACAACAATCGCAGCCCCTAAGAATGCTGTGTTTATGCAAGTAGTACACTAAAATAAAATGTGTAACAGCTTCTCTTGCCTTATGTGCCAATTTCTCCTTTGTTTTCCTCAACTAAGCAAGGAAAGCACCTTGAGAAATGATTGCAAATGAGGATAAGCCCTGTACGGTCCACCACCCCGCTGCTTTGTTTATTTCTACCCAGAGAGCACACTTACATCTGCAAGATGTCTGTTAAAGATCTCTAGATCTGGAAAGCATCTGCTGTCTAAAAACATATGGTACACGTCTTACAGATGTCAGTTTTACATACATTCTAAATCATAAACATCTTAAAGACATCTTCTAGACGTCTATTTGACATCTAAAAGGAGATGTCCAATAGATATATTGCAGATGAGCAAACAACCTAAATAATACGTCTTTTAGATGTAAATGCAGACGTCAAATAGATGTCTCCTAGATGTATGTGTGTTATCAGGGTAGCTACCACAATTCCTTGCACTTGGGCAGTTTGGCGTGATTTGTCTGGAACGCTAGAAAATAGTGAGTTGTGATTTAAAGTCATGACTGCCTGGAACACAGCATTAATTTTATTTTATTTTTTTTTACATTTTATCATAATGATTATAAGCAAAAAAGATATATATATATATATAAATAATATATAATTAACAAATTTTGCCATGAAATATAATAAGTGAAATATATTAAGTTTCTACAACACATAAATATATTGTAAAAACTTAATTTCCTGTAAAGCTGCTTTGCTATGATTTGTATCACAAAAAGCGCTATACAAATAAACTTATACTGAATTAAATACCTTTTTTTAATATATATTTATAAAGAAAAAACAGTGATGTCGTTGTCTAAGTATTGATACTTAGAATTTAATAATTTATCATATTTGTAAGAAACAAAAACCCTAAAAGATACAACATTTACCTTCAAAAATGTATTATAAGCTTTCAAAGAATGAAAGTCGATGTGGTCCATAAATCTCTAAAAAAGGAAATAATATTCCAGGATTTATATAATATAAGTCAATCTCACACCTATTTCTACTATAATCATTTTAACGTTTAACCATTTAAAACTTAATTCATGACATGCATACTTGTGCTATTTTCGTGCCAGGACAAATCCTGCTCCTATTTATACATTTGATTTGAGAAGTAAGTGTTAAAATATACTTTTGAGGGTCAACATATCAATTTAACGACCCATTATGAATGCAAAGCCAAAGCTCTTGCTATACGTAGTTATTATGACGCTTGAAGTCAGACACACCTGACAGAACATGACGAGGTCCTGCTTTTCCTTTGCGATGACGTCGTGGCTCTCAGCTCCAGGGACGGCAGGGGAGCGCATTCCTGTCTGTCTCAGTTTCTCCACGACTTCAGCAAACAGTGTGTTTTTGTTGAGCGCGGGTCTCGGGGAGAAGGTCTGTCTGCACTCCGGACAGCTGCACAACTTCTTCTGGTTCTTCTGCTCCCAGTAGCTCTTAATGCACTCCATGCAGTAGTTGTGTCCACAAGGAATGGTCACGGGGTCACGCAGAAGCTCCATACAGATGGGACAGCTGAACTGCTCCTGGTTGACGAAAATACCTTCTTCCTCTGCCATCTTTTACAGTTTAGGCACAGCTGCTTTGTGGAGAGAGTATGGCGTTTGCTCGTGCCTCCCACTATTGTCTGTATATGAGGTTGTAATGGGAGGAGTCCGTCTTGTACAGTTTGTGTCACTATGTTTCAGAGGAGTTACCTCGCTTAATGAAGTCATTCAATCTTTAATGTTGTTGTTTTGGAGGGATTGTTTTCATCTTCACCTGATTCACAGCTTGAGCACGCAAAACTAAGCTCCTGGAAAGGATGATGCTTGCTCCGGTGCATGTCCATGCATGCATAATAACATGTTTCATAAGATTATATTCGGGAGACAAAGAGGGTGTGGATATGTGTAACGTAACATGTGCACAAACATAAAAGGTGTGTGCAAATAAATGATGCAACATATAAAGAGCTAAATAGCATCCCAAAAAGTCTTTATTATGCCTATATAACTACACACGTATATATTTAGAAAAGATTCATATTTTATATACAAATGTAATATATTTGTTTTAAATAGGCTATATACTTGCATGTGTTTGTATGTATACACACAGTATTGACAGTACACACACACACACATATATATATATATATATATATAGATAGATAAAATCACTTTAACCAGACTATATTTTACAGTATTATGTTCTGGAGGGCGCTCTTCTCAGAAGCTGCTCTCTCTACTAAAGTGGGCGGGGTTTATTGGCTCAGATGTTTTCTCTTATTGGTCAGGTATTCTGTTTCTAAATAATAATAATCATATTTAAAATCTTCTAGTATCCTTTGGCTATTAGACTTTATTATTAGTGCCGTTGCAAATTATTGTCCAGGCCGACGCCGAAGAAGCACGTGATAGGTGTCACTTTTCTCCGCGATGGCTCAGATGCACCAATCAGCGTCGGGTTAAAATTATCCGATGTGTTTCATAGAAATGAAAATCATGTTTCTCCGATAACAAGCCTAGAAGTGCATATTTTTTTTAAATATATTTTATGGTACACAAATATCACCAACAACGCGCTGAGAGATTTGAATGTGACTCAATGGACGCTTAAACCACTGAATGCAAGCTAACGTAGTAGTTTGTCGTGGTTCGTGTCATGCGTCCAATGTTGTCTCAAAGCCCATGAAAGTTCACCCTCGTCCTTTATAGATCATGACAGCCACTGAGTGGATGTAGTAAATGCATGTTTAATCTGCTCTGCTGGACTAAATCTACACAATCTGCGACAGAAGCCAGGTAGCTGTTACTTTCCTTGCATTGTGTGAGATAGCTGTGTGCTCATAGCTCATAGTTATGTGGTAAAGCATCAGCATGGATTGCATACTGTATATTTTATTGTGCATGTTTGCCCTATCAAGTGTACAAATTAATTAATACGCGTATTTGATAGCAGGGAACTTGTGCACTTGTATTTTCGTCTCTGCACAGCAGTGGTCAGTTCACAAGGTCCTTCAAGGATCTTTATTAAGTTTTATTTTATTGCACCATCTCAATTCTGTCCTGTTTTTCCTGTGATCCTGCAATAGTGCAAGGAGTCTCGTGCATGAGGACCAGACTCATTCCTGTAACTTAATAGTAATAATATGGCTGTGCTGTTTTATTAAGGAATTATGTCAAATAAAGTTGTACACCATAAAATCGGATATAGGGTTTTGGTATTTTCTGTTTTCATATCCCTGTATTGCAATTAAATGGGTTAATTAAACTTATTTAAAATATTAATATTGACAATGTAGTAAATCTTTTGAAATTTATTTAAATACACATTTTACTATAAATTGCAATAAATTATAAACAGCGATGAATGGTCAACATAATTTTTTGTTTGTTTTATTGTATTTTTTGTCCAACAAACATATTTTCTGTCGCAGCACAACTACTTTTTCATGTACTATTGTAAATAGTAATGTCTCATAACTCCTAAGTCATAATAGAAATATGTATATCATAAAGCTGTTGACGCTTCCTTCTTTATTATGAAGGAAGGATATCATTCCAAAAAAATTCCCAACCTGTCAGACTACTTCCTGGACTCGCCCCTTTTCTAGCAAAGTCCGTACAGAAAGAGGAAGTGCTTTAATCTCATTCTTTGATTCTGTGTGTTTCTGCTGGTGAGTATGTTCATATGTATATTTCTCTGATTTTCTTGCGGTGCAGAGTGACATTTGACCCTCGATGATTGTGCGGCAGTTGACGTGTAATCGCCTGACCTCTCACCTCTGTGCGGCAGTCAGGCTGAACTGGAGCGCTGCAAAGATGGCAAGACCCAGCTCAAGTAAGAGACTTAAGACTGTCTTTACTGTGTGCATGTATGGCAGCGTTTGGCCTGTGAATGAAATGGTTTGCAATTTGTTTCATTGTACAGATTTAGCAGAGTTTCGTGTGGATTTTGCTAAAGCCAAGCACATTGCTATCATTACGGGGGCCGGAGTGAGTGCAGAGAGTGGAGTACCAACTTTTAGAGGACAGGGGGGCTACTGGAGGAAATGGCAGGCACAGGTAACACACACACGTTATTTACTCTCTGATCTGAGTTTCAATATTACCAAGGTTTTTCACATTTTTGAAGCTTGGACTCAAATATGACAATCCCTTTGTCATGATCGCTTCTGTTGATAATTAAAGGCAGCTATAGACCAATTAAGTGTTATGTTACAAAATTCTGACGTTATTCTCGCAGTTCCAAGATTATATCTTACAATTCATTAAGGATACAATCAACTCGTCATTCTCTCTTTTGAGTTTACATCCTACATGGACAAACTCACTATTGTTAAGTTAAATCAAGCTGCAAAGTCCAAGATATAAAGTTGTATTTGCATGATAAAAGTCAGAATTCTGAGACAAAATAGGTAAATGTAAATTGTTATAGGTTTATAGTATTTTATAGTAGTAGTATTTCATGCTGTGACTGGGCAAATATATGTTTGTATTTTGCTATAAAACTGGTTTTGAAAACGGAGACTTTGGAATATCTCGGAGTGCTCTCAATCTAGGCAAGTTGCATGTGCAAAAGGCTAGAATATCTTAAACCTTCTTAAAATCTTTTTTGTCAAAACATTTCGACTTTAATCTTGTTATATTTAGACTTTATTCTCAAATATTTCAACTTTCGGCTTAATTCTTGTAACATTTCGACTTTATTCTTAACTTATAACTTAATATAACTTAATTGTTGTAACTTCATTCGGCTTAATTCTTGTAACATTTGACTTTTTTTCTTGTAACAGTTCGACTTAATTCATGTAACATTTCAACTTTATTTTTGTAACATTTCAACTTAATTCTTGTAATATTTCAACTTTATTTTTGTAACATTTCGAATTAATTCTCGTAACATTTCGGCTTAATTCTTGTAACATTTCAACTTTATTTTTGTAACATTTCAACTTAATTCTTGTAACATTTCAACTTAATTCTTGTAATATTTCAACTTAATTCTTGTAACATTTCGACTTAATTCTCGTAACATTTCGACTTTATTCTTGTAACATTTCAACTTAATTATTGTAACATTTCAACTTAATTCTTGTAATATTTCAACTTTATTCTTGTAACATTTCGACTTAATTCTCGTAACATTTCGACTTTATTCTTGTAACATTTCAACTTAATTATTGTAACATTTCAACTTAATTCTTGTAATATTTCAACTTTATTCTTGTAACATTTCAACTTATTTCTTGTAACATTTCGAATTTATTCTCGTAATTTTGACTTTATTCTCATAATATTCACAGACTTTAATCTCCTAGTTTTAGATTTAAATTTTTTAAGGTAAACTAAAACGCTGACATAATTAACCCTTATGCATCAATTTTAAAAAGTTACACAAAGAAGCTTGGGAGCACAGAGTTTGGCCTAATTTTAAAGAAGACCCATGGCAGATTATTGTTGAAACTAAAAAAGTTTAAAAGTGAAACCAAAAAACAGTTACAGAAGTTTAAGTTTTATGAACAAACAGTATTTTAGGTAATATATATTTTGTGAAACATGTCAAACTCTAAACATGCTAAAAAATCTATGCCATAAATCTAAACAAGTTTGAGGTTGATATCTCAAAAAATTAGCTTTCAGTCAAATTTTGTTTGGGCGCAGTACCAAGTTTTCTTAATTAGATGCCAGCAAAACCCAGCTGGTGCCCACAGTGGTTGTTTTTGTGATTTACAGTAGAGTTCGTCTCATTACACATGCACACAATTTTTTATGATACCCATAAAAACAAACACGCACAATTATAGGTGCATTATTTATCCAATTGGCTATATAAAATATAGAAGCAGAAAACTGGAATAAAGCAGACATTAGCATTTAAATTAGTTTACTTTTTTGTACCTAGTGTAAAATAGATCTATTAAAGGAAATGAGGGTGAAGAATCCAATAAAAATACAGATTTGAGCCTGAATTTATGCAGTTAGCATAAACACAGACAAAATAATCAACATAAATAAATAAAACTCAAATGGACAAAAATGTCCAAAAAGGTTCACAAGGGTTAATGTAATGTTATTTTATTGGAAACGCTTTACAATAAGGTTCTGAATATGAACTGAGAATGAACAATACTTCTACAGCATATATTAATCTTAGTTCATGTTAATTTTGGCATTTACTAATGAATTATTTAAAAAAAACAAGTTGTGTTTGTTAACATTAATTAATACATTGTGAACTAACAATGAGCAACTGTACCTTAACTAAGATAAATACATACTGTAATAAATGAACAAAACTATTTTATTCGCATGTGAGTTTAACGGCTATTGTTTTTATTTTAGAAAAGTATTTTTTGGGGAAAAGTGGACAAATAAAGAAGTCTTGATTTCTGAAGACATCATAATAAAAATTAGAAATCATAATAAAATAGCATAACATTCTGCGGAAGTGAATGTACTTTAAACAGATTTTATTAATATTTGTTAACGTTGACAGTTGAAAAACAACAACAACAACAAAAAAAAATAATCTCAATTTCCTTTCCTTCCTCTGGTTCTTGGAAAACTCCTGACTTATACAGTACTTGGCAGAGCATAGCAGCATAAGCAGAGCGACTACAACATAACACCATAAAAAGCCTAAGTACACTTCCAAATCAAGTCTTAGTCTTTCTTTGCCTTTGTAAAACATCTCATTGAATCTGTGTGTGACTTTGAAAAGTATTGGTACGGTTGGGTACCAGTTATATATTATTCTGCGTGACATTAATTTATGATTCAGAATTATAAACAAATAGTTCTGTAAAGCGTAGTTTACATTTTGCATTTGTAGATAATGACTGTAAACTTACATCTACTGTATTTGACAGCTGTGACCAAATTTGTCAGGCTACCTATAACCGAGCATATAAAGACATGTAAGCAGGCAAACATTAATAACAATAATAATTATTAATATTAATTATGAAATGTAACAATTTAATCACCTTTTAAAGTTTAATCAAACCTTTTTTTTGCTGCACAACAGAACATATGGATATATTTTTATTATAAATAGTACTTTAATGCATTTCTGTCATAATTCTTTAAGTTGTTTGTATCACCTAAGAAACTTGAACAGTCTCACTTTTCATCTCTATGTCTTTCAGGATTTGGCCACCCCTGAAGCTTTCTCTCGAGATCCTTCTTTAGTATGGGAATTTTACCATTACAGGCGTGAGGTGGGTCACACATTACTGACTAAATGCTTACCAATATCACAATGCCATTTGTTTCTATCAGCGAATTTGGTATAGTAATATAAAAGTGCCTGGAATGCAATGTTAATACTTTAATCAGACTTTTCCCTTCTTTATGCATGTTTTGCTGTAAGGAATGTCACGGTTTATTTCTGTAACTGAAACGGATTATATTTAGTAGTTGTCATTTAAATCGAATTAATTTTAAAAGTGTTTGTCATAAAGCAACGACAGAAATTTCAATCAAAGCATGTTTATTGTGCATTTTGGGAGACATAACAATCGAATAGGATAAGTAAATGTATTCATATTTTTATGGAATATTGGATATTATTATGAAAATCTGGCCAATTTAACATGCTGTCCTAACAGCAACACATTATTAATGTATATTGGTTATGCATACACTGTGTTTAATGGGAAAACCAGTTTATGAAATTATTTTGTTATATATTTTAACATAGCGCCAAATCAGCCTTAAACAAAGTTTGGCATAAAACAATCCTGAAACCTAAAAATTAATTGGTAATTACATTGTTTTAGCCTTTTTTATTCCTTTAATTAAAAAAAAATCTTGAGCCCTAGTGTCTTCTGCAGAGGACATAGAATAAAATATGAATAAAATCAAATTCTCTTCTTATGACATGAAGAAATACTTAATTCACAAAGCTTTTTTTTCTGGGTCTCAGGAGGATATATTAAACGTATCTAAGATTTAATAACACAATTAAAATAAAGCAAAATATTTTAATAAATAGTAACTATTTAGAAAGAAAATGCTAAATTACTACATACATATCATTGTTCATTCTTTTTGTTTTACTAGCCTCGCTGCTGCAGTTACAGAATTAAGAATAATTGAACAAAAAATAATCTTTGGTTGCATCCTAATAGCATTTTCAATCTTCATATTGTGATTAGTTGTGTTTATTTTGCAGGTTATGCGCAGTAAGATGCCAAACCCAGCCCACCTGGCTATAGCAGAGTGTGAGTCCCGTCTCAGCCAGCAGGGCCGCTCTGTGGTGATCATCACTCAGAACATCGATGAACTGCACCTTCGTGCTGGATCCAAACATGTCTACGAAATCCACGGTGAGACAACAGATACTCAAACCATTACAGTACATGCATTACTAGAAATGATTTCCATATAATCACACCTTTAAATTGAGCTGATATCTCTCTTTCTCTCTAGGTAGTCTATTTAAAACCCGCTGCATGAGCTGTGGAGACGTCAAAGCTAACCACAAGAGTCCGATCTGTGCTGCTCTGGAGGGGAAAGGGTAAAACACAGCACCATTATTTCA
>JAUMHI010000065.1:6525598-6551599 GCA_032359435.1 Enteromius unitaeniatus
CAAAAAAATACTATGGAAGTCAAAGGTGACCCAAATCAGCCTGGTTACAAACTTTCTTAAAATTATCTAATCGGACTTCACCGGAGTTGTAAGTTTGTTTTAGTGCAGCTCACAACGTGCCCTGTCAGATTAGTCTAATAATATCCAAAAGACCGTATGATCAGATTGTTAAAATAAACACAAAACTCACCTTTTAGTTCAGCGACAACACCAAAAGCCACGGAACAAATAATCAGGTCCCAGATGGGTTTGTCACTTTTTGAGGTCCCCCTGAAACATTTTTGTTGTGGTCCGTGCTCTTTGCAGCGTGTTTGTGTGTTAGCAGCGCCTCTCTGTGTATGGGTGCGCTGTGTGAGTTTCTGTTTGCATGTTTTCTTACGTTTACATGTGTTTTCTTCTGTTTGCATGTGTTTTTTTCTGTTTGCATGTTTTCTTACGTTTACATGTGTTTTTTAGTTTGCATGTGATTTCTTCTGTTTGCATGTGTTTTCTTTTGTTTGCATGTGTTTTTTTCTGTTTGCATGTGATTTCTTAAGTTTGCAGCATGTTGAGCTCTCTCGGCCACCATACTCTACAGTTTCAGCAGAGTTTCTTGACCATATTTGTAATGCCTAAAATCTGAGTAAATTCTAAATGTCTGATACTGATGTACAAGCACCAAACACTGAAAAGCCTAAACTTTACAAAAACTGTAAACTGTTTGTTTAAATCTGATTGATTAATTACAGTGTTGTTCAAGATGTTGACCCAGGGGACATATTGCACTTGTTAAAATCAAGTTAGCAGTTTCAGCATTGCAGGAAACCCTGACAATATACTGGTTAACATATTTTAAATGTAGGTTTGGTGACTAATTTTGGTGATTAAGTAATAAATTTGTCACCTCCAACTGTATTCTTGTCATATTGTTTTCTTGTGTCTAGGTGGGCACCTCCTCCATAGTTTACCCAGCAGCCATGTTCGCTCCTCAGGTGGCAGGTAGAGGAGTGCCTGTAGCTGAATTCAACATGGAGTCCACACCTGCTACTATGTCCTTTAAGTAAGACGAATACACAAACCATTAAACAGTATTACGCATAGCTGCTCCGTTGCGCACAAGCCAAGTGACGTCTCTCGCTGTCGCTTTTGAGCAAACACTGAACGAACGGTACATTTCACAAAACAAATTGAACGTTTGATATGTGAAATTGAGATGTGTTTGTCACCAACAGATATCACTTTGAGGGTCCTTGTGGTGTCATACTGCCTCCCGCCCTGGAACGCCACGAGAGCGAAGCCGTTTAAGGAGAAAGAAGGCATGACCCATTCATTCATGCCCACTGCATAGAGCACTTTAACTGAGAGCACACGGGATTGGTTCATGCCTTCGTGTGATTAGTTTTCCTATGGTTTGTGCGCTATGAAGAATTGCCACAAAGGCTGAAATTAATTCTTAAATAGTTTCTTTTTTAGTGTTTGCTTGGCCTGTGTAGCAGCATTTTGTGCAAGTAGTGATTTCGGCATCAGATCTTAGTAGCTTTGTTCGTTGGTAACCCATTTAAAGTATAAGCACAGTTGTGGAATACCTGGGAATAAAAAAAACCCCCATAATTTCCAGAGTAGAAGTCGAGAAAGAGACAGTAATAGTTTTAAAGAGGTATGGAAGTTTCCATGATGAGCACGTTTTCAATATATTCAGCTCTGAAATATTTCATCAGCTAAAAATAACTGGCTGGAAAAATCACAGGAATTGATTTGCCAAATGTTATGGGTACCCTGGATGTAGGACTAGGCACTAATGCAATATAATGATTTTGAATGAACTGTATCAGGATGAGCAAAGACAGTGGATGTGCAATCAGAAGTTTGACCTTAAAGACCATAAAATAAAGTGTTCAAAAACTTAATTAATTAAGATTAATGACTGTGTTTTTTCCTTTACATTCTACGGTTAGTGTTGTTATTAAAGGGATAGTTGACCCAAAAATCTAAATTCTGTCATTAATTACTCACCCTCAAGTCGTTCTAGACTCCTAAGACCTGCTTTCATCTTCAGAACGTGAAATGAAGATATTGTTGATGAAATTTGAGAGCTTTCTGACTCTCCATAGCCAGCAATACAACTACACATGTGGCGGCACTAAGAGAAGACTGACACAGAAGAGAAGAAAGTTTAGCATGAGGTCATTATTTTTTTTTTATTACACGGCTCTCTGGAATGCTTGATTCTGATTGGTCAGTTGAGACATTTGCAGGTTCGTTCTTTTAAAAAAATAACCACTCCAAAATAATAACGCATATCCGGTAGTAGCCGTATAATAAGCAGGATAATATACAAGATCACACTGTCAGGGCTTATTTCTGCAATAACTACCGGCTGCCTGTATATTATCCCTTACTTATTGCACACTAAAAGCAGTAAAAAAAATATCTTACTGTATGTTCTGAAGATGAACTAAGATCTTAAGGGGTTGGAAAGGCATGAAGGTGAATAATTAATGACAAAATGCCATTTTAAGGCCTGCACAAAATAGCGAACAATCATGAAAAAATGTGTATATATTAATATGACATTTAATAAGATAATAATATTGTTTTATGATTATATGCACTGCTGTCCAATAGTGTGGTTTTGGATGATATCAGCATAAATCCTTACTGGAGCAAATACATTAAAGTAACTTGACATTATCATTTAAGATCATTTTAATTTCGATTACATAATAATGGCAATATATACATGTCATGCCCCTTTGCCAGCTGTGATGACTGGTTTCTGGTTTAAACTGCCCAGGTTTTTAAATAGATTTTTGGGTCAGCACACCTTAATAGCTTCAACAGCTCAGATGCCCAGATTATACAGAGCTGTAATAGCTGCTAACGGTGGACATAATGAATAGAAAATGTAAGTATTTTCTATTCATAAACTGTTTATGTAATAAAATATGTTTCGTAATTTGTGTTGTCCCTTATCAGTGCAAAATAATCACAAATTAAAAAGGATTCATGCCAATATTGTCCAAACACCACTTTTCTAGAGCGTTTCCAAACTTTTGGAGGACAGTGTATATATGTGTGTGTGTATATATAATATTCTTACCGATTACTATTATTATGATTAATATTAATAACTATTCAACTAAAGAAGTATATTTTTAATATCTCACTTAAAATAATATATTTTACTAGCCTGGCTTCCACGACTTTAAAGGTACCTTAATACCTGCCTTCTGGGAGGCGGGCTTAACCTGCGTCCATCAGATGCCTCTGTATACTACTGGACGACTCTACAACCAATCAGACCACTCATTCCCATGAGCGACAGAACCTGAAGCCACCGTAACCATTTCTCATTGGTTCCCTCTTTTTTGGGAACGGAAATGCTCTAAAACGGCAGCTTTGCCAGACTAACTTTGCTCGTGAAATAGAATGTAGCATCACAGGTTAATATTTTACAGCACAACAGTAAAATTACAATACTAAATTTTATTATGGTGGAAAAATGATGAATTAGTTTATAAGTGCCTCTCATTACAAATGTGGGAAGACGTTTGGCACATGTCGTGTAGCCAAATGCCTTTTCTACAAACGGAGCTGTTCTGAGACAGCATGAGCTACTTGTGTGTAAATAAATCTCAGTTCACACCTATACATATTTATTTGCAATTTGACAATCATGCAAAAACCATATTGCGATTTTATTTAGTTTCGTACAGCCCTAGTTTGTTTTTAAGGTTAGGTTACTGTTTGAATTGTGCCATTTTTAGCCAGCGCTTGGCATATGTTTGTTTTTTTTGTCAAAGTCAATAGACGAGTTTGAGTGACTCTGTGTGTGTTTGTGTGCATGCACCCTGTGGCATCGGGTCACCTTGATTCTGTCTAGTCCGATGCCAGATTCCACAGTCCAGCTGGAAATCTCTCTCTCTTTTTCTCCTCTCTCTCTTTCACTGTCATGACTTGTACAACCAAGCAGCAGAAAAGCTACATTTTGTTTGACACCTCCTGGTCCAACTCGGGTGTCCTGCTAACCTGCATACAGTATGTACACAGATTCGTCCTTGCATGTTAACACAAGAGCGTGGAGCGATGCTGCGTGAATCGCTTGACTTACAAATGCGCAACAGAATACGTCTAAGAAATTGAATGCGTCTTGCACAGACTGACATTGACTAAAATGCTGTTTTGGTGTTTATATGTGTGAGATGGGTAAGGTTGGGGTGGGGGCTGTACGTCTGTGTTTGTAAATGATAAATGAGTGTGTAGTTTTGAGCTGTGTGTGTGTGTGTGTGTGTGTAACCGATCACTGTTGGTGTGTGTGCATTTGGTCTCCTGGAGAGACTGTGGCTCATTAGTTTCTGAGGCGATGAGAGAGGTCTGCTCCAAAAATAACACACACCATTTCCTGTCCATTAAACCACAATTTCACACCAATCTGAGCTTAACGACGTACGCGCGCGCACATGCACAATAAATATCTCCCCTGACATACGCTTAGCCTCTAAAATCCTCTGAGACACACAACGTCAATCCTACACACACACATACACGCACGGTCCCATTAAATATCGATTTCACACCAATCTGAGCGTCTCCCCGGTCTGGGCTTGTCAGAGGACAGAGAGATGCAGGGGAGGGAGCAGGAGGATAGGTATGGAGTGATGGAGAGGAGGAGGACACAAGTGGGAGAGACGTTTGGTGTGATATGGTTCTTGTTGCGTAATTACTTTTCTGCTCCATATTTTGACTATTTGTTAGTTGTTATAATAAGAGAGGAAGCTTTTTTAAAACTAATTAGTTTCTGTAGATTTAAAGAGGATTAATTTCTGGTAATTATTTAAAAGTAATTAAAATGAATAAAAGACTATTGAAGTTTCTACAGTGAAAAATAATTATGTTATTGGCTTTAAAATATTTATTAAACTAGAATTTTTTTGTGAGTGCAGTCTCTAATATGATTTCAAAGTTGGCATGACATTAAAATGAACCCTGGTTATTTTCTTACATGCAAATGATTTGGTTGAGATCCATCCCTGCATTTATATATATATATATATATCTTTGCATATGATATTTATATAAATGCAGTGACTTCTTGTGACTATTCTTGTGATATGACCCACGTCTCTTTTGACAGCTGCATTCATATCTGCCTCCATTATGATATGCAATGCTCATGTTTTTAACACTCCAATCCATAGCCGATAGATTAAATAAAATATAAATGAAATAAAATCTGTTTTACTCAAACATAAGTCAAGATATGGATGTGCAGTTGAGTTGAGCTTCAGAAAATCTTTGCCAAGTCATCACAAGCAGATAAAAAAACCATGGCACAGTCATGAAAATGCATTGTTAATATGGTGTGTGAACTGTGAATCTAGGTCTGAAGTACTGTGAAATTTTGTGATTTTTAGAGAGCTGCGGCTGGCTGAGAAGAAAAAAAAATACAGATGCACTGTCGGGCCTAAGAAATGCTTCTTATTTAAAAAAAAACAACAACAACATAAAACCCTATAATAAAGTATCCATGGGGAATATACAGTATAGCATGTGATTTAAGGTTAGGGAGTGCAGAGATGTATGCAGTCGAGGTCAACACATGTTCCTACACTCTCAGAAATAAAGGTAAAAAAGCTGGGGTGGTACCTTTTAAAAAGGTACACTATTAGGTTCAAATATGTACACTTTAAGTACCTTTATGGTACCAAAATGGACCCTTTAGGTACAAACATGTACCTTTTGAAAAGGTACCCCCCTTTATTTTTGAGAGCGTATAAAGTCCAGGTTGTGTGTTCCTGCATATCCAAAAAGGGAGCATTAGGGGATTCTCTCCAGACACTTTATTGTTTCCTATTTAATGTTTTATGCTCTTTTTATTTAAATTAAATGCCTCTTTGGGGCTGTGTGCCACATGCATTGTGCTTATCCAGCCACAAGGGCATCGTTTAGGAAGAATGAATCAAATACTAACTTTATTTATCACAGCACAACCAGGAGCAGTGGAATTTGTTTCCATTAATGTCACATTCTGTGGCTAGAAAACAGCACAACATATTACCGGGACAGTCGCTCTGGAGCAACTTGGGGTTAAGTGTCTTGTTCAAGGGCACAACTGTGATGACTCATGACACTTACAATAGGAATCAAACCAGTAACCTTCTGGTTACCAGGCCTGAGCCTTAACCTCTCCCAATCCCACAGTGTTTCACCAATCCACAGGCTTTGGTTCACTGCAGAGGTCCCTACAGAGTTGTAGCTTAGCTTTCAGGTTTAGCTAAAGAAATGTGAGGCCAATGGGTATCTTTACCATCTGTCTTGGACAACTGTCCCTTCAGGCATAAGGACTGATGCTCTTGAAGTTATCCTTAACTAAAAGGGTCTAATAAAACTGGAGGGAGCTATCTGTAACCAATCATTTTCTTCCTGGAACCCTTTTTTTGTTTTTATTTATTATATCACCAAGTTGTTTGCAAAAGTTGCTGATTGTCCTACAGAGGGAGAAGAGAAAGAGAAGCTGGCCATCTGGACCATATCGTTTTAATGCCAAGTAGGACATACAGGATCATGAGACTCCACTTACGCCATTACCTTTGACAGCATCCCCTTCAGGCTCTGGTCCTTTGCGGTATTTTTAGAAGTTGCTTCCAGAGAGGAATTAGTTCTGGATTGAGGGTGGCATAATCAAGGAGAACCACAGTATATTCGTACCCTGGGCATACATTCGTGGCAGTCCTACGTGGATGCAGATTCATGATAAGCAGTGCAACTAAGGGTGCAGAAATGGTCTTATTGAAGCTTCTAGTCCTCACCAATGCAATCCTTGGCATCTACAGTGTTGCATGCTTGAAGTTGTCCTCTGAGGGGGTGGGAGTGTGTCAACGCCATCAATCTTCTTGGGGGGAACCACCTACTGCTCTCACCATGCCTGAACATGACTAAATATAAAAGAGACCATTTTTAGTTTAAAGTATAAAATCTTGCCCTCATTTCAGCCTGACAGGATGCAGTGTTATTCAGATCTGGATATGAATTATTAATAAGTAGAAATGTCAATTGGCTGATGTGTTCATTGAATGAAAAGTGATGTGCTTTTGAGAAAGACAACTTATGCTTTAAGAAAACTTGCTGTGTATGGAGTAAATGGAATTGATTTGGATTATTTGGAATTCCAAGCACTTAATGTTGTACTGAAATTGAATGTTTTGTTTTATTTATTTATTTATTTTATTTGGTTTGGCTTTCACCAAGGGCACCACAGGTGCATGTGGCTTCTGTATTATAGCAGGAGGGAGTCTCAACACTTTACTGTGATTCTCAGCTAGGGGTTGGTGAAACATGCAGTGATTTGTCAGCCTGGAAATCACACAGATCGCTCAGTTAGCCATTCCAATGGATTGTTTTACTAAGGTTTTTTTTCTTCAATGTCAAAGATGAAAGAAATACATTTATTAAACGGGTCATCCGGTGCCGCATGCACCTTTACAAGCGGTTTGGACTGAAATGTGTGTTGGGAGTGTACACAACCACTCTACAATGATAAAGATCCACCAGTAGTTTTCTTTTCATTTAATACAAATAAGTTGCCCCTTCTAAAATCAAGCCATTCTCAAATGCATGTGGGTGTGGCATCACACGACAGAGGCCACTCCCACAATAGTTGATTGACAGCAGCGTGTCACACAGACTGAACTGGTGTGTTACCTCAGACCCGCCCTGAGTGAGCGTCATCAGACCGAGATGCAGAGACAAGCAGGACTCCTAAGAGACTGAGGTGTTTTGCTACAGAAGCAGTGAGTATAATGTCTTTTAATGAATCTTTGCAAATCATCTTTCCTAATAATGTGCTAATTAGCAAGTTTCCCTATGAATACGGCTAAAAATAAAAAAAAAATTATTTACTCTGTTTGTATCTGCAAGGTGTCTGTTACACATTTTCCCTGTGTGTTAACATCACTCTCTGAAAAAAGTTTGGTTAAAAATAACCCAACTAGTAACCCAATAATGGCAGGATGATTTAAAAAAAAAAAAAAACTACGACTGTTCATCTGAAAGAAGAAAGTCATATACATTTAGGATGTCTTGGGGTGAGTAAAATATGGGGTAATTTAAATTTTTGGTGATCTATTCCTTAAGTATTAAATATTAAGTACTTTCTCTGGTCGGCTATAACACATACCTTGCGTTTTTACAAATTCTGTAATGCTTTCCCAGATTAATTTATTGAATGAACAGTTGAATTTGTCTTGTATCATATAGTCTCTCCTCATACTTCTTTGATATTAAATACACAAGAGGAACACTAATTCAATCTAATGTGCTTTTGGTATGTATTGGATTGGCCCAAAGCTGTTAAAGAAACCAAGCAACATTGCAGTTTACTACATATTTATTCATTGAGTGTGTGTATGGTTTAGTAGTTTTTATAGTACTTCTTAAAATCGAAGAAAAAAGCTCTCTACAGTACAGGTTAACAGAAGAAGAAGCTGTGTCTCTCATTACCACTTTGTTCTTACAATAGAGGCAGAATTTACTTATATTTAAGTCAGGAAGTAAGACTTGTATAAATCATAATACTACACCGAGAGAAGTGAGGTTATGGTTAAAGACATGAAGAGAGCATGTGAAATTCTCTCACGGCTCTGAAGGGAAAGGGCAGGTGGTGAGTGGGAGAGAGTGGGACTGAGATAAAACATTGCAGACATGAAGAAGGGGTCAGAGTGACTGAAGGGGAGCGGCAGCTTCTAGTAAACACAAGTTCAAGATGTTTGCCAGCGTTCTGTGTAGCAGAGGATTCATAGACAGAAAAAGCATGATGAGGCTTGTGCAAAGTAGATGATTAAGCAGTTTAGAACTGACAAGTTAGTTACAACATAGTAGGGCATGACTGTTTTTGCACTATTGTTTGATCGTAGTGTATGTGCATAAATAATAGCCTAAGTATTACCGCCTCTTGTTTGCTACATAGACAAAGAGACTGATTTCACTACTTCTGACATGGTTATATAAAATGAGTAATCTGTTCAGTCAGACAGTCAAATCACATATTGAGCTGATAGCATACGCTATAATAAGCTAATATACGCAAAGGGTTGGAAAAAATGGATATTTTTAGCCTAGAATGATCAAAATGTGTCCTGATCTTAGTCTGGGGGAGAAAAAAAAATGCAACAGCTCGTTCAGGCTTAGCAAACTGACAGAGAAACCCAGCCCACTGGCAACACTTCCAATGAGCCATGGACAGAGCGTCACACTATATTACATTTAATTTAGCATTTCTTTACACAACTGATTAGCATGAAAATGCACATCACGTGTAGCTAAGATTGCAATAGAGGACATGCCATATTATTGCACGTTTGTATGCCTCGTAAATGCTTTATATCTTACAACTGCAACTTTATTTCTCATAATTATAAATATATTTCTCATAATCATGAACATCTTTCTCCTAATTGCCCCTTTATATCTTTTAAGTGTGAATCTCTCAATGTTAATTTATCACAATTGTCATTGCTTGTAACTGCACCATTATTTTTTGCAATTTTAATATCAAATATATTGTGAGTATATTTCTTGTAATTGCATTTTATGCAGTAAGTGTGCATTTTATATCTCATATTTGCACCTCTGTATCTTATCTTGTATATCATGCAACTTTATTTTTCATAATTTTGTCTCTATTTTTTGGGATTGTAGGTGTATTTATCAAAGTTATGTCATTACATTTAGCAATTTTTACTTTCACGTAATTATGAAAATATTCATCTGCATCTCAAAAAGTTATGTAATTTGATAACTGATGGCTTCAGATTGCTTCTCTCTGCAATGCTTTAGGTCAGGTCAAAAGGTCAAGGCCACTCTAAATGTCACCTTGATTCTTCTTTTATGTATCAGCTTCTGTCTCTGAACATCAAGCGGAAACACACACACACACAACATTATCGATCCCTCTTCTGAGCAGGACCTGTGACTCAAATGACCCTCATTTCTCATTGAATCCAGGTGACATGTACCTCAAATGTCCTGTGCATAAATGGAGCTAACACACTGCTCTATTCACAAACTTGTATTACACATACACAGAATCACACACACATGTCTGCTCCGGTTTGTGTGTGTCTCACAGGGCCCTTTGTGCAGATTAAGAGATTTATAAATAGAGAGAAAAAAGCTTTGCTTAGAGACTCAAATCTCAGAGCCATGCGCGGATTACTGCATCCCTGTGGAATTTTGAACCAAAACCCATGCTGACACACACACACTCACACACACACATTTACACGAACCCTCAAGCACTGTACAAACAGAGGCATTCCATATCCACACTTAATTCTGACATTCCAGACCCAAACCCAATTCCAGATATTCGGAGTACAGATGGCTTCTCCCTTGTTGACTGTCTTAATCTCTCTCTATCTCTGCCTTCACATGATCGCTCTAATCACTCACTCCTTACCACTGTGCTGCTTGTTAGCTCGCTCTGTTTTTAGTGTCATTCAAGCAATTCCTTCATAGCTCGTCCATATGCAACCCTCCTTTCCCTTTCTTCCCCTCCCCCGACATCTCCTCTAGATTGTCTCATCCTTCATTAGCCTGGTTAAGACTGGTGCTGTTGGTCGGCCAAACCGGGGGACAATCATTGCGGCTAGCAGCTAACATTTAGCTAATTATGCTAATACCCCTTCATCAGCTCCGAGAGCCCTGCAGGGAGCTCAACACCGCAGGGAATGCCACTGTAAATACTGCTGAAGAAAAGAAAATATAAGAAGGACTTATTAGCGGTACTTACTAATAACATTGTTTCCACTTCCATTAAAAACACTCCCTATAAATGTCTAGGGACGTTGTCTAACAACATCCTGGTGACACTAGTGTAATGGAGGCCATTTAGTAAAGGCTGTGCAGTTAAACCCCATTAGCAGATCTCAAAAGGTGCACTATAGTGAGTGACGCTGCAGGCAGCAGTCTTTAGCTTCCTGGTTTGCATGCCCCCCTCATGCTGGAAACGCCGGTTCAAATCCTGGTCGGACCAGGGCAAGTAGGGAGTGAGTGTGCTGAGGCCAGCTTGTAATAGCTGTGTGTGGAAACCTCACTTCCCTGATCACTAGAGGCTGAGGCCTTTAGTGCTGTTGTTGGCACACACGCACCTCCTGTGCCCAAAATGTTGATTTGAATCCCGCTCAGAGCGGACAGATTAGAACACAAGATTCATTAGAAAACCCCTAGTGATGTCCTAATGACCATCAAAGGCCTAGCAACCAGCCAAAAGACACTAACAAACAATAACTTGCCTAACAATGTCAGAGCAACCACTAGGGCTAACTAGCCCTAAACCGAGGTGGGTGTTATGGCCAAAAATTGTACAATTTGATTTCACTGTAATGATATCACTATTATTTTGACTCTAAATAAGGTCTTTATGATATGACCATTTTTGATACCTTGGAAATTTCATAATTCTTGTCATCAGTTTCAATATCACACACACACACCAAAAACTATATCCTAATACTAGCCTAAATTAAAAAATCTCACTGAAGACAAGTAAACATTCAGTGTTTTAATAAGAATAAATTACATTGTATAAAGTAATCAACTGCATAAAATACTGTACAGCCTTAGCAACCACCCAAAATACACTAACACCTAGTAAATGTCTTAACAACGATCAGCACCTTAGAAACACCCTAGCAACCACCCAAAACACACTAACACCTAGCAGTGCCTTAACAACGATCAGTACCTTAGAAGCACCCTAGCAACCACCCAAAACGCACTAACATTTAGCAGTGCCTTAACAACTATCAGTCCTTTAAAAACACCCTAGCAACCACCCTAAACACAGTAACACCTAATAATGCCTTAACAACGATCAGTACCTTAGAAACGTCCTAGCAACCCCCAATACACCCTAACACTTAGTAAATGCCTTAACAACTATCAGTACCTTAGACACACCCTAGCAACCACCCTAAACACAGTAAGACATAGTAATGCCTTAACAACTATCAGTACCTTAGAAACGTCCTAGCAACCACACTAAACACATTAACACCTAGTAAATGCCTTAACAACGATCAGCACCTTAGAAACACCCTAGCAATCACCCAAAACACACTAACACCTAGCAGTGCCTTAACAACTATCAGTACCTTAGAAACACCCTAGCAACCACCCTAAACACAGTAACACTTAATAATGCCTTAACAATGATCAGCACCTTAGAAACGTCCTAGCAACCACCCAAAACACACTAGCACCTAGTAAATGCCTTAACAACTATCAGTACCTTAGACACACCCTAGCAACCACCCTAAACACAGTAACACCTAGTAATGCCTTAACAACTATCAGTACCTTAGAAACGTCCTAGCAACCACCCTAAACACAGTAACACCTAGCAGTGCCTTAACAACTATCAGTACCTTAGAAACACCCTAGCAACCACCCTAAACACAGTAATGCCTTAACAACTATCAATACCTTAGAAACACCCTAGCAACCAATTCTACTGGTCCAGCTCTTGTCTCCAGAATATCAATGTGATTTCTTTACAGCGCTATTAAGAGGAAAATTCCAATACTGTGGTCACACTTTCTGCAGCGGAAGCACCACTCACATTTTGCTCATAGGTTTGTTTATTAATCTAATTAGTCTAGTTCATTTCGACACATTTGCTCAGTGCAATGAATAACTTCAGCAGCATCTGCTTTGTCTTCAAGCATCAGTTAAGTAAAGCTATTCATGAAGCTAAATCCATAAAAGAAATTGTTTAGACAAAGTGCCCTTTCACAGATCTTCAACTCAGGTGCTCCTTTCATTATCTTCTCAGTGATGTGTGGCTGAGTTCTCTTATTGTAGATAAACCTGGAGTCAACGATTTCTTCTTCCTGCTTGAAACAACCACTCCATTAGGGTATCTCTAATCCCAAATCCCACTGCAGACAGGTTTTCACTTGTCTGTTTATTAAAAACCTAAAGAATAAAAATTAATTTCCATTTCTTTGGGGATTACATTTTCAATCCACCTCTGTTCTTTCTTTCTGTATTTTTGTCTTTCGAAAGAATGCTTTTCCAGCATTTGTTCTCCTGTCTGAATTAATTTACCTCTGGAATGCAGCAGAATATGAATACAGAAGTAAACATGGATACAGTCTTCCTTAAGCGATATACACTCAACATTATTATAAGATTCCTTTAGAATGTTAAAAGGAGTACAGAAAATGCTGCCAGTAGATATTAGGAGAAGGTTTATAAATAGTTCAGTTACTGGACTACAAGGTGCAGGCGGTTATCCAGACTATGCCTTTTTATCTGTGCCGCCAATGCTGCTGGCTACTGTTGAGTGTTATAGAGAACAGGTCAGTGAAGAGCTTCAGGCCTGTTAGCACTGCATGCTAATAATTGTGTCAAAATCAACAGCACAAGCAGCTCTACTAAATGCTTCTGAACTGCAAGCAACTTTGCAGGTTATAGCTTTACTTTTTGTACATTTCTTAACCCTTGTGTTGTGTTCCAGTCATTTTGAACTGGAGAAGATTCTCATTTTGTTGTATTATTACCAGTGTTGGGGAGTAACTAGTTACATGTTACATAATTCCATTGCAAAATTAGGTAACACTTTATTTTAAGGTGCCCATGTTACTGTACTTACTATTATAATAACAATTAATTATGCATAATTACATGAAAGTAACCCTAAGCCAAACCCTTATCATAATAATCAATTAATATTATGCAGTACTGTAATAAAAAGAAAAATTCTCAGTAACTGTAACAGTAACTATTAAAGGTGAATTTTTTTTCTATTATTATTTATTGTTTCTTATTAGGATTTATATCTGTAGCTTATTTAAATAATACAAAAAGAGGTGCTCTGATTTTGTGGTGCCTGATTTAAAATGAAATTATTAATTAATTTTATTTCAAGTGATGGATTTCGAAAGTATGACAGTAGTCATTGGAGTAGAGGTAAACCTGTCTGGTTTAAAATGATTAACGAACAGTTATTAAAAAGTAATCAAATGTGATCAGTTACATTACTTTTATAGGCTAATTTAAATATTTACACAACTTAAATATGCTTTAGCTATAGTACAGGTGTATCAGAATCTGGACCACTGTATCTTTTTGTTAACAAAAAAAAGTTTTGTATTTCTATTTGAAATTGATTGCTGTAGCGCCCAGTGATCTTAACCAATGCAATTCAGTTTTTAAGTTTACAAAATTATCTAAATTTGCTTTTTACAACAACAAAAAAACAATGCTGGCAGAGTTGTGATCTTCAATGTTGTCATTTTTAACTAACGCCTGGAATGCACTACGCTATTTTTGCCCCAATTTTACAATCTGAACAAGTTGATGCTAACTGAGAAAAGCGTGTGATGGTCACAGACTCTGATTTTCAGCTTGATTCCATCCAGTTGGAGGTTATCAAACATGTTTGATATTTTCAGCCAATTTTTAGAAACCATTTGTTTTCATTTGCCATGCATCTCCTAGCAACACGGTGCCCATTTCTGTGGGAGTTTATTGTGATCGGAACCCTGTATTTACGTATATGCCTCATTAGCGACTGTTTCTATGGGTTGCGATACGTAAGCAGTCTGCCGTATCGTAGCAGTCAGACTTGACGTCATACACCGTATATTCACTGAATATGCCCCAATCCTGCACAGAACGGCTCGACGGTGTCTGTGTGAACCTAGTGAATGTGAATGACGTCAAGTTCACTGTTCCAACATGGCGGCCGCATCTACATGCCTAATGCGTTCGTACATGTCTATGAATTGTCACTATTTACAGAATAAGTAAGTGTATGATGCCTAGTGTTTCAGTTCAGATTTTAAATGTCATGTAGTGTATTCCAGCCTTTAAACTAAGACTCCTAATATAAAGCTGAAATACCTGTAAATGTGTGATAGATAAAGATAAAGAAAGCGGCATCCAGGATGTACACAGTTACGGATAATCATTAACCTTTAAACAAATAAAATGCCTGAATGAGTCAAAGTTCCTAGATTTTAAGATAATAAAAACCTTTTTAGCCAGTGTTTACAGAGAGACATGCGTGTAAAACACGATTATGGTCCTCTCTGCTGATAACTGTACCTGCAAAACAAATGCTAGCATAACCATGTTGTTTCTTAAGCCAGCAAGTAGAAATATACCACATCTGAATTGAACAGAACACTGCAATAATAAACTTCCTACATTTCTCATCAACACAAAATGATGAACTCAATAAAAACTTTTAATTGCTGTTTGATGTTTGGCAATTTGTCTCAAAGTACCCTTGTGAGATTCACTTAAAGTGGAGGTGGCATACAAGCTGGATGCTAATAAAGAAAAATCATTATAGTGAGTGTACAGTGACTCAGTGTAGAACAAGGGAATTAGCAAATGGTGAATATACAAAGATTAAATCTATTCATCGTCCCTTTGGAAAGGTTGTGGAGTGATAAATGTCCTTGTTGTGTGGGTGGAGTGTTTGTCTTAGCCGTGTCTTGTAGGTGGCTAAAGTGCGAGATTATGGGTCGTGTTTCTGATGTTCTCAGCTAGGATTAGCTGATGTCTCTAGTGGGGCTGCAAACACGTTATAACACAAATCAACACTCACAGTGAAATATGTCCCTGGAGAACAAACCCACCAACTCCTAAGTGCTCACGCAAATAAAAGCTGAGGAAGCTAATTCATCCACGGATTTTACTTTCTCTGTGTAATGAACAACAACAACCTGAGATGGTTTGCTGGTTTAAAGGTCTCCCAGCTTAATCAGGTTTGTCTATTAGCTGGTTTTAGAGTGGTTTAGGCACATTTTGGCTAGTCAGGATGAGAGTCCAGTCAGCTGGCCTGCTTGACTGTGTTAAGATTCCCTAACCACAAACACAAAATAGACACCCTAGCAACCACCTAAAAGCCACTACAACTCCTTAGTAATACCCTTATCAACCACCATGGGCATTAGCATCCTTGTGAGACCACCCACCTCCAATGCCGAAGATCAAGTTGTGGTAGTGCGAGCCCATGGGGGTTACATTGGTGCCGTGACCCAGATGGGAGTGAGGTCTAGAGGGGGCGAGTATAAGCGGGTAGATGTTTGTACACGTTTCTGACAGTTTTTTTTTTCTCTCAATTGTTTGTCTTAATGACGTAGTCGAGGATGGAACTCCTTATATGGGCATTTCTTCTGGATGCACGCACCTGCTCAGGCATAGACCAGAGAGACTGCACTCATTCAGCTGCACTGCACTGGATTTGCACGAGAAACAGGCCTATGTTTCCAAAGAAGTGCATTTTTGGTTGTAAGGGAAATAGAACCCTCTTAAGGATTCCAAAAGAACCCAGCGTTAAGTCAATAGTGGATGCCTTTTGTTTTTCCGGGGCAGAAACAGAGTTTCACAAGTGTGTTTGTTGACGAATGTTTTATAAACAAGGCCCAGTTTGACGCTGGATTTGCACATCGTTTGATACTGAAAGAATGAGTGGTCCCAGCTATAAAACATCCCGGTCATGATTCAGAACTACAGATGGTAGTGAAACAGCATCATGTCTGTGTTTTGTTGGTGATCGTGCTCATCACTTTGTAGCTCCGCCCACACAGAATGCCTCCAGGAGCTCTGCTTTTTTTGTAGAGAATCGTAAAGCTGTATCTTTCTTTTATAAATATGATAAAACTTAAACACTGACACCCTAAAACTGGCACCCAAAACACACTACCAATCTCCTAGTAATGCCCTAACCACTAACATCACACTTTATATGCCACGGCAACCACCCAGAACACTGTGGTACACCCCCAGTGATGCTCAACATCGTAGAAATACCCTAACAACCACCAACATCTTAGCAATGTCCCAGGCCAGCAAATCAGCTTAGTCAGGGTTATCAACACGCAAAATATCGCATCTTCGCTCGGTAACTTATAAGCTGTGAGTTTATGAGTTGGTGTGCCTATGTTCTATAAAAGGCAAGCACTGCATGACTCACCCCCGAATCAGACATTTTCACCCAGCTTCAGAACAGAAAGTGACCCGTGTGTGGTCACAGGAAACCAGCAGGAAGTTTCTGGGTCATCTGACCCTTTTATGAAGGTGCCTTAAAAGTTCTTTTTGACATTTTGGAAAATTGCGACTGGTTCGCTTCAGCGTTTGTTTATACTTCGCAATACCCACATAAATGCCATATCGTAATTGCGGTTTTGTGATTCACGGCATATTATTTGTCTCATCCGGGTCATCTCAACATCTCACCAGTGCGAGAAAATATTCGCATGTTTGCGTCCGTGGTGAACTTACAGCACTTGTGCACATAGGAGGGGCCTGGGGAGCTCCCTTTTTCTGTTACTATGGAAACGCAACCCCTGCCCACCAACCAGGAGGTGGAACGGAGGTTCCAAACTGCAAGCTGTCATTGCGTGTGCATATCTGTTTTGTTTGAGCGTATGTATGTGTGTTGTTACTAACCAAATATAATGCAAGGAGACTGGTGCGTGTAAAGCTGTCTGTTCTCATTTCTCTGCTGTCTCTCTTACTCCCGAGACACGCACGCACACACATGCGCACACACATGCGCAGCGAAACTCCTTTGGAAGCAGACGTTCTGAGGTGTTCATCTGACTGACTGCTATTCTTAGAGTCTCTCTACTCACAAAGGCCCTGGCAGAGAGGAATACACACAGATGAAAAGGAAAAATGTGTTAGCATATGTGTGTGTGAGCGCGTGTAGGTGTTAAAAATGCAGGGCCGCTGCCACCAGTAGGTAGCTGCGCTCAAAGAGAGCGTGTCTGCGTGTACGGGAGAAATTGAGAGAGGGAGCAGGTGAGAGGTAGATCAATAAAAAGCTAATCTGTGAAAACAGGATGGTGTAGAAGCAGGGGACCTCTCTCTTGCTTCTCTTTTTTGTTGCGTCTTTCCCCACCCCCTGGCTTATCTGTCCATTTTTAGCTCCTGCTGTGTCTAAGACTGGCACGGTGACACGAGCATTAGCTGAGTCTTACTCTCTCGTACAAGAGGGCGAAGTGGTGTAACATGGCCGACAAAAGGTCTCGCAAACATGCGGTTGTCGTTTGTCTAGTCAGGGACAATAAATATGACAAATGTGATGGAGAATATTCATATGGCCATGGAAACCATGGCCCCGAAACATCTGTTCTGCAATACGGGTAATTGTCGTCTAATACGAAAAGCCATCTATCATATCTTCTATTTGTGGACCCATAGTCTCTTTGAGGTAAATCTTTAGTTAATTGTTTAAATGCAATCTGCATTCAGTCAAGCCATAGTGAGAACAGTGCTTAGAAGTCGACGTTTTTGAAAGTGCACATTCTAATTTTACAAGATCGTATTACGTAATAATTAAATAGAAATTGAATGTTTATAAATGTAGTCAATTTAAAGCATTTAAAGTACAGCTACAAAATTATGAAAGCTTTGGAGTTGGTAAAATGTTAATTTTTTTTTATATTTATTAGTGCTGTCAAATTATTAATTGTAAATGTAAAAGTTGTAAATAAAGGTTTTAGTTTACATAATTTAATATGTGTTTGTATATTGTATGTATTTATTATTTATATATAAATAAACACATACAGAATATTTTTTACATGTATTTACAAGTATATTTATATGAATAATATATAAAGTAACATTTTTCTTAAATATGCATGTGTGTGTATTTATATATCATATATTGTATATATAAGAGCAAAAGTCACACAGCAAAAACACACAGAAAGCAAGAGCTGGCCAACCTTACAAAAATATACATGTTTTGTATCATTATTAATGTGTTTACTGTCATGTTTAAATAAAAGTATTGATTTAAAGTAATAATAAAACTTTTGAACTGTGAATTTTTGTTTGAGTACACTACATTGGAGCAGTAATGCAACACCAATGTGAAACCTAGTTCTGTTTTAGATACATGCAAAAGACACTGACACTGATGCTTGAGGCCCAAGAATAATTACAATTACAAGGCTGTAAAACTATGTTTTTGGACCTCCCTTGAGATAATATTTCCAATTACCCTCCCATGTCAACAGACTTGGATTGATGAGTAAATCAATGGATAAAGAACAGAAAGAGTCTGACCTGTTGCCCCCAATTAATACCTATTTTTATCTCATGCATGTTTTATGTTAATTTCTTTGTACATTAGAGAGTACTTTAAAAATTAAAATGCCGCTTCCTGCTGTTGGTTCATCTTAATTGCACTATTCCGATTTAGTTCGATTAGATGAATATGTGTGAGACATGGACAGAGGATCAATAAAACTTACACTCTACACATGTGTAAAGAGTAGTGTACAGAATAAATCAATCACAAGTACCGATCAATATATAGACTCCGTTAAATTAACAAGTTTACAAGTAGTCAGGTTAAACTGAGAGATTGTGAATTTGTCTTTGCAGCAGTAAATAAACGCTGTCTAAAATGGATTAGACGAACAAATCAGTGATACCTGATAAGCTGAAAAGGCACAGTAGGGGTTTTGTTTTAATTCGTAATGTTGACAGAGTTTTCATGAGGATAAGTGCTGGGACAACTCTAGCAGTCATCAAGGGCATCTGCTGCATGCTGTGCGATCAAAAGCAGGCCATACAAGCAAGATGCTCCAAAAATACATAGCAACTGAAAAGCGTTTTTGAGGAAGTGACTAAAATAACATCTAAACCGCCCTGTCAGTCTGCAAGTCAATGCCAATGGAGGAGGCCTCGCATCATAAATTGTAAGAGTACTCCACTTGCAAGTCTCTTGAAAGCTTGATTTGATGTCAGCCTTTAATTATCGCGTTTATGAGATTCATGAATCCCTCAGAGGTGCTAACGGTGATGTATTGTGATAGTTATGACAGTTACCATTCTGTTGAGTGCCAGCTCGGCTTATCTGAAATGTATTTACTGGGCATAAACAGCTTCTTCACAATAAATCAGGGGAGCAGCCAGATGGATGTAAAGTTACAGATCATACTCACTATAGCACAAGCTGCAGTCATGTTTAATCAAGCGCTCATAAATAATACAGTACAAGCATGCCACACAACATACGCACAATTCAGTATTTTAACGCATCTAACCTCCTCTTTGGTGTCACGGTTTGATTGAATGATGTCTTTTTGATACCTACTGATCCTGAGTTACTAAAACAATATGATTCTGGGTTATGTGTCTGCTTCAGGGGATGTTGATGCTTCGGGACACATTTAAGGGCCCTGAATAGACAGCAGAATCACTGACTTCTCACATGATTCAAGTGGCCTTTTGGAAATCTGATCATACAAATGAAGGCAGTTTTTAAGTTTACATGATGCTATGTGTTGGATCATAATAGTTATGTGCATGTAAACATAAATAATGTGTATATACACACATATATATATATATATACATGTGTGTGTGTAGATAGATAAATAGATAATTGACAGAAAAAAAATACACAAAGATACAAACATTTTGAAAGTAGGGTTTCTCCTGAGAAGTGAGAAATGACATGGCTATTATAGGAACACTCCATTATTATTATTTTTTTGGAAATTGGCTCATTCTCCAACTCCCCCAGAGTTAATAAGTTAAGTTTTACAGTTTTGGAATCTATTCAGCCGATAGCACTTTTAGAATATCTTAGCATAAATCATTGACTCCAATTAGATCAGTAGCATCGCGTTAACAAATGACCAAAAAGTTTCTATATTTTTCCTATTTAAAACATGACTCGTCTGTAGTTATATTGTGTTCTGAGATCATGGACAGCACCGTCTGTCTTTCAGCCTCATGAATAAAAACACTCCAGTGAATTTACAGAATATAATTATAATAACATATTAAGTTGAGTGCATGAGTTTTTCCTTGTTTCACTGATGCTTCGTATCGCGCCCTCAAACTTTTTTGTTTCCTGTTTCAAAGCCTTTAAGTGAAACACACCAGCGCCTGGACAGTATATACACATGTAGAAGAACATATTTCCATCATAAATTGACTGCATGTGAGCTGTTTTTTAGGCTATGTTTATTGACATACTTGTGCTCAGGGACGGATTGCAGATAAATGTGCAGATAAACCCAAAACAATTTGCAACGCTTATCAACAATGAATTTCCGTTTGTCTATTCTACAGGGCCTACATTCCTTGATTCTCATTTTGCGCGAACCTCTTGCTTTTGCGACCGTTGTGCAAACGTTTTTCTCAGGGGCCCACACAACCCATAACCCGTCCCTGCTCGAGCTGCACTTGAAGCACATGCTCTCCGCATTTGAAATGAGAAATACAATAAACTCCATCTGCATGTTTTATAACCTTACAGACAAAACTTTCCTGCATTCAAACACAATAAATATAGAAGAAATTAACGTGGTAAATGAGTGCTTGAGAGGTATTTTTATTGTGCAATTTAAACAAATAAACTTGTTTGTTTGAATAGAAATTTACAGCTGTCTATAAGAATATATATACAGATCTCGTAAGTTTTAAATAGGAAAAATATAGAAACTCTTTGGTCATTTTTTAACGTGATGCTATTGGTCTAATTGGATTCAATGATAAGATATGCTAAAAGTGCCAGACCCGGAGAGCGGATGAATAGATTTCAAAACGGTAAAGCTCAACTTATTAACTCTGGAGGAGTTGGAGAATAAGACCATTTGCAAAAAAAGTGGAGTGTTCCTTTAAGGTTTTAATTATTCAACCCGATCTCATGAAAGTGCGTTTAAATAGCACGCCAAATAAAACCAAAAACTCATGGCATTGAAATGTAAAAAACAAACAAACTCTACGCAAAATCTACGCAATTATAAGGATGGTGGAGCAGATGTGTATCACATGCACGGAAATACTGTGCATCATATGCACGCCAACAAATTTTATGTTGTATGCACACCAAAACTTCATATTAAACATGTGCGTGTGCGCGCAAAGTCCATATTTGCTTATTAATTTATTTGGCGTAACCTATATGCATTTTCATTATTATTCTAACAGTTTTGGGAGTATTTATAACTGACAATGTACTAATCTTCCATCAGCCTAAAATGAAATCTCAGTGTTTCCAAATGCTTTTTATTTATCGTTAGCTGTGGCATTAATATGCAGTTTTTTTTAGATTGAGAAGGGGAATGCATCGTTTTTGGTGTGACCAATCTCAGCCATGAGATCAATTAAGCTAACTAAATAACAATAACTTCATATATATATTTGTTTTGAAAGTTGCAGGGCTACCTGAAATGTTTTGTTGTTGTTGTTGTTGGCCCATTAATGAGATAAATAAAACTAAATAGTGATAATTTTGTGTTGAAAGTTGTCAGGGGGCATATAACAGTCTGCTTCTATTCTGGGTTTAGGGTCCGAGCGGGCCATTTAACAGCAGCCAAGTGAACACAAGAAGCCCATCGTGAATGGAGCAATATTGTCCCAATGTAAAAATCCACTTAGGCACCCGGCGGTAATCAATTTAGCCGCAGATGCGTGAGAATAAAAGATGAATGCGAGCTGTAATCCTCAACACCTGCTCGGCAGCCGGATCGGTAACGGCGCTCCAAATGCTGGAATTAAAGCGCTTAATTAAAAGGCCACTGATCAGTGCGCTATTTATAGGGCAGACTCTCCTGGGTTATTTCGGTTTTGGCGAGTCGAAGGGAAATAAACGCGTAGAGGCCGCCCTGCCGAGCCCTGACTCTGACAGTCTCGTCTTATCTTTTTTGAGGGCTGGAAGACGTGCCTGGGTTCTCAATCTAGCGCCTGATATTGCGCATGCGTGATCCGGATGCAGCTGTGGGATGCGGAGAGAGGGGAGTCCCGACTCTGCGCGGTCGATGTTAACCTCTTTCTGGGGCCGAGCGAACGCAGCGGGTGGTCTGTTCCCCGGAGACCGCCTTGAGGAGGAGGGAGGAGAGAGAGCGAGAAAAGAGGAGGCGCTCGTTACAACAGTCACCAACCTGTGGATGCTGGCGGCGCCTGCTGCGGATCAGAGACGGTGAAGCGCAGACGGCTGCCGCCAGGACAAGTGCCACACATGCGCTGCCGGTGAAGAAGAGCTCTGGCTGTATGAATGGCCCCGCTATGGAAGAAGTTCCGTTTCCCAGAGTCCGCACGCGGCGGAGGAAAAGTCGCTGCCTGGCCGAGTTTGACTGCAAGGAGCTGGAGACTCTCTTCCAGAAGTACAACCTGAAGCTGGAGCAGACCGCGACGCTCAAAGCGCTGGCCGTCCTCATCCTCGCCGCGTCTGCGCTGGCGCTCGTGGAGCTGCTCTCCGCCGGCTCGCGCTTCACCGTGTCCAAGGGCTCTCACCCGGTCCACTGCGTCATCTTCACCTCGCTTTTCATCGTCACCAACGTCAAGTATCTGCAGGTCACGCAGCTGCAGCAGATCGCGCGGCTCGCGCTGCTCTTCAGCTTCACGTTCGCGTTGCTCTGTTGCCCGTTTCCTCTCGTGCTGGGTCACGGGACGCAGGGGCCCGACGCGCTGAGCGCAACACCTGAGCAAGGTGTCTGGCAGCTGATGCTCGTTACGTTCGTTGCCTACTCTCTGCTACCGGTCAGGACGCTCTTGGCTGTTTTGTTTGGCGTCCTGGTAGCCGCGTCGCATTTCATCGTGACGGCGACATCAGTAACGCCGCGTAGACCTCGCGTGTGGACGCCGGTAAGTTGTGCCACTGCACGTTGCATCCCTAAAAAAATGCTTTTTTTGCTTGTGGC
The DNA here is from genome assembly GCA_032359435.1 of Enteromius unitaeniatus. Taxonomy (NCBI): domain Eukaryota; kingdom Metazoa; phylum Chordata; class Actinopteri; order Cypriniformes; family Cyprinidae; genus Enteromius; species Enteromius unitaeniatus. The sequence continues at coordinate 6,549,268 of JAUMHI010000065.1, forward strand.
GTGTCGTATCGGGTGATGCACTAGCGATTATCGCGCTCGGTGGAGCATGAGTGCTGTGGGGGCACGCGCTGCAGGTGCGCACAGGTGGCGTGAAGAGCGCGTAAAGGCCAGTCTGACTTCAGCACCTCTGAAGAGGGACAGCTCCTACATAGAGCAGCCGTCCAGAAATATAGCAGAACTTAGAAAGAAAATCAATTGGTTAATTAAAAAATACTATTTAATCATTCTCAACATAAAATTGTAGAATTGTCTACATTGTGTGCACTTTAAATGTACGTTTTAACTTACTTCCAACAGTGATTTTAATTGATGTGTGTATATATTTATAAAAATCAATTTAATTGGACACCTTTTGTGCCAAATTAGTGTAATGACACTATCAAATTTTATATTTTATTAGCTTTAGCAGTCAGAATTTTACAGAGACAACTGCTTGTTATTTAATTTGCTTTCCTAATATTTATTTATCAATTACGTGCTTGGACATGTGTCTGTTTATATATATAAATATATATATTCAGAATAAATAGAGCTTCAGTGGTAAAGCTGTAATTTATTTTAATCAAGGCTGATATTCAGGGCTATAGCACAACTATTTTAAACGGTTCAGTATGTTTCAGACAAAAATTGGTCAGGAACGGCATGTATGAGTGTTACAGAGACTTACCTTAACCACAAAGCTGATAAAAATCCGTTATAATACTTCTAAACATTTTACATTTAGTGCACCACTTTTTCACTTTTAGCCAGACCTAAAAAAACCCTTTTTTTAGTTTCCATCCAGGTCATTTACACAAAAATACCCCATATTTGAGCCTCAGGATAATATTAAAGAGAAGGTTTGCAAAAAAAAAAAAAAAGAAAACAAAAGTGAATTCTGTCATAATTTATCCATATGTCATTAGACTTTTTTCTTCTTTTTCTGTAGATAAAGATATAAGATTCTGTAGATTTTCGTTTAGGAAAATGTCTGCATGGAAGTCGGTGGTAACCAAAACTATTTGGTTATAAACATGCAGAACAAATAAAGTGATACAGGTTTAGAATAACACAAGAGAGCAAATAATGACATCACTTTTTTACACTCTTCTGCCAGCTGTTTATGTTAGCTGTGTGTTTTTGCTGAGGTCAGTTTGATTTAAAACAGAAGCAAGATTACTGAAATAGATGCCAGTCACAGAGGGATAAGGCTCCGCTTCCAGAAGTGAGATATGATTAGCTTAGAGAAACATAATTAAAGAAACTGACATGAAAATATGAAGCTAATTTCAATATCACTACTGTTATTGTTATACATGCATCAAAGTCTGGGAGACATAAACAGAACAAGAAAGATCAAATGAAAGGTGCGGGGCTGTAAACAAAGCAAGATATTAATCTTGATATTAATAGGGAGAGTATTTGCATGCATTGACCTTTCATTTAATCTGGCAGACTGACAAAATGACACATTTCAGTTCAGCTCGTAACCTCTACGCCTCTGATTTACAGAACGCCGTGACAGTTTCACATGTCTCGCTACATCCTCGCTGGATGCTAAATGATGTTTGTGACAAACGCTCACACAGGAATTGCAGCTTCTGTCAACAAAAACCAAACCTGTGAGAACAGGGACTAGATTTGGTGACCTACTAAGCCTTGATTTCATCGAAAAGACCGGTAGAGTCCCTGAAATCCAATCAAAACGCTCCAAAGACCTTAAGCAAAGAGGATCGACATAAACTCATTAAAAACACCTGATCTAAAAATATATCAGCAAGCTGCTTCACATTAAAACAGCAGCACCGCGCAGCACACAGCATATACAGTATTTCATTATTGCTCTCCAAACTTCAAGAGCACTTCACATCTAGACACAAGTGTCACCGTTCACACGCTGAGTTAATGAGGTTTTTTTTTTTACAACCTCACACCGCGTAACCTTGATGGACATCACGCATTAAAATACAGGACGGTCAGCCATCTATAAGCCAATAACATGACTTTAAATCCTTGATCAATAATAACCAATCAATAGCCAAAATCAGTAGCCCAACTGCTGTTTCTACCACTGGATAAAAGATAAAGGGTCCCACTTTATATTGCGTGCAATACCTGTGTACTTACATAGTAACTAGATGTGTATGTAGTGTGTAACCACAGTGTAAGTACAGCTGTAATATTTCTGTAACTACACACATGTAACACCCCTCAGAATGGTGTGTGTCAGTACAAATGTGTAGCAGGAAATTGGTAACAATATTTTTTGGTAATGAAAGTACAAATGTGTAACAGAACTAACAGCACTTTTTGGTAAATAAAGTGTTACACTTTATATTAAATAGACAATTGC
>JAUMHI010000065.1:6557421-6574993 GCA_032359435.1 Enteromius unitaeniatus
TTGAACTTTTCCACATTTTGTCACATTACAGCCACAAACATGAATCTATTTTATTGGAATTCCACGTGAAAGACCAACGAAAATCATACATGATTCCATACATTTTTTACAAATAAATAACTGAAAAGTGGGTTGTGCGTAATTATTCAGCCCCCTTTGGTCTGAGTGCAGTCAGTTGCCCATAGACATTGCCTGATGAGTGCTAAAGACTAAATAGAGTGCACCTGTGTGTAATCTAATATCAATACAAATACAGCTGCTCTGTGACGGCCTCAGAGGTTGTTTAAGAGAATATTGGGAGCAACAACACCATGAAGTCCAAAGAACACACCAGACAGGTCAGGGAGAAAGTTATTGGAAATTAAAAGCATGCTTAGGCTACAAAAAGATTTCCAAAGCCTTGGACGTCCCACGGAGCACTGTTCAAGCGATCATTCAGAAATGGAAGGAGTATGGCACAACTGTAAACCTACCAAGAGAAGGCCATCCACCTAAACTCACAAGCCGAACAAGGAGAGCGCTGATCAGAAATGCAGCCAAGAGGCCCATGGTGACTCTGGACGAGCTGCAGAGATCTACAGATAGGTGGGGGAATCTGTCCATAGGACAACTATTAGTAGTGCACTGCACAAGGTTGGCCTTTATGGAAGAATGGCAAGAAGAAAGCCATTGTGAAAAGAAAACCATAAGAATTCCCCTTTGCAGTTTGCCACAAGCCATGTGGGGGACACAGCAAACACGTGGAAGAAGGTGCTCTGGTCAGATGAGACCAAAATGGAACTTTTTGGCCAAAATGTAAAACGCTATGTGTGGCGGAAACCTAACACTGCACATCACTCTGAACACACCATCCCCACTTTTCAGTTATTTATTTGTAAAAAATGTATGGAATCATGTATGATTTTCCAATATGAATTCCAATAAAATAGATTCATGTTTGTGGCTGTAATGTGACAAAATGTGGAAAAGTTCAAGGGGGCCGAATACTTTTGCAAGCCACTGTATAAAAAAGCAGACATATAAGTCCCCATTCTGAATGGAACAGGAGTTTCTATACTTAGAGTAAACTCTTTGCCATATCTGTTGGTGTATTTGCAGGATGGACATTTCTGGAAAAAAATGCACACACAGCAGATTGCGGTACACTTATTAAGATTCTTTTGCGGCGGCAGCCTACCAGAACAAGACAGATCCACTATCCCGCTTTATTTCTCAGTGAGACTGCTATCTTTTGCTGTCATTGTAGATTATATGAATGATAAAGAATGTGAATCAAATAGCAACATTAGCATAACTTATCTCCCTCGCTGAGCTCCGGGTAGATTGCAGTGGATAATTACTGAATGATTTATAAATGAAGTGGAGAGGGGCATAAGATGGAAAGATGCAAAACACACTCATACAAACTAAAGCGGAGAGGACACTTTCCCCTTGTTCCTTAGCGACTGAAAATTGGTTATAATTGTTTGCACATGACTCATCCACCTCCTACCCAACAAACTCCCTGAATAGAAGGTAACACCGCCCACTCTATACATCACACCAAGCTGTACCACACAACTCTCTCTGACACAAACCCTCACACACGTGTGCTCTCGCTGCAGAGATATGGACCGGTCTGTCATCTTTCAATTTGTCATTTATATGCACTAAAGTGCATATTCAGAAAGAATGGCTCACGTATTGATTTCAAAAGTTTGAGAGTTTCTTGCAAAGATGAATTAAAGCACAAGGAGGGAGAATATTTGAGCAAAAAAAATAAAAATTATGGAAAAGTGGAGGCCAGAGCCTCTTTCAACCTCTATAATGTTTTTGTTCTTTGTGTAATAGTAGGTGTTATTTATAAAACTAATAATGCTACTACTATTACTACAACTACTTCTAATAATGTACAGCGGTGACCAAAATTCATAGTACTCTTGAAATTTGCAATAAAATCTTTTTTGTTAAATAAATTAATACTGTCATTCAGATATATCAATAAAGCATGTAACAAATTAACAGAATAGAACAAATATAACATAAATGTTTAAATAGAGCAATTAAAAAAAAAATATGCACAAATGGGCTTCATGAATTAATAAAAATTTGATGCTGGCTGCATAGGGTGACCATAAGTGCCATATTTTTTCTGGATGCGTCCCAGCCAGGATTTCTATATTGCTTTGATTTCAAAAACATAAGGAACCAATGCCATACTGTTCGATCTGCACATGCAAACCAAGCCAAAACCTATATCCTTATATAAATCCTGGCCAAGACGCGTCAAGGGAAAATGGAACGGATGGTCATCCTATTGCTGCAGGTCTTAAAATAGTTAGGACAGGAGTTTGTTTACCATTGTGTAGCATCTCCTTTTGTCTTCTAAACATTTTGAAGATGTCTGGGCATCGTGGTTATGAGTTTCTTGAATTTGGGTGTTTGAACTTGGTCCCATTATTGCCTAATATAGGTTTCCAGCTTCTGAGGAATTTATGGTTGACATATTTTTCAACAATGGTCTTCATCCTTGCCACTTATGCACAGAGATTTGCCAATCTGTCCTTCAACTAATACGCCAGTATAGGTTGTTTGTACAATAGCGGTGAAATATGACCCATCAGAGCGTATACTAAAATTGTGCCCCTGTCGGCAACAGAACATTTGCATATTAATGTTTTCTACTATTTTATCAGCCCTGTTTTTTTTATTTAGGGTTGGTTTAGCTCGGTTTTTAGAGAGATAAGACAAGACGTGATCATGCGATCTTCTGTTTGAACCCAGAAAACACATGTGCTCATAAAACCCTTTAAATCATGATTTTGCACAATTTTTGAAAGGGGTAGGTTTAGGGATGGGTTACTGTGGTCTTTTGTACAAATTAAACCTAGTAAAATATGTTTTTAATCACAGTGAGGTCGTTTTAAAAACTCTACACACTGCATTTAAACAAAACACACATTTTAATTGGTAATCACAGTCAAAAATGTATATTTTATCATCATTATATATGATGAACATACATATCTAGGTCCATATATGAACAGCAAGTAAAAACCATGTAATGTATATGAAACATATCATATATATTATTTTAAGTTTTAAAATTCTTAGACAATTAGTCGGGCTGCTACAAACTTTTAACCCAACTCTCAGCTGAACTTTTGAGTGCAGGCAAGTGATAAAGCTACCCGTTGGGTTTCTAACACAGGTGGCATGGCTCGCTGGGGTTTGCTCATCGAGTAGGTATTTATCACCTGCTTTTAGTAATGCATGGTTTGGCAATGAACTATATGCGTTTCCACGGAAACTTACCTTTGCCATGCCAACCAACTCCAACGCTCAGAACTGTGATCTCTCACAGAGATTGGCCACTTTACAGCTATCAGTGAGTTCATTAGATAAAACCTCATACAGATAACAGAAGTGGCCAGGTTTAAACTAACAGTAACCATAATACAATGGCCATCGCAATCATTTTAATGGGTTTTTTATGGAGCTGTTCAGTTATGACGTCAATTTGAAGATCAACCGGAAGGCCATGGCTTCCCTTGGAAATTTCCATGTCTGTGGTGAACATTGCTTAAAGAGATTTTTCACATTTGTTATGTAACATATATGACATATTTGCATGCTTATATAAACAACAGTTCTTAAAAATGTTGGGGGAAAAAATCAGCTCAAGCTGGTTGAGCAAATGTCTCTTAAATGTCTAATGTCTCTATATGAGAGAGAGTTGATTTGTTGGTCATATTTGTATTTGTATTACTTCAAAAGCATTCAAAACTGCCCAGCTTTAGCAACTGAAATGTTGACCCAGGAAGTGGTATAGAATTGTTTAAGCTTTAGGGATGTGTTTGGAAGCGGTCTCACCAGCTATGCTTACATGTTTGCTTTGAATCCCTTTCAGACTTAAGTCTGACTAAGGATAATGTCTTTTTTTAATTAAATGTACCTGTCCCAATCTCTAGATCTCTAAAACTTAATTTCCCATAATCCTCATCAGCACTCACTTTTTGCATGGTAACACGAAGGCTGAGGATCCAAATGCAGTATTTTATTAAAAGGTTAATCCACAGAGTCCAAAAATGAAGCAAAGGTCATAACACAGGCAATCAGTCCAAAACAAAGGCAACAAGGCCAAATCACAGGCAAAAAGGGTAATCCAGAATCGTACTTGCTTGGTTGCATTGGTCGATTTGTAAATGAGATGTGTGTTCTTTAATATGTGTATTACTAGTATTAGGAAAATTGGCTTCAAAGTAAAATATTTTAGATGAAAAGCTTTCTGATGCTACATGGACATCAACACCACTGCCCAGGCCCAGAAAGGTCATAAGATTGAGGTTGAAAGCTGATGTGATGTGGACTATTTTAACAATGTCTTTACTACCTTTCTGGGCCTTGAAAATGGTAGTTGTGTTGCTGTCTATGCAGGGTCAGAAAGCTCTTGGATTTCATCAAAATCATAATTTCTCAAAAATGGGTTTGTAACAACAGGAGGGTGAATAAGTAATGACAAAATTTTCATCTTCGGGTGAACTCTTTAAGTTAGAATGTGTGTGTTTTGTTGACATTGGTTGTTCAGATATTGATGCAACAAAATGATCAAAAATGTTGGTGGTGACTGGTAACGTTTAAAAAAAATGCTGGTTAAACTTGACTGAAGACATTTAGAAACTTGCTGTTTATGCTAAAATAATGGACGCATTACAGGAACGCCTTCTTATGAGCCTGCTGCCCAGAAATGTTGCCATGGAGATGAAGGAGGACTTCCTGAAGCCACCAGAAAGAATCTTCCATAAGATATACATCCAACGACATGACAACGTCAGGTACAGAAAGAACAAGAGAGAGTGTGTTTCAACAATCAAGCCATTCATGTTGAAAACCCACACTTTTTCCATGAATGAAAGATGAGAGCTCTACACATAGTTTTCTCCCCCCCAGACTAGACTAGACAGACAATGTCAATTCCATTGTACTTAAATTGTGATTGTGAATACTGAATCAGTGAGTCAATAAGAGTCAACAACTCTCCACTCACGCGCAGTTGTCTAAGTTCCTGAGTCTGGCTGCCAACCAAAGCTCGCACAGCATGTACGGCGCCCACAGCGCTAGTGCTATCAACTCAAGAGCTGCTCAATTAACCCACACTGCCCACACACGCAGAGAGACGGAGAGCGAGAGATGGAACGAGGCAGGGCTGGGGGGCAAATTCACACAATAGCACACACACTCATATACACACATATGCCATCTCAAAGACCCGTTCCAGGCAAGAGATTGGTGAGATGATGCATACAAGTAACTTTTCCATGACTAACTGACTGTCGAAAAGATGAGGTTAATCCAGGCCCAGATCAAAGATGAAGAGTGGGCTTCATCTGTGAGTGCTATAAAAGCTATTTGTTTGTACTTTCATTCACATCTTACTGCTATGTTTGCTTAGTTTTTAGTCCATAATGGAGTCAGAAATGCCATTTAACTGAAGACACTGGAGTATATTACTGTAGTTTTGAATTTAGCTTTTTTTAACATGTTTATTTTGAGTCCTTTCTGATTTTAGTGATTGCTTGTTTTAGTTTTTTATAGTTTAGTTTATATTTAGATGTTATTTAAATCACAGAATTGCATTTTCAGATCTGTTATCAAATCAATAATCTAATCTGTTATCAATGCGTAATCTAAGAGAAAAACAAAAAAATGAATTTAAATTAAAATTTTATTTAAGTTTAAAAATTTTATTTATTTATTAAGTCAGCATTAAATTAAAAATCATGAATATTAGATGAATATCAGATGAATATTAAATTAATCTGTTTTTCTTTTTTTTTTCTGTGTGACCTTTTAATTTTTAATCAAAATGTCATACTTTTATACTTCTACTCAAAAATTGTTTAGACACTTTTTCTCTCAGAAAGTAAATTGCATAAATAATTACAAAGTAATGATTGGTGAAGTTACCATGACAAGACTGAAGTACAACCTTTTTTTTGATCATGTTCTCTAATTATTTGTCTGCTTGAATGCCTCAGTTTTCTTAGAGACGATTGGAAACTCACATTCAGATCTGCCTTCAACTAATCAACAATGTAGAAGCAAGTCTTACTGTACATGTTCATAACAGTACAGTTTTCATTAGAGTCGGTCAGATTAGTTGGGCTAATCTGACTGACTAATATTTTCATGAAAATCCACAGTTTTAGTAGACCCTGTATGTTCATTCAAAAGCATGTTTCTGAGAACCGTGTAAGGTCTCGTGTGAATCACTATAACCTGTTGTCCTCTCATTCTGTGCAGCATCCTGTTTGCAGACATCGTGGGCTTTACCAGTCTCGCTTCACAGTGCACGGCCCAGGAGCTGGTCAAACTGCTCAACGAGCTCTTCGGGAAGTTTGATGAACTCGCTACAGTAAGTAATACTATTGACATGTATACATGTATGTGTGGAGAGAATCTTAAAGGGGTCGTATGTATATTTGTATATATATGTTTGCATATTTGGTGTAATGCAATGTGTTTACGTGGTTAAGAGTGCAAAAACATTATTTTTCACACACCGTACATTTTTGTTCCTCGTCTTAGCCCTGCCTCCTAAAGTGGGTTGATTTATTTAAAGCTCATTGTTCTAAAAAAGCGAGGTGTGCGCTGATTGGTCAGCTATCCAGTGCACTGTAATTGGCCGAAAACTGCAAGCATGTGGCAGAAATGTTACGCCCCTTACCAAAATGTGATGCCACATCTATAACATTATAATATTTGTGTTCAACTGTTCTGGAACAGTGTTGGAAACACAAACTAACACTGATTTCTAGTTGTGTCCCCTGGAAGCACAACGACACACAGCGTCTCCAGAACATGGCGCCTGCAGCAACACTACAGTGAGAATAACAGCTCTGCCTTCTTTCTTTGTGTAAACATTTGGCTGATGTTATTTTACTCTTTTTAAAGAGTAAAAGTCTGTTTGGTTTCGAGACTTTAGTCTTTGAAACTTAACAGATTTTTTTTATGCAGCAAGAGCTTGTAACAATTTAAAGATGCAGTAACTTATATGATTGCTCACAGTCTGACTGCAATATGTTAATCAACAATATAATTATAATCCCCATTAGCGGCCACAGCTTTTCATATAGAGTCCCTCTGTGCACTGCAGGAGAGAGGAAGTGCTTGAGGTGGAAACGGTATTATGCTATAGCATCGTAAAAATCACAGTGGATTCAAGGCTTCTGACTGAGAAAAACACGATGTGAATTTTCAGTCAAAAGACGGTTATTTTAAAACTTTCTGTTCATCACAGAATTCTGAAAAAAAAAATCACATAAATATTAAGCATTAAGCATAATGTGATTTAGTAGAAATTCTACACCGATTCTACACTCTACACCATTTCAGAGTGTGCAGTTGCTGAGGTTATGATTCCTCAAAAACAACTTAATGACTACAGAACAGAACATTATATGTAACACACATGTTGTTTTTTTGTGGTTTGCGAAGACTCTCCATAGGTGTAATGGTGTTTCTACTGTACAGACTGCATGTGGTATTGCCCTACACTGACCCTACACCTAAACCTACCCCTTACAGGGAACTATATGCGTTTTTAGAACAGAAAAAACAACAACACTATTTAGTATGTTTTTTAAGCCTTTTGAATTAGGGGGCCACTGAAAATGTTCTCATAAATCACCTTCATATTGTAATACGTAGTTTATACCCACGTCATTATACAAATCCTCATAAACCACATAAACCCGCACACATATACATATAGTTATAATACACATATAAATCATAATTTTGATCTCTTCGAAAAATGAAAACGTTAGCATTCTTATCATGAACAAACAGCATTACTTGAAGTGATATATGGTGTCTTTAATGATTACAGAACAAACTGCGCAAGACAGGTTATTCACAGAAGTTTAATAGAAAAAGGGGTTTTCTGATTCCTAACAATAATAGAGATACTTGTCTAGTAAATATTTCAGCAGCCCCCGACAGTAAATGCTCAACTGCAGTCCTGACAGCTATGATTGTGTTTGGACTTTTCAAAGGTGCTGTCTGAGATCCTACATCAGTGTCTTTGATGTTGAATAACTGCAAATTACAGCTGCAGCTTTTACTAGAGGCTTTTGCATTATTTGGATCGTTGCCATGGATAGTAATTATTAATCCTCCAATAAGTAAAACTGTGGTTTCTTGTGTATTAGAAAAAGATAAAAGCATATTAGCTTCGTAACTGTCCTTTCTTCCAACACTTTAACGGCTCACTTTGTTTTTCTGTATCCCCAAATCAGCAAGTGTAAATCTTTGGCTAAAAACGTTTTTTGTTTGTTCCAGAGAAAAGTAAAGCTTTTTTTGTGAAATGCAGCTGTCTGTCACAACAGCTAAAACTTTTTAAAATTTGACATTAGTTTGAAATTCAGACAACAGTTGGGAATGACTGGCACAGATGGTGTGTGTGTGCTGTGACAGGGGGTTTCCCACAGTCTTCTTCTGCCCTGTGGTGCCAGATGGTGCATTTCTAATGAAACAGAGCAATCGATCTGTAGAGTTTCTTCTTTTCTGTTTGACTTTGCACTCTAAAGCAGTCTAAAGTGATTTATTGTTCTGTTGAATCAATGTGTAGTGTCTACTCCTGATGAAATATAAGTAAAAGGATAGATATATATCAGTATCTTGGTGTGTATGTAGTTTAGAGAAAAATTGGCCTAAATCTGACAAAGTGTCTCCTTGGGTTCCTTTGATCACATTATCCTTTAAAAATTTGTTATGATTTTCGTATTATTATCAATGTCCAATACATTTGTGCTGCTTGATATTTCTGTTGAAAATTGGAATTTTTTTATGAATATAAGATTTAAAAAAACTGTATCAGATATTTTGTAACATAAAACATGCCTTTTTTAAATAATTTTTTATACATTCTTGCTTAAAAAAGTGCTTAATCTGGAAAAAGTCTGAACGTACCCTTACTGACCCCAAATATTTTTATTTCAAAAGTGTAGAAAGTAAGGGTTGGTTTAAAGCCACATAATCAATCATATTTTCATTTTAACAGCATTGAAAATTCACAATAAACCTATTTATCAATACATAATTTTGTTGGGGCCTAATACAAGGTCCAAATAAAGTGTCAAGCACAAAAACATTGAAGTGTATATAATATTTCTTCATTTTGATAGGTAAGTAAAATCTCCAATCCTAATCCTAAACCAAGCCTAATAGTTGCTTTCAGCTTTACTATAGTCATTCTTCCATTCAATCATAAATTGTGTAAATACACTTTTTTTTCTAATTTACGGGGAAAAAACGGCAGCTGAGGTTGCCAGAATTAAACCATTAAAAATACGGTAACCATATTATTTGTTTTACTGATTTATGTAAAATTTACAGTTAAATACCATAATGTCTAGTAATAAACCATAATACGTGATATAATGTTAATATACCAACCTATTAAAGTAGTGAAATCTATTTTGTAGCTTTGAAATACACTGATAACTACCAAATGCAGGTGGTGATGAGCAAGTCACATGATAAACCAAGGCCCATCACAAGTAGCTTTGAAATAGTAACACATACAGAAGGTGCTCGGTGTCATTCACACAAGCACTAAACACCAGCATGGTAAGATTAAACTGAAATGTGCAAAAAACATTCATTTAACAACATTACATGCAACATACAACCCTAATAAACTTGACTGATAAGAAAAAAAAAAAAGAAACAAAGTTATTTAAAATAAAAAAAGATAAAATTCAAACAAAATGTAAAATGCAATGCAGGGAATTCTGGGAAATTGAACAAGAATTTACCATTAACCATTTAACAGGCTTTTACCGTAGCATTTTCACAGTTTTTTACCGTTACAATCATAGTATTTTTTTACAGTGTATGTAAGAAGTTAGATTCAGTATAACCTGAAGGATAAGTGACATTAATCATCAGACTTGCTTTCAACTCCACATCCCATTCATTGGCTTTATGTGTCTCTTAAAAAAGCTTTTGTGTGTCTGATTGGCAGGAAAACCATTGCAGGAGGATTAAGATCTTGGGAGACTGTTATTATTGTGTGTCCGGCCTGACCCAGCCCAAAGCGGACCACGCTCACTGCTGTGTGGAGATGGGTCTGGACATGATCGACACCATCACGTGAGTGTTTGTGGCCAAATCTCATTTTGTTTTAACAGCAGTCACTGAGCAACAACGGCAGCTATGATCATCTGACAGACTGGATTTGAAAGCTATAGTGATTTTACTTTGTGTGTGTGTGTGTGTGTGTGTGTGTGTGTGGAGACCTGCTCCACTATATTCATTTCTCTGCTCTGAATTTTAAGGTGGCTTTCACTGCTGCAGTCTCTTATCACCTCACACAGGTGCTAGAATATGCACACACAAACACACACACACACACACACACGGATGCATACGCAAACCAGAACTCGCACAGAAACACCTCTCTCTCTCACACACACACGTTCTGTCTCACATTAGTGTAGATCTCCTGCTTTGTGCTGGTAGCAAACAGAGAAGATATCCCTCCTGCCAAAGCTCTCTCTCTCTTCAATCATCAGATCCGGCATTATAGTGAGGGATGAGGAGAGAATAAGGAGCTTTAGAAAAGAAGGCAAAAAACCTGACTCTAGTTTTCTAGATGGGAATATATAGTGCTCAGGGTTCCCACAGGTTTGAATTTTCTAGGACATTCTTGTTTGTTATGGTGATGATACTTGCTCATCATTTAAAATACATTTAAGATGTTACAGCGTCAATGTTATAGAACTTATTGTATATGATTGATCTATGCATATGTTTCTTTTTGTTTTGTTTTTTTGACTGTCAAAATGTCAGTCTTTTTGTGATATGCAACAGATTTCTTTCTGGTGGTATTGCTGGACATCTTTAATCATTTAGTTTTATTTTAGTGTCACTGAGTTAATATTATATTTTTTGCCTTCATTTTCATTTTTTAATTAGAGTTTTTGTATTTTTAGGTTTTTTTTAGGTTGTATTTATTTTTTCTTTTCTTTAATGACCATGTGGTTTTTAAAAATGTTTCCTTAAGTTAAAATTAATAAAACAGAATTAATATGACTAGATGAAATAAAATATATTTGTTAATTATTTTATTTTATTTCAGGCAATGTTACTTTTTATTTTATTTTTTCATGGTTTTATTCTTTTATTTTCTATATTTTTTAATAATAATTAATTTATTATTAATTAAATTATTTTTTAATTACAATAACCAAGTCTCACCCTACATTAATTTCTTTATTTACTTTTTAATACTTAGTTTAAATCAGATTTATTTCAAAGCATGGAAGAAATTCTGTTAATCGCAACTTTAAAAAAAGTTCAAAAATGCTTAATCTTTCGTTAATATTTTTATTTACTAATGAATGGTTTGCACTAGACTACAATAACAGTTTGTTCACAGCTTGGGTGTCACTATAGTCACTATAATATTTAAATAATATGATATTGTGCTGCAAATTTTAACTAAAATTTAATTAACTGAAATTTTTATGACCTTTCCAGTTCACTGGTTTAGAATGACAATTTCCTGATATTTGCACATTTTCTTGCAAATCAGTTAATTTACTTAAATGTTTATTTATTTGTTTATTTGACACTTAAATAAATTAAGGCCTAGTTAGTTATGAATGTTTGAAATTATGCGCAATCACATGAAATAAGGCTTCCAGCCAAAGGTTATCAGTGGCTTTTGGTGGCCAGCATTTTAAAATTACCTAAATGAGTAAATTAAACTCAAACGCAATCCATAACTAAAAACTTTTTTGATGCTTCATCCGCACCAGCAGGTGTCAGTATAAAAACCACTCATATATGGGAAATGAAATCTTGATCTTTTTTTGGAATATATGTGTATACAGGTCTGTTGCGGAAGCGACTGAGGTGGATCTGAACATGCGTGTGGGTTTACACACGGGCCGTGTGCTGTGCGGGGTTCTGGGGCTCCGCAAGTGGCAGTATGACGTCTGGTCCAATGATGTGACACTGGCCAACATGATGGAGGCGGGAGGACTGCCTGGGTCAGTCACACACCACATTTAACAATATATTTATGCACTTCTTCCTAACCTTCATAGAGCCAGGACTACATGACCAGACAGGTGTGAGTATGATTGTTTGCCCCTCCTCCAACAGGAAGGTTCATATCACCAGAGCAACGCTGGAATGTCTGAATGGAGATTACGAGGTGGAGCCAGGATTTGGCCACGAGAGACACGCTTTCCTGAGCAAACACGCCATCGAGACATTCTTCATCGTGCCCTCACACAGACGAAAGGTTACAAACACATCACAGACAATATGAGATCCACACTACAGTAAACCATCTCACTTCTGGAATGTAGTGTTTCTATTATTATTAAACTAAACTGTAAATAACATTGATTTTATACAGAATTTGACTGGATTGTGAAAAGTGGCTGTGCTGTTATTGGGTAGATAACTGTACTGTTATCTCTCTTCCTACATCGGTAGTAAAGATTTGGACATTTTACTGGTTGAGAAAATGTAATGAACAATTATTGACAATAAAATAGAGCCCATTTAGCTTTGTTAAAGCACCTCTGAAATCAGCTGACCCTGTATTGGTTTATTTCCTGGTGAAATAGAAAGTGGTTTAGAGATTTAAATAGTAAATACACTTTACTTACATTACAGCTAGGAACATAGAAACATTTGTTGTAAGTACTGAAATTATTCTGAAAATTCAGATTTAATACCACAGAAATAAATAAAAATATATATTTAAAATTGTTATCATGTTTAATTAATATTTAGGGTTTTGCTGCTTTTTATATTCAAATAAATTCTTCCAAACATATTTTGCAAAGATCTCACTTTTCCAAATATTGAAATGGTTGTTTATACAGATGTCTCTCTCAGGTCTGCTATTTAACACCCATAAGATGTCTGTCAAAGGATTGAACTTCTATTTTAACTTAATCTTCCGGATCTGAGAGATGACTGCAATGCAATAAAAGGATCCACACATGCACAATCACAAGCCTTGCAAACATCCTAAGTCCATCTGGAGTTCTTTACAAATGGATTAGAAGGGTCTTCTTTATAGCACTTTTTTAAGTCACTTCTTTTTTTCAGCCAGCAGTCACCGCAGCCATTTTCTCACATTCAGTTAATCTCTTCTCTTTTCTCATTCCACATTTCTTCCCACCCCCTCTTTTTCTCTCTCTCTCTCTCTTTCTCTCTGCAGATTTTTCCTGGGCTGATCCTATCAGACATCAAGCCAGCGAAAAGGATGAAGTTTAAGACAGTCTGTTACCTGCTGGTGCAGCTCATGCACTGCAGAAAGATGTTCAAGGCTGAGATCCCTTTCTCCAACGTCATGACCTGTGAGGATGATGACAAGGTGCGTGATTATTGCAGTAGTCACAAACCAGCTCAGATCATTTAAGAACACGCTTTCATTTGTCATGTGTCTCCCAACAACAAGGCATTCGTTTCTGTGCTAGTTTGTTGCGTTGAAAACAACAGAAGTGTATGATACCTTGTGTTTTCAGTTCATGCCCGAACCTAATTTTGAACTTTGACATGTCCCTGGGTCAACATCTTTAGAACAGCATTATGATTAGCCAATCAGATTTAAAGAACCCGTTTTGTGAAGTTTAGGCTTACAGTCATTCATCTATCCTTAAATATGATTTTTGGCATTATTCGTGGGTAGGGTTAGGTTTAGGTGTAGAGATATGGTCAAAACTAAAATGTATGATTAAAATGTTGTTCCAGGGTCAACAAAAGTTTTGCACGTTAAAAAATAAATATGACAATAACTTTAAAATTTACACTTGCGAACATTTCAGAATAAGTGTGCAAGGACCTTTACAGTTGCAACTTCTGAAATTATTTCAAAGAATCAACAATATAAATGATAAAATTAGTTGTCTGAACCAAACAGCTACCCAGCTCTTCATCCACACCAGCATAATGAATGAAAATGATAGTTTAGTCATGCAATGACTGTGATTGGCTTATACAGTGCAACAAATGCTAATGAAGATTAAGAAATATTTACATTTAAGTGTGTATGCTGTGAAAGTCCTAACTTTTAATTTGTCCAAACATAAGCATACACATTTAAGTGTACAAAACCAGTTTATGATTAAAAATAAATTGTGGTCTCATGTTCAATTAAACTGACATCAAGTATATCTGCACAACAAGTAAATTTACAAAGGTTTGGCTCATGAATATTTATAACTCTACTAATATTTATGAGGTAAGACATCACCGTGTCATGATGTCACAACCAGTCAGAGAAAAGTTTCATTGCTGCTGATATATTGTGATTGCTGTTTTTTTTGTTAGATCCTCCAACATTTATTAATCCTAGATCCCAAAATCAGTTGAAATCACCTTTTACACCCACACAAATCACATTCGCTGTGTTAATCCAGTGCACTCGCTAATGCCTCTCCTTCAGATGAGTGGATGATTGCACACAGATCCAATCACTGCTGCAGATTTACTGTGTGTGTGTGTGTGTGTTTTGACTTGTATCAGTGCATAATTAAACATCTTATCACTATGCATGTGTGAGAAAATATGCTGAGATGTGTGGAACACCCATCTGTCTCCATGTACTGTTGATTTTGTGTTTGTAGATGAGTACATGTGAGTGTGCTGTTCCTTCTTTTTATCTGGTTGTAACGGGATCATTTACCTAAGAATGACCTTTTGCCACCCTCGAGTCTGTATGTCCAAAAATAAGGTTGTTTTGTCATGTGTAAAGAACAAATTTGTAAACTACTACAGCTGTTGTAAAAGTTTGAATCTATTGTAAATGTGAATTTTCATATTTGGAATCTGCAATACTGTTTTCAATGGAAATGTCTCTTATGCTTCCAGAGGCGAGCGCTACGAACAGCTTCTGAGAAGCTGCGCAATCGGACCTCATTTTCGGCCGGCATGGTGCAGAACTCTCCCGGGACCAGAGTGAACCGTTACATCGGTCGTCTGATAGAAGCACGACAAACAGAGTCTGAGACAGCAGACCTCAACTTCATTACCCTTACATACAGGAGCAGGGAGAGAGAGCAGAGAGTGAGTACACACAGATGCATGATGGGTAAACATGTAGGTGAGGGCAGGACTAGTTGTCACAGACAGGGTTTGAACCTTTTGAAATAGAATGATTTTTTAGATTCGGACTAATCTAAATTACTATATCATTATTTATTTATTTATTTTTGGCTATAGCTAGTGGGTAAATGAGCATTCGCCATAAAATCACAAAGAAATACATCTGGCCCCCAGATTTTAATAGGTTGTTTTTTAATAATATAAATTTAATTGCAATGTTTGCTGACCAAATCAAAGGTACAGTATGATCAAAAAAGTCAACAATACAGCAGTTAATAGCAAGTTGAATTGTGACAACTTACCCCATATAGTGTACAACAGGTGCCACTATTATCAAAATGAACTTTCAACTTTCAAAAGCCAAGGCTTTAAGAGAAAGTACTATTAAAAATTCGGTAGTCTTTTTTATGTGTTTGAAACAATTCTCTCATGCTATCCAAGCCTGCATTTATTGAAAAAAAAAAAAAATATATATATTTATATATATATAAATCCACTTAAGACTCCTTTCAGAACTGAAAGTATCGATTTCTGTACAAGAAATCATACTAACCCCAAACTTTTGAATGTTGGTGTATGGCTATGCAGAAACTTGAACAAAATAAACCTGCTTCAGGAAATATTCGGTGAAGTGAAAAGTGTGACAATGTGCCCCGGTGTCCCTAACACAGCAGTAACCGATCCAGTGCATTGGCAGGAGTGACTTGGCGAAATGTGAAAGAGATGGATTGAGAAGAATTTCCTCAGACACACACGCTGCATCCCCCGCATTGTTCTGTTGTGATTCGTGACTCCCTGTCTCCTCTCACTTTCAACATCCTTTCTCCCCCACATCTCTCTCCTTTCTCACTAGCTCTCTCCCTTGCTCTGTTCTCTATTTCTATGCCTATATTCTATCCTCTCCAATCCCTCCCATCTTCGATTCATGTAAGACGTCCGCCCACCCTAACAGAATGGGGGCAACAGTAATGATTTGGGAAAATCTGTCAGACTCACGACATATATTTTCTCTTTCTCTCTCTCTCGCTCACACACACACACACACAGCGCAGTGGCTTTCCCTGCTCTCTCTGGGAGTATAATGACATTGCATCTGGCTCTTATAAAGAGGAGGATGCTGGTTTTTATACTCTAATGAAGCTGACGCACAAAGCAGCATGTTGCATTGATCTCATGCAGACTGCACTGAAATTACAAAAATACACGTTACTTGTGACACTTACAGGAAATACAACAAAGCTTATGCTTACATGAACACACACACAGGTCTTTCTTCAACTTTGGGCACTTTTACGTATAGATTTTTTAATCAAAATTGAACTATTTAAATGTTTTAATACATTTTCAACGTTTCTTAGAAACTTCGCCAAGTCTCAATGTTTATCTTTGCTACTTTTTAAAATGCCTGTAGACTTAGTTTACTCATGACGTAATAGATAATAGTTTTCTCATGTCCTAGACTTACAATATTAAAATATAATCAAATATTGTTAAATTTGACAAATGCTGATAATGTAACTGAGAATGAAATGATTACACTGTTTGTACAATTACAAATTACAAGTAGTGTAACTATTTCAAATATTTTATTAAAATAATGTAACTGATTACATTTTATTACTTTTAATTATTTTTACTTTCTAAATTAATAATGTTTTCAACTGTTAATATATTTTTGAAACATATAAACCACACTGTAAAAAAAAGATTTATCGTAAAAAAGGGCAGCTTTGTTTGCTGGAATTCGACAATAAAAAAATACAGTAACAACGTTTTAGGTTTTACAGTTTTATGTTGCATTTACAGTTAAATACCGTAATTTCATTAACTGATATATTGTTTATAACCAACCTATTAAAGTACTGAACTTTTACACATGTGTACTGTAGAAAAACCGATTTCAGAATTGCAACAAGCTATCAAATTGTCTCTGTCTCTCTCTGTCACACAGTATCAGCAAGTGTATGACGATGCCTTCATCAGTGCGGTGGTTATCTCGCTTGTCCTCACTTCTTTTTTTGCAGTGGTCTATTTTCTCATCATTCCTCAGTATGTAAATCACACACACAATACCTGACACGTCAACATAGCACACTGTTTCTTTTATTTGCCAGACACACTAAAGTGATCACGCATTCTACATGCTCAGATCACTGCATCACACAACACACATGCAAGTAACTTCCCCTTTCTTTCTCTCTCTTTGTCCTGCTGCAGAGGTCTTCTGGTTGTGATTCTGCTGGTTCTCTGTTTGTGTTTCCACATGGCAAGTGTGATGTACCTTCACATCACTCATGTACAGGTAACACTGGTTTCCAGATTTTATAGGGACTCCCCAAAGCGTAATGATTTTATATTTTAAAGTTTGTACATTTATATTGTACAAACTTTATTTTTCTTTATCCCCTTACCCTCTTTCAAAACTGTCTGTTTTTTTTAATTTCCAAAAAAAATA
>JAUMHI010000065.1:6587624-6598764 GCA_032359435.1 Enteromius unitaeniatus
CAAGCGCATTCACGTGTCCCAGCCAGGAATTAAACATGTCAAGAGTGTTTAAGAAAGACATGTGTCATGTATTATACGTTGACAGTCATTAAGAAAATATTTGTTTGCGCGATAAACTGATGATCCCTCTCGTGATGGCTGTTAAGACCTTGGCAATAAGACAAGACAAAATGGCACCTCAGCATCGTCTCAAGAATCTTTTCTGGAACAAATTTGATGCGAGTGAGAACCACCATTTATTCGCTGCTAAATATTTGAGCTGAGACGTCTTTTTTTTTTAGAGAGGTTGTATATTGAGATTAGGCCTTTTTTATCCAGTGTGTTAAATTTCTTCTCTTTCTCTTTCAGTTCACCTTTTGACAGCAGGCTTTGTGTACAGACTGTGGGAAAGTTTCCTTTCCTGATGAGGTCATCCCTTCGGCCCCCCCACCCCACCAGATCTGTTTCACTCACACACTCACAAACACACAGGAAGGAGGTATACAACAAGGTCTTGGCTTTTCACTTGTTCGTGCACATATATATATATATATATAGGATTGCGATGAAGGTCAAGTGTGGGTTTTGTAAGAAAGAAAGGAAAAAAGCATGCAAAAATGCACCCTTTGGTATTCATGGAGGTTTGGATCATGATTCATGGATCATTTCTGAGCAAAGGGACAATATAGGTCCTCTAAATACTTCATGCGGTGTTTTCTTTTACCTTAAATACGTATGAATGTACAAATCTTAATCATTACTTGTTAAAAGGTTTTGAAATACATTTTGCAATGTTTACAAATACCTTTAATGATTCATAAATACAGATTTGTTTCATAAAGTTTTATAACGTTACACCACTTGACATTTCACAACACGAGCTAATCTCGTCCCGTCATAAAAAGTCAAATTATCTCATAATTTAATCTGAACATGACACACAATCATGTTGAAAAAACCTTGAAAGCCAAGGTTCAATATGTGATATCCTTTTCTGATATCGTAGAAATACACATACAACATATATATATATATATATATAAGTTGTATTTATATTTACAAAATTATCTTATCTTAAAGGGGTCATACAAAAGCAATTTTCCACAAGCTAATATGATTCTTTAGGATCTGAATGGAAAGTTTGTAATATAGATTGCTTTAAAGTTTCTCAAAGATAGTGTAAAAACGCTAATTTTACCCTGTTGAAACCAGCTCTTTAGAAATCACTCTGTTCTATGTACTTCCCCTTTAAATCTTCACGAAATCTTAGGATTCTTCCTTGTCTCTGCGTCTCGGTCTGATGACGCTCACTCAGGGCGGGTCTGAGGTAAGACACCAGTTCAGTCTGTGTGACACGCTGCTGTCAATCAACTATTGTGGGAGTGGCCTCTGTTGGTGTGATGCCACACCCACATGCATTTGAGAATGGCTTGATTTCAGAAGGGGCAACTTATTCTTCTTTTAATTTAATAAAAATACTGGTGGTTCTTTATCATCGTAGGATGGTTGTGTACACACACTCCCAACACACATTTCAGTACAAACAGCTTGAAAAAGTGCATGTACCGCCGTATGACCCCTTCAATAATATAGACTTTTAGATATATACATAAATATATAATTTATATTCAATAATAAAGCAATAGGGGCAATTTGGGTTTTCTTATCAGGAATGTAATTTTTAAAGAGCCTTTTTTTTCATTTATTGTATATTAAAACAAAATTATATTAATTATAGAAAAGGTGTTATTATATAATTCTATGTTTGAATCGCATTTTGTATAAAAAAATGTAATTGCATAAAAAAAACAACATCAACAGTGTCATAGCAATGATCCGTTTTTTTATGCAAAAAAGGATAGAACTCCCCCCAAAAACCTTTCACACATTTCTCATCAATGTAGCAAAATGCAAAACACACACCCAGCCACGTCCTGCACGTACCCCTGTCTATCACATTTCATTCAAATACAAATTTTCAGCGACCTCTTGCCCCCCCAACCCACAAATAATTAAGCTCAGGGTTAGAGTCTGTATCCATACAGAAAATACCACCCCAGGGCCACGCTTATGACACAGCCGCTCCTCACAATGTGCCTTTATAGCCAAAGCTCAGACTCCCGGCGTGATGCTGGAACTTGACGGCAAGCAAAACGTGCAAAACTAAACATTCACCAAAAAACACAGAGCTCCCAGTCGTCAGCATGAGTCTGACGAAGAGGAATGCCTGATACACAGCTCTACAGACGTACACACACACAGATCTTTGTTTTATATATGTGTAATACACTCACAGCGCTTAATCAAACTCTCCCGACTGTGACTCTTTTTCAATGTGTGTGTTTATGCAAACATGTGGAGACCTGCAGGGTGTTGAGATGAATTGTGTGTGTGTGTGTGTGTGTGTCTGGAGAGCTGCATGACTGGCATTCCTCTCAATCAGACCCAAACCCATAGTGAGAAGGTTAAAGAAACAGAAAAGTAAGAAACACTCACAGAGCTTGTTATATTGGGGAGGGTGGGCCAGTAGGGGGCGCTGCGCTGGAGAAATCCAGCTTAGCTGACTCCGACAACTCGCTCTCTTTCTGTGTTTCTTTGTGTCTCGTTCTTTCTTGTTTAATTTCCACCTCCGCCCCCTTGCCCTGAGCCCGTATAAAGGGGCAGTTTGTTTAATCAGTAATCATATCTGAACAAGTGAGACACTATCTTTTTATCCGACCCAACCTCTGAATAAGCAAACCATTATACTACCCTCTCTCTCCAGAGAATAAGGTGAGCTCATGCCACCTGCAGTCTACCACATTATGCTGAATCAGTGTCTTTGAGAATGTCAAACTGTGATCCCTTATAAAAAAACAAACCATGTTTTAACTAGAGTAACCATGGTTAAACTGTGGTTTTGTAGTAACTAAAAAACGTCACTACAGTCACCATAGTTGGTTTTAAAACACCATTTGAAGTAAAACTGCAGTAGCTACATAATAAACACTGGTTTTACTTAAGCTTATAAGAATAGTTCCAAAATTGAATATTCTGTTACAAATCTGAAGGACTTTCGTTAATCTCCAGAACACAAAATAACATAGCTTACAATAACATAGCAGAGCTCTCCGACCCTTCATAGACATTCTTCTTCTTTTACGAAACTATGAGAATATTCTTTGTGCACATATATTATTTTATCTTATAAAATATATATATTTATAGATATTTATATCTTATAAAGAGCGTGTAAAGTCAATTTTGAGAATTGAATTGAACAGCGGGCCAATGCCGTCGATCACGCCATATGGCCTGACACCGCTGAGCCAATGGCTGCCCCGTGTGGCATGACCCGTGTCTATTTAAGAGCAGGGAACGCCAGCCATCTTCAGGTTAATTCGACTGAAGCGACGGCCTCTCATAGCACGGCACGAAACGCAGTACTTGTTCTATGTCTCAGGGAACCTGGGTTACGGAAGAAACCTTTTCGTTACCTTTCGTCATTTCACTCATACTGCATCTGATAAGACGCTATGGGAACTCAGTACAATCCCGCCGTGCTATAAGGCTGGAATGGGGAATCCTGAGAGCGGACCTAGGGGAAACCCGAGGTCTCATACGTCACAAGCATGGCTCGTCCAATCACTTAAAACAGCCCGGACAGCGAGAGTCAATCAGACAAAAAGGCTAAAGTCTGTAGGATTTCATATGAATTGGAGGCTGAATCAGCCTAATTATGTGAGGAGACAATAAAAATGGCCAGGCTCAGCGATTTTAAAGACGGTCTATGCAGAGGGAATCCTAGCATGTAACGCAGGGATATCCAGGTTATAAAACCTGGCATAAGTGGACAGCGAAGACCAGCCGGCCGCCTCACAAATCTCTGCCAGGGAAATACCACTCGCCCATGCCCAAGTCGAGGCAGTGGATCTAGTGGAATGCCATATAACTCCCAGGGGACATTCTAGACCCGTAGAAGAGTAAGACAGCGTCTACAACCCATTTTGCGAGTCTTTGCTTTGAGACCGGTAGCCCTTTGGAGTGGACACTGAAGCAGATAAACAGCTGGTCAGATCATCTGAAGTCAGCTGAGCGCTCGACGTAAACTCTAAATGCCCTAACCGGGCAGAGGGGGTTGAAGTCTTGGACCTTAGAAGGCCAAGCCGCAAGAGAAACCACCTGCGCCTTAAAGGGTGTGGTGAGCACCTTCGGTACATATCCGTGCCTTGGTTTCAGGATGACTTTAGAGTCATTCTGCCTGAATACACCTGTATGTTCGCTTTCATTCGCATTGAGTCTATTACTGTGCCCAGAAAAACGATCTGTTGGCTGGGCACCAGCCTGCTCTTTGCAAAGTTCACTCTGAGCCCGAGGTGATGCAAATGGCTGAGTAACATTTCCTTGTGTCTCTCCGCTTCCATCTGCGACTTGGCTAGTATGAGCCAATCCGTCCAGATAATTCAATACGCGGAATCCCATCAGTCTCAGAGGGGAAAGTGCCGCGACTATGCACTTCGTAAACGTGCAGGGGGCAAGGGAGAGACCAAAGGGCAGGACCGTATATTGATAGGCAAATTTTTAAGAATGGCCTGTGATGGGGAGATATCTGAATGTGAAAGTAAGCATCTTTCAGGTCCAGCAAAAACAGCGAGTCTCCTTGCTGGATTTGCGAGAGGATTTTCCTGAGAATTAACATTTTGAAGCGCCATTTGAGAAGAGCGCAATTCAAAAGTCTTTAGCCTAGAATGGGCCTTAGCCCCCTGTCTTGCTTTGGGGCTAGAAAAAACCAGCTGTAATGCCCTTTTTCTCTCGGGGGGAACAATCTGAATCGCCCCTTTTTACAGCAGCGTATTGACTTCAGCTCGCAGCACCTGAGCAGCGGGGCTTGCGACTGAAGGGCTTCGGTTTTTTGGCAAACTGAAGGCAGTAGCCGTTTTCTATTATCCCCAAAACCCACTTTGATACCCGGGAATGGCGTTCCAGGCATTCAGCCGGAGTGATAAGGGATTTATTATGTCTGGAGTTACGTCGCTGTACAGGGACTGATAACTTATGACATTTTGTGTTTGTGTGAAACTGCTCTTTGCTTGATTTGTATGGTCGCCTTTAAAAAGACGTGCAAGGGTGCTTTTACGGACCTTGTTAATGCAGCATGTAGTTTCTTTACCGTGCCCGGATCTTTGCGAGGCAGAGGGTGCTGAAGGGAGAGCAGCTGGTGAGAGTCAGCGAACGTGCGTGAATAAACTGTACGACAGCCTTATAAAGATAGTGCAGCTGAAACTAGGTGCACTAATCATCAAGAAGCACACACTGAGGCTGATTGTGTCTGAATAATTCGCTCAAACATGCTCCATCTCAATCGTGAATTCATTTCTGGCCTGAAGGGAAGAAAATGAGAGCGTGAGGGAGTCAGCGAAAACGCGCAGCCTGTGACGAGGTGCATGAATCTTTATCTGAAACACACACTGAGGAGGCGGATTATGTCTGCATAATTCGCTCAAACGTAGTCGATCTCACGCGAAATACACAGCTCTCGCCATGGGCGGAAAGAGGGTGAGAATGAGAGAGAGAGAGAGAGCGAGCGAGACTGTGATACAGCTTCATGAGGAATGAACAGCTCAAAGAGGTGCACTAATCGTCACATGAAACACACACACTGTGCATAATTTACTCAAATACTCAATCTCAACAGCACATACACAGCTCTCGCCTGGGCGGGGAGAGAATGAGAGCTTGAGGGAGTCAATGAGCGAATGCGCTAGACTGCGCCTTTTTTCTCTCAACGTAAAACAGATAAAACACAGCGGGAAAGCGAGCATAAGCTGGCAGACGGGGGATCGCGAGGGGCAGAGTAGCCATGTTTATACTCACAAAACATGCAGTCGGATCCAGCGAGGGCGGTTTCCGCGTGAGAGAGTCCCAGGCAGACAACACGCAGGCCGAGCAGCGGCAACCAGGTTGTTAGAAGAAATCGATGAGATGAAATTTGCTCTTTTAGAGAATCTCTCTGAAGTCAGGCCAGGCGGCGGCAGGGGGAAATCCAGCTGCAGACGACAGAGGAAGGCTTCCAGTCAGGGACAGCAAAGAATCCATCGCTGAAGGAGAATGATCTGAAGATGGCTGGCGTTCCCTGCTCTT
The DNA here is from genome assembly GCA_032359435.1 of Enteromius unitaeniatus. NCBI lineage: Eukaryota > Metazoa > Chordata > Actinopteri > Cypriniformes > Cyprinidae > Enteromius > Enteromius unitaeniatus. The sequence continues at coordinate 6,593,724 of JAUMHI010000065.1, forward strand.
AAATAGACGCGGGTCACACCACCTCACGCCACCATGGCGCCATCCGCAGCCATTGGCTCAGCGGTGTCAGGCCATATGGCGGGGCCTTGCCCAATTGGTTAAAATAAGTCCCCCCACAGCGGCCGATGACCGTGCAGTTTCACTGCGTGATTAGAATAGGCTTCAGTTAAGGGGGAAAAAAGGAGTTTTCCCATAGCGTCTTATCAGACGCAGTACGAGTGAAATGTCGAAAGGGAACTATAAGTGTCCGACCTGACTGTTCTGCGCAGCGCTGCTTCAAGTTGAACATACACATAATTACTAGAGCGCATAAGCACCAGTGGTTCATCTGTTCAATCATGAGTCACTGTCATTATACTACAGCCTACAGTTTGCTATCTAGCTGTGCCTAAACCACCGAGCTTGGTCTCCTTATTTAAATCAAGCTGCTTGAGGAAGACAGTAGAGAGAGAAGGCAGCTTTGCTGTGAGTGGGTGTGGTTTCAGCGCCGCGAGAGGACACGCCCCCAGCGTTTGAGAGCAGAGAGATTTTTTCAAGATTTTAATACCTTATTTTATTAACATTTTTCTATGGTGTGACAAACTCAGAACACACATTTAATATTGACTTTACACACTTTAACGATGTCCATTGTACCTTTCTGGACCTTGATGTTGGTAGTATGCTTCCAATCTCAGAAATCTCAGAAATTCATCAAAAATATTTTAATTGGTGTTTCAAAGATGGGTTTGGAACGACATAATTGATGACACAATTAAAATTTTTGGGTGAACTATCCCTTTAAGTGTTTTAAACTACAGTAATACTTATGTTAACTCACAATTTTGAGTTATAAAGGTGCAATTCTTTTCTCTGCTCAATATTGGACGTTGTAACTTACAATTGCTAGTTTACATCTCACAATTCAGAGAAAAAAAGTCTTAATATCAAACAATTGTAAGTTATAAAGTCAGAATTCCAAGATATAAAGACACAATTTTGACTTTATAACACGTAATTGTGAGTTTCTATGTCGCAATTCTAAGAAAAAAGTCAGAATTGTGAGATAAAAAGTAGCAATAACCTTTTTTATTTATTTATTTTTTTTGTAATCAGGGGCAGAAAAGGGCGTTCACAGAAAGGAGACCAAAAGCCATTTTTATTTTCGAAGGGCTATCAATGGAGAGGCATCATTATGCTGCATAAACAGATTTTACCACAAAAAAAGCTGTTTTCTAAGAGAAATCACTGACATTTTGCGATATCAATCGACTCAACAGTGTCACACTGAACAAAAATTCCTCTCATAGTATCACGCAAACATGATGTTGTCAGAAACTGATGACAGACATCCTTTTAGCTCAGTACATGACAAACACTGCCTCATTTTAGTACCATAGTTTCTTTAATATTGTATTCTGTGCATGTATACAGTGCATAAATCATTAATTTACAAATAAACCAAAGCGTTAGGAAGTCCAGAATAGCTTTTGTGATGAAAACATGGTCCTTGTTTCTTAAAGTAAGAAAAGTAATGGCACCAGCCCATTTGTCTGATTCAGATGAATTCCAAGAGAAACATTTATTGCAAAATTCTCTTTGATCAAGCATTTACACACTTGTTAAGTAGAAAACAGAGTTCACATAAGTAATGTCATGTTGTTTACCTCAAATGAGGTGATCTTTCAAAATTAGATGGCTTATGCTTCATAGATGAGTATACACAGAATATGAGTTATATGATAAATATTTCCAAATATATAAACAAAGTCAAAGCCAATATGCTTTTTAAGGAAACCACTTAGCATTGACTGAAAATGTGAGCTTGGCACTTATAAACAAATACAGAGAGATACACGACAATTGAATATGTGGAGCTATAAAAATGTTAAAAGTAGTATTTGATAATGTATACACGTATATAAAACCAAAAACTAATTGATATGCAAAATGCTTTTTGGTCTGCGTCTTGTTGGATGTACTGTATGTGCCCAGACACAACGTGGAAATTAATCTACATTTACACCTCAATCATTTTTAATTTCCAAATGAAACCAAGGACCTCAGAAATATTGCAAACAAAATAGCAAAAAAAGGCATATACCATGAAATAACCCTACGGTTTTTTTTTTGCTTTGAGCAGACTGTGTTTATGGCAGTACGAGAATGAGCCGAAGAAGTGTGTCGCCCTCTTCTGGGCAACTCGTTTCAAAGATTTTTAAGGGCCATCATCAGGAGGGACATTTGGGAAATTTGGGAAAAGAGTGGCCCGCCTATAAACACTGCTCCTGGTCCCCATTAGGTTTAGCAACATCCCTGTGTATCTTCCACAAATGCGTTTCATCCACTCCAATACTGACGTTTCACCGTCTCCACACCATCAGCCATCAAGTAAAAGCGGTCACATTAGCGTAGTGAAACTGTAAATGCCACTTTCTCTTCAACATTTCGAAAATAAAGTGTCTATCCCTGTCGCCGTTCAGCAGGAATCTCTGCTAATGATTTTTCTATTTGGTCTTCTGAGAACCGATCATGACCTTAGAGACAAAGTTGACAATAGCGCTGGCGGGCTGCTCGGGGTCGTGTTCGGCGAACAGGTGACACACATTCTCCGTGCTGCTTCCGCTTTTCCTCGCAATGAAGCCAAAGATCCTGTCACACATACACAAGCTGTGAATAAACGTACATGCTCAAAAACATAACTGGCACCGAGATTAAAGAGATGGAGGAAGACTTACTTTGCAGCTGAGCAGCCGTCCCGTGTCCACCTGAGAACAGAGAAGGGAAGAGGTCAGGACACAGACCACAAAGTCAAACAAAGTCATGCTGTCCAACGATTAATCGCATCCAAAATAAACGTTTTTCTTTACATAATATAGGTTTATTCTGTGTTTATTGATTATGTTTATATTAAAACACACATGTACAGTATATATTTTGAAAGTATTTACATATTTTCTTAGATTCGATCTAAATATATTTAATATATAAAAATAACATATTTTCATTAAATACATACATGCATGTGTTTGTATTTATATATACCTAATAAATATAAACAGTGCATACAAATATGTTATGTAAAGAATTTTTTTTGGAAGTGATGCATCGCACTGATTATTATTATTATTATACATATAGAAATATTAGCAATGAAATATACTTCATGCAGAGAATTTTTACAACAGTGAATAAATCAATAAATGTGCTTGTTAACAAAATAGGTTAAGGTTAAACTCTTTTGTAGACTGCTTTATTAAGAGCGTATTAGTTGGACTAGACAGTGAATGAAAAACAGGCAAATAAATGTCTAAAAAAAGTTGCACTGTGTATATGTGTATGTGTGACGTACTTCCTGTCCTGAGGATCCAGGGCACAGAATATCACTGTGTTGACTGCATAGTGTCTCCTGAAGAACAATCTGGAAACACACACACACACACACACACACACAAAAGGGTTTATTCATGTAATTCTGTTTTTAATTGTTGTTGATATTTTTCTATTGAATGTGTTTTGATGCAGACATCTTTGATCCAGATGCATATATAATATTTTTATGTATACTGTAAATTTACACAATAGTTCAAAAGTTTAGGACAGCAAGGACCAATTGTTTCAAACATATTTTGTACTTTCTATCTGTCATGTATCACGGTTTCCACAATAAAATGCGTATTACACCTGTATTCTTCAGCAGCAAATCAATATGATTTTTAAAAATAAACACTGGAGTAATCGTGCTGAAAATTCAGCCTTGCATCACATAAACCAACTACATTTCTAATTATACACAAGTAGACAGTTATTTTTAAACTGGAATAATACTGTTTTGTTCATCAACTAAATGTAGTTTTGGTGAACATAAGACACTTTCAAAAAATTACAGAACCAACAACAGCTGATTATTAAGACATTGGACAAAATATTACACAACCTAACCTTAGATTGGCTTTCAAAGTAGAAACATTTCCAGTACAATACCATTTAACTAACTCTAAATATAACTCCATATATGAAATATAAAGTGAGTGACTCACTTCCTCTGGTTGTCTGTGAGGGTGATTCCCTGTGCAGACACTTTAAAGTGAACCACGGTGGAGGTGGGCGGTGGATCCATACTGAAAACCACAGAGGTGGTCTTCTGAACACCCTGAACTCCTGTCAGAGACTCCAGATCCACACTGCCCAGGAACCACACGTTACACGCTAGGCAACAACACACACACATTAACACACGCATGAGATCCAAATAATCCCTGATACTGTTCAGACACTTCTTTACCTGCTCCCTGTTTGAGTAGTTCTGCTGCCGAGTTTGTAGATGTCTGTGATGAAGATTCGTTTAACTCCTCTAGAGGATCTAGAAGAAGTCTTCAGTTAGCATGCTAGTACACTAAAAACATAAAAGCCGTGCAGACACACGCTAACACTATAACATACCTCTGTTTGGGATGATGAGCTTGCACGGTAAAGCCAAGGCTGTGATTGAATGCTGACACACCAAAGCTGTGAGACTTCCTGTACATACAGGAAACACAATAGTTTTTTTTAGTTGAATGTTTTACCATATTTTACAAACAATTATTGCTTATTTTAAAAATATCTACATTACTGCACCAGAATCCTGGAGTCAGCGATAATATTAAAATATGTGTTCACCGTAAGTGCATTTATTTGGTATAAATACAGTACAAACAGTCATTTTGTCAAATATTATTAGAATTTAAAATAACGTTTTTCTATTTTAATAGATTATAATGTAATTCCAGCAATAAAAAGACACATTTTTAAGAGCCATTACTACTTCTGTCTTCAGTGTCACGTGATCCTTATAATATACTGATATATATACAGGTCCCTCTCAGAAAATTAGCATACTGTGATAAAGTTCATTATTTACTGTAATGGGTTTTCATGAGCTGTTTGCCAAAATCATCAATATTAAAACAATAAAAGGCTTGAAACTTCAGTTGTGTGTAATAAATCTAAAATATATGAAAATCTAATGTTTATCAGTACATTACAGAAAATAATGAACTTTATCACAATATGCTAATTT
>JAUMHI010000065.1:6655182-6683310 GCA_032359435.1 Enteromius unitaeniatus
TGCTGTCTTTTAAGTGCTGAGATTTTAAAGAGTCAGACCAAATACTCAGATGCTGCCACACTTCTGATCAAGATGACCAGTGAGGTGAGCTCAGGTCCCAGCCTTTCTGAATCGCATCGAAATGACTAAAACTAAACCAAATGTGTAATCTCAAACAGGTGTTCATCTTTGGCTAGGCCAGTTGCCAATTCACATCACTTCCTCTTTCCCTCTCTGATAGGACTCAGACCTGCGAAGCGCGCTCTTATTGGAGCAGGCAGCTCATTGCTTCATTAATATGCGCAGCCCCATGGTGAGGAAGTTTGCCTTCCACATGATATTGGCCGGTCATCGTTTCAGCAAAGCTGGACAGGTATGACAGCAGACACAAGAAACACTTTCCCTAAATATACACTCCTGTTTTTATCAGCATGAGTAACGAGTAATAAAACATGTCTTTTCCTTTGACAGTGTAAGATGTTGACACTGAATATCATATTATGTTATTTGTATCAAACGTTTTGTATTATATTAAGACTTTATTTAAAGCAAAAACAATTATATCGTGATGCATATTATTACCTTATCGCCCACCCTCTTGCTCTATAATGTGACCGTTACGCCAGGCCTCATCGTGAGTGTCAAGTGCTGATGATGTCTTGCCGTAACTGAGCAAGTTTGATTGACTCCTCTAAGTTTGCTGCTTATTGCAATGAATAAATCAAAAGCTTACAAGGCATCTGCAAAGGCACTGGCTCTGAAGTGATTAGAAAAAGCTGTTTACAGAGTCGGATGAGGACAGGCTGTCAATTTTCACCTGGAAGTTAATGCCGCTTCAACAGCTGTGAAAGCTCTTGCCGTTGCAGTAACATGAAGTGCTCTCAAGGATGCAGATGCATTCTTTTAATGCAGCGTCAGTCAGTTCACGCTGTCTCTCTTTCTGTTACAGAAAAGACATGCATTGAGGTGCTACTGCCAGGCTTTGCAGGTGTATAAAGGTAAAGGTTGGACGCTGGCTGAAGATCACATCAACTTCACCATCGGTCGGCAGTCCTTCACTCTGCGGCAGCCAGAGAACGCAGTGGCCGCCTTCCGGCACATTCTCATCAATGACAGCAAACAGTCAGCTGTACAGCAGGCTGCTTTCCTCAGGGAATACCTCTATGTGTACAAAGTTAGCAACATCCCATTACTTGCCACTTAAATCTAGTATTTATTTGTCTTTTTATTCCTCTTTCTAGATGTGTCGTACAGCTCCTTCACATGCAGCGACGATGATTTTGTCCTCGGTAGTTTCGTAATTCTGTCTCCGCTCGTCAGTAATCACGTCACTACTAGAGCAAGCTCCTGATGCGTGAATTTTCTCCAAAGAATAGATGGTTCAACTCGAATTTGCGCAAATTGCGCCGCAAGATGTCTAATTGCATCTTTGCGTTGAAGAAAATGCGAAACACCAATCGTTTTATGATTGGAGAAAGTTTCAGAGGCAGTGTCTAAACCTGATTTACACAATAATATGTGTCCGAAATGTATGTATTTATTTTAAAATGTGTGAAAATTTCAGTGTGCGATGACCTTAATAGAAAAAAAGAGTAGTTTTCACCTGCATTCATCTTATTTTGCTCTCATAAAGCAGCTAGACTCTGGTAGTGTCAGATGCAGGCCCCTGACCCAGTTTCTTCCCCCCACCACAGCCCTGAGTTTAACCGCCTGTGTCTCTGCATCAGACTGCTCTTTCTTCATCGTTTGGTTGAGTCTTTTTCATCAGCCTTCTGGCCTTGGGTTGTTCTGGTACACAGAACTCCATCATCTTCAAGCACCCGGCCTGAATACGCAATAAGAGGAAATGACAACATACTTCTCGTTTTGTTTCTTAATGGGAGTTTTATGGTACCGTTCTAACACTCCAGGAACAGTGTAAAATATCTGCCGCGTGTCACAGGCAGCAGAAATCTTTGTTCAGTTCAGCGATGCAGCAAATGATCATTCTCAACCGTCTATAGACCCTTTGTGTAAAACACATTACATTATTCAAAATTGAAATGAGACTTCGATTGTGGTTACAGTCCGATTGCTACATGATTTAAGTATTATAAATAAATCCTACATTAGAATATATACTTTGAAATATGTTGTACTGTTTTCAACTTAAAGGACTCCACCTCCAAATGGAAATTTTGGCTTTCCAAGCCCCTAAAAGCCTTGTTTGTCCTCTAAACAAAATGTAAGGTATTTTGGAAGAAAACCAGGAGGCTTGTGACTGTCCCATTGACTTCCTAGTAAATAACACTGTCAAGGCCCAGAAAATTATGAAAGACATGGTCAGAATACTCCATGGGACAGTCGCAAGCATCCCGGGTTTCATTAAAAAGATTTTGTTTTTAAAAGTGATTGACAACATTTTCGTTTTGGGGTGGAGTAACCCTTTAAAAAATTGCGATAGTTGTCTTTGCACTCATAGTCCTTTGTGTCTGCAGACCTTAATATTGATCATTTAGAGGCGTGTGTATATTACAGGCGTTGATGGAAGGGATGGTAATCGGTGAATGCCTGAGTACAACTTGTATGTGAAAAGAAGAGCCATTTCTGTTGTGATGTTGATAATTATGACACTTTGACCTTTTGCCGTCAGAGCATGAGTCAGTTGAGCGGTGACCTCTCCCTCCTGCAGCTGCCTTTGCCCTGCCTGCACAGCTCACAAACACGCGTGTTCTTCGGCCATGAGCGCAGACTCGCTGAAGGTAAGCACACTCTGTTTATATATATATAAATATTCAAGCATTTGTGTGAGCAACAGACTGTAATTTAACTTATTCATACAAAAAGTGAACTGAACATTGCTATAATTGACTGTTCCCCTGCACAATAATAAACATAGCACAGCTCCAGTGTCATGAGTGACATATTTTAACATCCACATTAAGCTGCGATGCCCTTTTCCCCGTCATGTCCACAGTGAAATGAAGATGAACACAGCACCATTTGTATACTCAGATAAAAAAGTCATTTCCAGGGAGAACTTCAAAAAAAGAGGAGTTGTGCTGAGGGGCTTCTTACATGAGAGAATAAATTACATTTAAAATAAGAGAAAGGACAGGGACTTCCACATTCGATATCTGCAACGAGCTTCACTTCAATTAAAGAGACACAAACAAAAAGACTCATTTCAGCAATATCACGGACGTCAGATGCGTGTTAAATAACAGTGAGTATAAATGGTGAAGGAAAGAGAACAGGCCTGAGGACGTGTGAAAACCTTTTTAATTAAAGTCTTTGCCTGGATCTCACACTGGAAGCGAGGGAGTGTGTTGAATAATCAATTTATGTACCTGTCGTCTCTTCCAATGCACCGTTTGCCTGAGGCTCTGAATCCCAGATATCCTGTGAGACACCGGCTGATTGGACAAAAGCAGACTCTCTTGAGTTTTATATATTCTTGATTTCCATAATATTTCCTGTCATAATATTTCCTGTCCCAGATCATTAAGCTTATTTCCAGGATTTGAATCCCAGATTTCTGTGTAATCTCCACAGTGTGTTTTTAAAAATACAGTAAAAATGTCATATTGTGAAAAATGCTTACAATTTAAAGGAACACTCCACTTTTTTGAAAATAGGTTCATTCTCCAACTCCCCCAGAGTGTAAGTTTTTTTTTTTTTTTTTTTCTCCATCCACCCAGCCAATCTCCGGGTCTGGCGATATCATGCAGTGACATGTTGGAAAGTTAGTACACATTGCAACTACTGAAGAGTCTCTCTGGTCATTTTTAAACAAGATGCTTCTGGTCTAATCAGATTCAATGATCTATGCTAAAAATCATCAGAGCCAGAACACTGGCTAAATGGATTTAAAAACGATAAAACTCAACATTTTAACTCTGAGGGAGTCAGAGAATGAGACTATTTTAAAAAAAGCTGGAGTGTTCCTTTTAAGATTTCTATTTTAAAATGATGGCAAAGTCAGTTTCAGCGTAATTACTCCAGTCTAGAAATCGTTCATAATAATGCTGACTTGCTGCTCAAGAAACATTTCTGATTATCAGTGTTGAAAACAGCTCCGCTGATTATGATTTTGTTGAAATTTGTGATTTAATTATTTTTATTTTTTAAATGTGTGTTGGTTATTTGATTTAATAGAAAGTGTGCAAAGTGCAGTATTTATTAAAAAAAAGTTGTGTTTTGAGATTTTGCTGTATTTGGTCCCTGCTGAATAAATGTGCTATTTACACATCTATACTAATCTAAACTTCCATTTTTGATATTTGTGACCCTGGACCACAAATCCAGTCTTAAGACGCTGGGGTATATTTGTAGCAATAGCCAAAAATATATAGTATGGTTCAAAATTATACATTTTTCTTTTTTGCCAAAAATCCTTAGGATAGTAAGTAAAGATCATGTTCCATTAAAGTATTGAAAATATATTAAAACTTAATTTTTGATTAGTAATATGCATTGATAAGATCTTCATTTGGACAACTTTAAAGGTGATTTTCTTAATATTTAGATTTTTCTGTCCCCTCAGATTCCTGATTCTCATATAGTTGTATCTCGGTCAAATATTACCCTATCCATCCAAATCATACATCAATGGCAATCTTATTTATTCAGCTTTCAGATCATGTTTAAATCTTAATTTTGGAAAATTAACACTTACGACTGGTTTTGTTGTCCAGGGTCACATTTATCCGTATGCTCAGAATGACTGACATTATGTTGCATTATGGAGGCTCTTAATTGATTTTCCACAGGCGAGAAACAAGCCGCAACACATGTCTCTCTGGACCAGGAGTTTGACCGGGATCTTTCCCAGCTGTGGAGGGAATTGGAAGAGCGGGTTGTCTCCGTGGTGAATAGAGGGACGGTTCCCATCACTTTCCAGCCCTCTCAATGCTGCCTGAACAGTCAGACAGACAACCTCAGATACCCGCTCGCTGTTGTGGAGGGTATGTTTATTTTACATCTTTACATCTGGTCTTCTAATTTCTTGATTTGCACACATCTATATGCCTCCGCTTCTTTATTGACACAAACTCTTGGATTCTGTAGAGGTTTTGATGCTCTTTAGGGTCTTCGTAATTGCTTTTGACGTCTTGCGGGGCTGCATTAGTGTATTTTTAATTGGACTGAGATGAATTATTCAGCATGTGCTTTTCCTCTTCATTTCGTGAAATCCAGAAGCGACTAGTAATCTTACCTGGTTTGATTATCTTACATATATACATTATATATATGTGTAATACTGCAAGTAAAACTAGTATTGATCCTAGAAATGCATTAGTTATACTGTACATTCACTTGTCAACACCCCACAGCGAGAGAGGAACAGGAAGAACCTACAAACACCCTTTAGCGATGCTGCCATGTTCCTACTTATAATTAATCTTCATTAGCAACCATTTCAGCAGCACAGAACATCAAATAAAATGCACTGTTGCTCGACAAAGCTATTAAAAAACTATTTAAGTTTTTAAATTGTGTTTTTTGTGTGGAATGAATTACCTTTCTATTGTACAGTTATGGTAGTTATAATTAAGGTTTTATTACAAGTGTACCATTTCTTATTTTAATTATCATATCATGAGTCATATTAAACTGTAAGCACTACATTTTAGGCAAACTCATGCAAAACACACAGCAAGCTTATATATAGATAGTCATGCATTGTTTCTGTTTCCCATTGTTTTTGGTCATGTCGTTGTCTATTAATTCATTGGCTTCTTTCTTGTTTTTCCATCATAGAGCCCATCATTGTGGAGGTGGTTTTCCGTAACCCCCTGAAGGTTCCCTTGGCTCTGTCGGCCCTGTCTCTGCTGTGGAAGTTTACTCCGAAAGTCTTCTCAGGCCCTCAGGGCAGCACCGCCGGAGAAACCATCACCAACGAGAAAGAGGCAGCATCTTTGAAAGAAGTAAGGCCGTTAATCATCTCACTGTTCATTGCGCCTGAAGCATCCAGCTTTGAGTTTCTCATCAGTTTAAAACTACCTTTTGAATCCATTCCAGACCACAGCCCTCAATGACATCATTGATACACAAGTCATTCCAGACTTCATGATAAGTCCAGAGGAGACCAAAGTGGTTCGTGCATCTCCTTTCTTCTAATTTGTCTTCCTCCCCCACTGCTTTACCTGATTTGTGTTCGCTCTGGTCTCGCTTTCTCAGGCACGTTTGCAATTGCTTCCTCATAAGACAGGAGAGTTGCATGTTCTCGGTGTGGTTTACAACCTGGGTACCGGAGAAGTGGACAACAGTGAAGGTGCATCACAAACACTCATTCTTTGATGTTTTGTTGAGCAGATTATTTGTCTGATGTAAGACCAACCGTAGATGTGACTGATGTTTGTGGTGCAGGCTCTCTGCCCGGGGATCTGATGTGTGTCCGTGGACAGCAGAATCTGGAGATCCAGGGCCCCCGACTCAATTTGACCAAAGAAGAAAAGACTTCAGTCAGATATGGACCGGATCGCCGCCTGGACCCAGTTATCACTCCTCCTATGCCCTTACTGGAGGTGTGTTTGAGTAAATCTAACTTTTCTTTTAAGCTTTAATAAGCTATTGGACCTAAACTTGTCCTGAGAGTATAAAAGCACTCTTCACAGTTAAATCGAGACTGTTTAATGATTTACAGTGATCCGATTGCGGTTCTGATTTATTTATAAAATATATGATATATTCACATTGATTTCGGTGGGGATATATCAAATTGTGCTATATTGTGAATATTGCAGTGATTTAAAAAAAAAAAAGATATTTAAATGATTTATTAGCAAAAATCAATGAAGTAAGTTTTTTTTTAATCTGTTCCAAATGTCTATCATTTGAAGGGATAGTACAATCAAAAATTAAAATTTACTTTAAATGTATCACACAAAGACCATCACACTCTGGTTTCTTCATAGCAACAGATTTGGAGCAATTTCGCTCACTAATGAATCCTGCGGTGAATGGGTGCCGTCAGAATTAAGAGTCTTAAAATCTGATAAAAAACATTACAATAATTCACCAGCACCACTTCAGCATATCAGTGAATCAGTGGTGAGCTGTTTTCTCCAAATTTCTCCAAATCTATTCTGATGAAGAAACAAACTCATCTACATATTCGCAAATTATGAAGATTTGTGCTCTAGTTAAGGAAAGGAAGTGGTATGTGGCCAGGTATGGTTTCCTATACCAGGAATTTGTGCTCTGCATTTAACCCATCCAAGTGCATTTGTCTAGTGGTATTGAAGGTGGAGAGAGCACTGGTTATTCACTAACCCCACCTACAATCCCTGCCGGACCTGGGACTTGAACCCACGACCTTTGGCTTACAAGTCCAACTCCCTGTCCATTAGGCCACGACTGCCCCCTTAATGCCTCAAAAGTTCTGTTTACAGAAAGATCACAAAAGATCAAAATCAATATGTTCCAATGCTTCTGGGATTCAGGGTGGGCAGATTTTTAGGAGTATTACTAGTCTTCGTTTATGGTGCCTGAGGAAGTACTAGTTTGTGGATTTAAACGGTTCTTTTGAAAATCATAAAATCATTTACCCTCATGTTGTTTGAAACTTGTAAAAGCTTTGTTTGTCTTGAAAGCAGGAGGCGTGTGGCTGTCTCATTAACCGCCAAGAAATGAACACAGTCAAGGTCTAGAAAACTATGAAAGACAGTCAGACAGAAGCCTCTGAAATATCTTAAATTGTTCTGAAGACGAACAAAGCTTTTACGAGTTCGGAATGACGTGAGGGTAACTGGTTAATGACAAAAATGTAGTTTTGGGGTGGAGTAAGGCATTGAATCTGTTATGTTTAAAAATGGTCCTCAATGTCATTCAGCTTTGTCATTTATGTCTGTGATTGATTTTGGCTGATTAAAAGATTTTAAGTGCTTTTTTTCTGAATATATTTGCACTATGCACTCAAATGTTGAGTTCATATTACTATTGATGGTTTTTACTATGATTAACTGTGGCTTTCCTCTCATTTTAACCCTGACTTTGACTTGAATCAATAACCTAAAATCAATGCTGTGCAGTTCAGCATGGTTTAGTATGCATCAGCTCTTTTATCAACTTGTTAAATATTAATTTATAGTGGTATTCCAGTCATCTGAGACTATTTTTTATTCTGCTAACACCTTTGAAAAGTTTTTGACAGTGTTAGTCAAGAATTACGTTTTTTTTTTTTTTTTTCATTTTATTTATTTTTTTTTCTGATTTATTTTATTTTAGCCTTAATTTTTCATCCTGTTTCTGGCAGGGTTTAAGTGGTGTCTCTTTGCCAGAACAAGCTCTGGGTTCACTAGACTTTCTAACAATAGTCAAACCTGTTGGATAAACCATGCAAGCACTGTTTGTCTTTCCTTCACCCAGGTGTTTTTCATTAACTTCCCCACCGGTTTATTGTGTGGTGAGATCCGGAAAGCGTGGGTGGAGTTTGTGAATGTGAGTGCAGTCCCTCTCGCTGGTCTTCGGGTGGCGTCCACACACCCAGAGTTCTTCACATTCGGGAGTGCCACCTCTGACCTCACCCCGGTGACCCCCACGGCAGCAGAGCACTCTTCTGCGTACAAGACTGTGGCCTTGCCCCCTTCAGTGGCCACCGTGTCACTCGTGTCCCCAGCAGTGTTCGGGGTCACCAGTGGTGACCGGCCGGTTGTGGCGGAGATACCTTTATCACAAGGTGTGTTGGGACCTGGGGAGGCGTTGCAGATCCCGTTATGGCTCAGGGGGCCCGACCGAGAGGGTGTCCATGAAATCAACTTCCTCTTTTACTATGAGAGCACAGAGAAGACGGCCAAACTCAGGTACTTGGCTGTTTACTGTATGCTTTATATAGACTGACAGTACTGAGAACTGAGCAGGGTTTAAGACGTTTCTTCATCAGGCCTTAGGGTGTAAATATCGAGAACGTATTATAAGCATCATTAATCAGTTATTTTAATTTTGTATTCTAGGAATTTAACTAAAACTTCACATGATATTAGTAGCAGTCTATTGTTTAAAGATATATACTGCTTCATGTTTAGTACTGCAAATGCATTTTTAAATTCTGATAAAACATTTTATTAAATGTTTTTAAAAAAAAAATTTGTCATTAGAGTACTCCAGTATAATCATATGTATATTTTGAATATTTTAATTACCATTTTTAATACTAAAATATATAATAATGATTATTAATAATAACTATAATAATACTAACAACAATAATTATATAAATAATTTTATTTTACTTTGAAGCAAAGTTTATGCATTCTATAGTTAAACAATATTTTTATAAATAATTTTTTTTATAATATTATAATTAAAAACTCCTGCTGCCGTTATTAGTAACAATAGCAATATAGTTTTAATATTTATTACTAATAATAGTATTAGAAACAGTGTAAAATATTGTGTGTGTGTATATGTGTATATATATATATATATATAAATACACACAATATTTTACATATATATGCACATACACACACACACACACACACACATACGTGATAATACTATAATTGTTATAGTTGCTATTTTTCAAGACTTAAATAAACATAATATACAATCTAATAACAGCAAAATCTCCAAAATATAGCTTACTTTATATACAGTGTTAAATAGGCTTTATTTTATTTTTCCTTTCATTGGCTGCTGCTGATGTTGAGCAGTTGTTATTTTGAGCTGTTAAGTGGCTCATAATCAAAGATAAGCGTATGCAGTTTCATTAGAATATTTGCTGCCTGCTGTTTAAAGAGGACTAATTGGCCTTTAACATCATTTAGAGTTGTGTTCCAGTGACTCAAATTGACTTTCTCTGATACTTTCAGTCACAGGGTCCTTCGACACACGGCTTTCATCTGCGCAAGCCGCTCTCTCAGCGTCAGAGCCACGGCCAGCCACAGCAACACACTGCACAGCAGAGAGAGAGAGAGCGAAGAGCGGCAGGAGGGAGAGGAGAAGAACAGCAGCATGCTGGTCTTTGTGGACGTAGAGAACATTAACACAGTGAGCTCTTTCCCACACATGGACTGCTCATGTGTCTTTCTTTTTTCCAACTTAATATTTGCTCTTCTTGCACTTCATGAGATGTCTGAATAATGTGGCAATAGGGACGCACTTCTAATGTATGTTCTAAACTAGGTTTTAATATATTTTGTGTAAGAAATTGACTAAATACCTTCATGGAACATGATCCTTACTTATTATCCTAAGGATTTTTGGCCAAAAAGAAAAATAAAAAAAAATTACCCATACAATATATTTTTGGCTATTGCTACAAATATACCCCAGCAACTTAAGACTTGTTTTGTGGTCCAGGGTCACATATATTTCCTACTTTCTAAATATGACATTATAGATTGAATATGGAATTATTTCAATGTAAATGTATTTTTGGTGGGATTATCGACTGAAAGCACTATATATATATATGTAAACATGAATAAAATAATACATTTCTCTCTCTGTCAGAGTGAAGCAGGTGTTCGTGAGTTTCACATAGTTCAGGTGTCCAGCAGCAGTCGGCAGTGGAGACTGCACAAGTGCATCAACCCTGTGGGAGATAAAGGTATGAATCATGTCTCTCAGACCCTTCCATTCCTCTTGCAGCCGCCTGAGGTTAAGTGTTTTGCTCCACACTGCGTGCTACTCTGTGGATTCGCTTCCTTTATTTGGTTCATTGCTGGAGTTTTTGCTTCCGTCCACCACAAAGCCAGATGCATTGCAAAATACCCGCTATTCATAAAGGTGGGCCTTCATAAATGATGTCCCTTCTTTCCTCTTGGCTTGTCTTGTGCTCAGATTAAAACCAATATCTTGATTCGCCCTTTTGCTCTTGTCAAGTGTCCCCTTTTTGTAGAAAACCACTTTCTTAAAATATAAAGGCAGCTATATATTTGCATGTCTTAAAATAAAAACATTTATAGTGCAGTGTAATATACTTTAAAGACATTTTTTTCAAAAGAATTATTTTATTAGCATTTATATTGGCAACATGAAATGTTTTTAAATATCTGAAAAATATATGCATTTAAATTTTTTTTAATGTAATGGTGACACTTTTTCCCCCACAAAAAATATATGCATATTTGTATTCTTTTTCTGCTAAATAATAGCTGCCAATCCCACAAAATAATACCCATTAATGTCATGATTTTCAGCCCAGTTTTAGAGAATAAACCAAAGTAGAAACATTTGGTGACAAAGAAATACTTGCCAAACACTGTGCTTAAAGCCTTTATGTATAATGTATTATAAAGATATGAATGATGTAATTGCAATGCATTATAATATGTGAAGGGTTTTTTGTCATGTATTTTAATGCATTATACTCTCTAAAGTAGTAACTATGAATAGGTAAGTATTAAACTGTGGTTACAATTATCCATGAGCTCAATGCATTATAAGGTACACAATTTTATGCATCAAAACTACTTGCTCAACACTTTAGGTGAAGCATTTTGAAATATTTCTATAATATTGTAGATGCATGTTTACATATTAGCCCTAATATCTCTGATCATTTATATGCAATAAATAGCAATAAAATGTTTTGGTTCTTATAAAGTATAAAAATAAACACCAAGCATGATATTATAAGTGGTTACACCTATTAGTTGCTTATTAGCATGCATATTAGTCAAATTAAGCACATATTAATGCCTTATTCTACATCCTTAATTCTACAAGTTAACTACCGCAATAAATATTAATATGCAGCAAATTAAGAATTTATTGAGTGTAAAGTCGTAGTTAATATTTAAAATGTTACCTATTCTAAAGCGTTACTAAGACTTTCTATGCTTTTATATAGAAAGGGAAAGGCCTAAATGAGTTTGAAGTATTTAGTTTTGCACAACACCGCACAGATGTGTTTTAAGATGCTGTGTAAAGAGCGATCTGCCTACGTGAATCCATATGCACCTCCGGCGCTGTGGATATTGATGCTGAGGAACTTGATTGCATGTCAGCAGGCCAAGCCGAGTATCAAACGTCGCTGGGAGCGTGTACAGACACACAATGGTACGTTCCATGACCTGCAGCCTTTAAATGGCCTGTTGAAAGTGGGTCATGTTGCATTTGTGTTGAGTCATCTGTAGAGCCGAGAGCTCATACACACCCTGCAGAGAGTGATGCAGCTGCTCCGAAACGCTGAGATGAAATGAAGTCACTTTGAAATAGTGCTGAGTGTGTGAAACATGCGGGCTTGCACATTTTAGCAGCGTACTAAATTGAAAATTGAATCCCGTGCGTGCATTCGTCCTAGACCGTCAACTCGTACACATTGATGTAAAAATATGTGAACAAGAATATGTGGCTTCAAAACAACTGAGCACAGTTCTTCCAAAGATAAATCACTGTGTGTAAAATGAATCTTCTGTTATTATTATTGGAGTTGCTGTTAGTCTTTGAATGCTTTTCATTTTGAAAGAAAAATAAAGTGCTTCTACTAAACTTTTGGTTGGTATCCTATGCTTGAGACAGGAAAAGAGGTTTCAAGTGCATCGAAAGATCTTTAGTTGTGAGGATCTAATCTGAAGGTTTGATCTTCTGGTCGCAATGGCTTCATGCTTCCGTTTGTTTCTCACACTTAAAGGAATAGTTCATCCACAAATGAGAATTCTGCCATTTTATTCACTTTCATGATTTTCCAAAACCCACACAAATAAAAAATAGTCTGGGCCTTCATTGAAAGCCACAACTGTGATGCTTCAAAATCTTTGTAAAGACCGCATTAAGGTTATCCATGTCAACAGAGCGTTGAACCCAAATCTTTTAAAGAGACATGTGATGAACAGATTCAGTTTAGGGTTTTATTCTTATGATCAATGGCCATAAATCGAGCACATCAAATATCAAAAATTTTAAACCGATCTTCATTTATGTTCTGAATATGAACACAAGTCTTATGAGTTTGGAGCGACATGACTGTGAGTAAACGATGACAGAATATATTATATTATATATTTTTTTTGGTGAATGTAAAAGTCACTTGATCATTCTATAGTGCGCTATAAACTCCCAAGAAACGTCTCATATGTGTTAATGCTTAAGTATCCTTAACACTAATACAAACATTATTTTAGTGTGTTAGGGCAGAACGTTGCTGCTCTGGTTAAACAGCTGGATGCTGGGTTGAAATGCAGCTGGATTTGGTCGTGCCTTCAACTGGAGGGCAAGGTTTTAGTAAAAGGGCAAGAGATGTCTTTAGACAAATGTCAATACAGTATTTTTTCAGAACCTGTGCTTGGCTTATTATTACAAGTTAAGTTACAGCATGTCCACTAATGAGGCCTTAATATTTATTCTGTGGGAGTCGCCCCATCACCCCTCCAGCACCCTTCTCACCTTTTTCACCCCTGACCCATTTTCATGCCTGATAAAGGGCTTTCCTTGCCGTTATGGAAAAGGGATATGCATAAGCGCAATTGGGATTTGACAGCTGTGGCTATAAATGATTACTTTTTGGTCTGTTATGCACATAAAACTATCATATGACATGTTAAAGTCAGTCTAATAATGACCCGAGTTTGCAGGAAGGTATGTTCAAAAATGCTGAGGCTCATTAAAACTAAACCTTTGAAGCAGTAATCAGGAAACACTGAAAACAGCTTGTGAAATTAGGAGCAAGGGTAGCAAAATGCACTTTGAAATTCTGAATTTGCTTTGAAGAGTTAATTAACTGACCTTGGCATCTGAACTGTTTCTGTGCGTTTGAGTTTCTGACCGATTTCCTGAGAGTAAGTGGATGAACACTCATCATCTTGCTTGTTTTTGCCTTCATTTTGTGTTGTGTTGGCAGACTCTAAACTGGCCAGCAGGGAGAGAGGGAAGCTGTGCTTCAAAGCCACCAGATGCAGAACAGAGGAAGGTGGGGTATATCCAGTTCAACACACACACACAAACCCACCATTGCATAAATGCTGTTTGGAAAGACCAAGATGTGAATCAGATTTCCAAAATGCACACGTGGAGGTGTACATTGATTAAAATTCCTAAATGTGACTTTGCCCTGTGCTATCACATCTGCTCACGGCCAATGAAAATGCAGGAAACTAGCTAACGTACTGATGTTTGAACATAATGACATTTTTTTGTTTTCCCTTAATGCCTCAGCTACCTCGGAAAAATACACATTTGCCGACCTTAACCTTGGCAACGAACAAGTAAGAATGTCCTTTTGTACTCTCTACTCGTTCAGATGGATACTGAGAGAAATAAACGTCACTAACTCAACTTCATTCAGCTTCTGAAATGTCCTTATTGTGTCCCTTTCATTAGATTGTCAGCTCTACCACTCCATGTGCTGATTTTTTCTTCCGGAGGGGTCTGCCCTCTGAACCCAGGAGAGGGGGTGCTTCCACAGGCGGTGCTAGTCAACTGAGGAGACAGAGCCTCACGCCACACACCGGGACTGATGACGGTGTGACAAATATTGTCAAAAAATGCAATGAAGTAGAGCTTGATATCATCGTCCTCTGGAAGGTACCCTGAAATGAAATGAAATGTTCCAACATTTATTTTATATGTATATATGTATGTATACATATACACACAATACCAGTCAAAGTTTGGAAACAATAAGATTTGTTCATAAGATAAGGTGATTCTTGTTAATGTGTTAATTTGATGAAAAATACAGGAAAAAATTATATTGTGAAATATTGTTACCAGTAAGGGGTTTCTATTTTAAATATACTTTAAAATATAATTTATTTCTAAGATGCAAAGCTTATTTTCCATCAGTCATTACTCCAGTCACATGATCCTTTAGAAACATTCTGATGCTGATTTATTATTAGAATAATCAATGTTGGCAAGGTTGTGCTGGCAAATACTTGTTTTTTTTTTTGGAAACTGCAATACTTTTATTAAGGATTCTTTGATGAATAAAGAAGTTATAAAGAACAGTATTTATTAACAATATACATCTTTTCTAACAGTATAAATCTTATCAGTTGGACACATCCCAGCTGAATTAAAAATGTGATTTTTTTTTTGTTGTTTTGTTTTGTTTTGTTTTGTTTTATAAAAATGTACTGACCCCAAACTTGTGAATGGTAGTGTATATTGTTAGAAAGGATTTCTATTGAAAATAAATTCTGAATTCTAAAAAATATCACAGGTTTCAGAAAAATATTAAGCAGTTTCAGTGTTCTTCAGTGTCACATGATCCTTTAGAAATCATTCTAATATACTGGACTAATGATGCTGAAAATACAGCTTTGCATCACAGAAATAAATTAGATTTTAATTTACATTAAAATAGAAAATTGGTATTTTACATCAAAATAATATTTCACAATAAACATCTTTTTCCTGTATTTTTGATAAAAAAAAATGCAGCCTTGATGAGCATCCTTAAAAAAAATAATAAAACTTTTGACTGGTGTGTGTGTAAGGAATAATTGACGACGGGCTGTTGAATTATTAGAAAAATAATGCACACCCGAGGGTCTAATAATTCGACGGTCCGGAGTCAATTATTCCGCTTGTACTACGGTTGCCACACCTCAAGACATCCATCAGATTATATATTTCAAGAGGAAAAATAATTGTCATTAATTACTACATCACTAGTGTACTAAATGAGCAGCTGTGAAACACTTTAGCTCTTTAGTTGACACTCGTGTAATTTCTGTTTGAGATAATAATAGAATGTGATTTCTAAAATCATTAACAGCCAACTGGCCACTAACCTATATTTGTTCACCAAAATAATTGGCGTAAGCGTTTTGCACTTAAGTTGTAATTTTGGATGAATGCACCAGTGTTAACAGCATTAATGTTGATCACTTGTACTGTCAAATCAGCACCGTATTGAAGTTATGTTTTAATTAATGCATGATGCATTATGATCGTATAATGTGTCGTTTCAGGCTTATGTTGTGGAGGATAACAAACAGCTGATTTTAGAGGGGCAGCTTCACGTTGCACTGCAAACCATTGGCAAAGAGGCCTGCTCGCTCTCGCAGAAAGAGGTACGACACGCACATCTCGCAAATTTCCTTCTTGCTTTTCAGCTCTTTTCATGTGTGTGCTTTATAAATGCAGACTATGAAAGAATGTAAAGTCACTTGATATAGTACAAGACGCCACTTTTTTCAATGAGGCTTGGTAAGTGTGTACTTGAGCGAAGTGGCAAATTCTATTTTGTGTGTGTTTTGAAGTGTTATTGATAGACTAGTCTTCATCTTTAAGCACTCGGTTGGCTGAACACAACATGGGTAGCCTTTTTTTTCTTTTTGATGCTTTCTTTTGCCTGTAGCATTCAGTGCGAGACCCCAAACTTGAACAGAACCTTAATATGCAAATGGAGTCTAATTTTTGGCCTGGACAAGAAAAATGTCTTACTCAACCCGCGGCAGTCAAACATGCTTGAAAGCATGGACATTAGTTTTGGTGAATTAATTCATCACTGACTGGCTGTGGTAGACGGTTAACTCGAGCGTTAATAAAACACTAAAACAATAAAGCACTGAACTAAAACTCCAAAGTCCCACTGAAGGTGCGTTTTTTTCCCCCTGACGTATTCTTCTCTGATCGAGTAAGCCAGAGATCAGACCAACACATGGAAACGAGGTCAAAAATGAATTGAATTCAGGCCTCACTGTAGCTCAGGTAATGGACATTTGTTGACACACTCGCTGCAAGTCGCTTTTTACGCGTGTCAGAGCCTTGAGCTTTTGCAGGGCATGGCTGGTTAGAAAGGCTTTTTGAAGAAAGTAAGAAAAGAAATCATTTCAGTCGCCTTACCTTGATATGTGGGGAAAGGTGTACTTGTCCTCTGACTTTTTTTGATTAAGAAAGATGAAGGTTGGAAGGATTTTTTTTGGTGCTCACTGTTTAAAGATGAATAAAATAAAGGAGATGGACCTTGAAGCTCATCATTGTGTGTGATTTTATTGGAGACCTGGGTTCTTCTTGTGAAGAAGAGCAGTACACGTAACAGTACACTGACGAAATCATGACAATCAAATCATCGTTCTTTTTTTTTCATCACTCACCAAGGATTTCTTTTCTTGCAGGACAAAAACATAACTTTTTTTTTTTTGCAATTTTTTTTATTCTGACTTTTTTTCTTTTTTTTTTTTTTTTTTTCATAAATTAATTATTGGTGTTCATCGGGCAGCCTTATCAGTGGCGCACAAGATACGTTGCATAGTAATGTTTTTCTTAGCTTATCCAGATGAAGTGCTGCTATGTTATTCAATGGAAATATTGCAAGTAAAAAAAAAACCCATCAATGCAGAAAAAAACATTTACAGAACTCGTATTTATGGCATTTTCTAGAGGGACATCTATCACCACTGCACTCGCGTTCACGTCTCGAGACTTTAAGCCGTTTTTTCCCATCCCTCTGCATCTCATGTTTTTTAGTGAAAAAGTATTTTTTTGTGATCAGTTCTCGGTCCTTTGTTTTATACTAAGTCACAGAAGCTGGAATGCTGCTAAACACAAACAAACAACAGCATCTGTATTAAACTACACCCATACATGATGCGGTAATTAAGCAACTTAATTATATATGGTTTATAAACATGAATTTAAACATTATGCACTTTTTCAAAGATTGTCATGCTGAATGAACACATAAGAATATTTTGCTCAGTGCACCTTCTTTTGGCCTCAGGAGAGAAGCCAACATTATAACATTTTTAATAACATTTAAATTGAATTTAATATTGATAATATTAAGGACACACACCTTAATGCACCGTTTTGAGTTTTATATTTTAAAATAAAAATATGATTTGAAATCTCTTTAATTTTAACATGTTTGTGTGTCTTTGTGATCGGTGCTTCGGCTATTTGTATTAAGCTATGCATTTATGATGCTGTGTTGTTCATCATTTCTTATGCAATTTACGAAAATGTATTTGATTTATATTTGTTAGCTTAGACTTTTGTAGAGATTAGTTTGGTGATTATTTCATTGCATTGAATAAACAGTTTAATGAGGTGCATTATTTTGTTCATTGTGCTCTTCGGTGACTTCACTCACATTAACCAGCATATAGAGATTTTTTTTATTTTATTTTTGCATGTTCAATTTAAAATATTTAGTTGTTTGTAAACTGGGTACAATAAAAATACAGTGGGTAAATGATAAAAAAAAAAATTATTCTGCTCCAAAAGGTTCAGCTTTTTTTTTCGTTCAGTAATTACCAATAACGACAATATGAACCATAATCTGATATTTTTTAAAGCTATATCTCCCAGTCCTAGGATTGCTTTTACAATATCTTCATCTTCATGAAGCTTCAAAGCATTAACCTTAAAGAAAAGAACCGAAATCTCTTAGGTTTGAAGATAAACAAAGGTCTTAAGGGTTTGGAATGACTTGAGGATGAATATTGAACGTTCAGTGGGTTTTAACACTTCGTCAGGGGTCTCAGAGCAGTTCACTGGAATATGAGCATCCCACAGACAAGCTCAAACCTTGAGAGAGCCTCTTTTTTAGTAGTTACATCTCATCTTTTTTAGCATCTGCCACCTTGCACTTTGTGTTTATCCCTTTCTGTTTCTCACTCCAGGATAGTCGGTTTGCTTTGTGAGGAGTCTGACCTCGAATAGAAGCTAAATGCACACAGTCCTTTGCTGGCTCTCACTCAAGTCTTCCTCTAATAATTCGACTTTCTATTTTCTCCATCTGCGGTGGAGTGCAAGAGCAATGTGACTTTGAGAGCATTATAAGTGAGTCCTGCTTTTTATGAAGATGGATGGATGCAGCAAGGTGCTTTAAGTGGTCAGAGAACCAGACAGCAGAGAATCTGACCTTCATGAGTGTCTACATTTGGACCTGGATGTCACCTTTCCAAACTACAGGTTCCTCTGTTTGAATGCGCTGATTAATATTCAGATGTTTAATGTGTTTACTGTAATGGTGCAAATTATCGGCAGAAAAAGCAGGACTGTGTGGGAGTGTGTAATAAGCGAGCGCACTACTGATGCTGGTGCTCCTCTCGCGGTGTGGTTTCCGCGAGAGGAAAACAGATCTACATGTGAAGAAACTGGTCCGCGAGCTCATTTCAAACCCCCCGCGCACATGATATGTCGTCTGTGCAGTTATTCTTGCGCTCGATCTTCTTTCCGAACATGTTTACTTTTTGTCAGTCGTGGGGCGGGGCTTGCTGTTTTAGTTGTAATCTCAAATGTCATTGGTTATTCTCCTTTTTCGGAAGTCCGTGATTCATTCACTTGACTTGAGACATGACATTGGATCATATGTTAGTTATTGTTTCATAAGCAAGCTTATTTTATTTATTCAGTTATTATTCATTTATGATTTCTAATTCTTGATTTATAATCATGTCTATTACAAAGGAGATTTAAAGGCTCGAGATAGATTTTTTGCTCCATATCGCCCAGCCCTATTTGAAACAAATGAGCAAATCTTGAAACACTTGAAACAAGTGAGCAAATCCCAATTTTTTTTTTTTTTTTTTAAGCAAATGTTTAAAATTCTGTCAGTGTCAATACTGCCTCTCTTTTGGTTTCCAAATGTTCCTTCTCCATTTCAGCTCCTCATTCATTCACTTATTCATAATCCATTCATTCATTCATTCCACTCTTTTTCCTTCCTGCTGTCGGGCACAATTCCATCCAGTCCGAAATCTCTCTCTGCACGCCGTTGCATAGCAACACTCATTCATGGCAGAGGAAGTCCCTCACGTGAGGCAATGGCGTCACACATGTTGATCTCAGTCTTTTTATAGAAACCCTCACGTGAGCTTGTGCTATTCTCTCTTTTGCGTTCATCCTGTCTCATCCCCCCCGTACCCCTCACTCAGCGACACTTTGAACTGAATAAAAAGCTTTTGTTAAAGCAATTTCCTCTCCTGGAGCAATTCCCTCAAGCTTTCAGAATGAATCAAACTTGTGCTTTTTTTTGTCAATTAGGAAACTCAGGAAATGGTGCTTCTGAAGTTCAAGCCTGACGTTCCTCCACCTGTAAGCAAGCCCTCACTGGAACAGCTTTCCCACCTCATAAAGACCTGTCTCCACTACCCAGAGTCTTATGATCATCCCTTTCCACAAAAGAGGTAAATTGCACACAAACAAACACTTTTTCAGCTCAAAGGGACCTGAATCGGTTAGCTGAAATCCGCTGACTGTTTCAGAGATGATAACGCTCGCTCAGATGCACACTAATGTTCTCATGCCCAGTGACGCCCACAGAGCGCTTGTCTGGCCTAGTTCTGCAGTGATGCGCGGAAAGTAGGTGTGTCCGTGTTAAAGAGGGTGCTAAACTGGACCGCACTCCAAGCTCTCAGTCATTAATCATAGCCT
This sequence comes from Enteromius unitaeniatus, assembly GCA_032359435.1. Taxonomy (NCBI): domain Eukaryota; kingdom Metazoa; phylum Chordata; class Actinopteri; order Cypriniformes; family Cyprinidae; genus Enteromius; species Enteromius unitaeniatus. Next base: position 6,675,424 of record JAUMHI010000065.1, read on the forward strand.
TGGGTTTGTGAGAATACGAAATGCCAGTCCTCGGTAAACCCCTGAATCATCCTGTCAAAACAACAGCGTGATGTTTGCCACACTTATCCAGTCATTTTTTCAGCTTAATGTCCGCTCCTTTTTTACAAGCTTGCATTCAGATCTAATCAACAAATGACAAGTACGACCCCTTCCTGCTTGGGCTCTCCATGACCCCAGCTGAGAAATAAGGGTCTATTAGTAATATATTTTTTAACCACAATTGCTCATCTTCAACTAGCTCTGCGGTGCACGTCCACAACTTTACACTTTATATAGTCACATTAGAAAGGTCACGCATGACGTAGACAAAAGTACCAGCCTAATGTTTACAAAGCGAACGTGCAAGGACTAAATCAAATGCCCTTTACAAAAAAAGAAAAGTAAAACCTGACAGACGATTTCGACAGAAAATTCATGCGGTACTGCTTCTGTCTACATCATGTATGACCTTTCTAATATGATTACATAATGTAGCATTGCAAAGTTAGTGCAAGATGCACATTTGTATTTTAAAAAGTTTTTATTTCTACTTTTTTTCAATAATAACTAGGAATACTCCTAGTCTTAATTTAATTTGAGTATGACTTTAGCTGGATGAAAGAAATCAAAAATCCGTTTGGCCTGTCACACCAAGCATGATAACTTTAAAGTAGGGCCAGGACTCGATTAAAAAAATTAATCTAATTAATTAGAGGCTTTGTAATTAATTAATCGTATATAAATATTTGACCTGAGAACAGTGAGAAGTTTTTTCATATGGATTTTAAGTATACCATTGAATAATGACTGAATACATAACCTTAAAAGCAACAAAACATTGTTGATTTTTGTTCAACCGAGTCCAACCGACCAATATTATTCCGTGCGTGATTTCAGATTGAGCCGTATATACTACACCCAGCCGTTGTTCACTGACGAGCTGCACAAAACCATGTTCATTATCAGCGTACGATTTGTGCAGCTCGTCAGTGAACAACGGCTGTGTGTAGTACATACGGCTCAATGTGAAATCATGCACCTGAAGGCATTTACCGCTGATTACAGGACCGTGCTTACTTCCAAAACTCCGATTGGGATCGGGACATCCCTTCTCAGAACATTAGAAAGGCTAGTTCGTGCTCCAGTATAATCAGTCCGCCGAAACTCAACCAGTAAGAAACTTTCCGCGGTGCAAAAATAAGTGCGATTAAAATGCGTTAAAAAAATTATTCTTGTGTAATTAATTAATCTAAATTAACGCGTTAAAGTCCCGGCCCTACTTTAAAGATATCAGTATAGTTTTATTTCCACACCACAGCTATAACGATAAAGGCACAGAGAAACAATATAGTTGGACTCATTTTCAGAATAAGCAGATGAACAATAGAAACACTTACAGCCAATCACAATCCATCCTGTTGTCACAAGCTCGAGAATTTAAAGCCAATGCCATTCATAACCCTAACAAACCGTATTAGTCAAAGTTGAACATCTTATTTTGCATAACTCATTCATTTCTTTTTTCATTGACCTTGTAGCATTTAAAGTAATTGTTTCTTTTATTTTAATTTTACGATAGTACAGTAAAGGAACAAAATCTCACCATGCAACAACACTGCCATACAGAACCTCAATTTGCCAGGAAATTGAACCAAACATCTTGTAGCATGATGAGATGAATTAGCCCATCCTTATTTGTGCTTCAGGACAAAATGACTTAAAGTTTGCTGCACACCAGTATGGGATTAACAGAAGTTATTAGACACATTGATCAAAGTAATATCCAGATGAAAGTCAAGAGCGCTGTGTTTTACATCACAAAACTGAATATTTCATTCTGGCTTGAAAACTTTGTTACGAGGTCACGAGGAGGCACAAGTACGGATGCTTACTATTACATTTTTCAACTGAAGACTCAATTAGACCTACGTCTGAAGATTTGATGTTCCTGACATTGTTTTCCTTCTCTTTTCTAGTTTATGTATGGTTCCGGTCACCCTGACTTTGTCTAACTGCTCCCTGGCTCTGGTAGACGTCATTGTTGATCTGCGGCATAAAACAACCAGGTGCAACTCTGTTTTTCCTGATCTTCAAAATACGTAGGATAACCTTGCAAGCCATCTCACACTCTTGTTGTCTATCTTTGCAGCCCCGAGTCACTGGAAGTGCATGGTTCTTTTAGCTGGCTGGGCCAGACCCAATACAAGCTGCAGCTCCAGGCTCAAGAGGTGCACAGGCTTTCCTTGAAAGCTTGTTTCTTCCAAGCTGGAGTTTATAATTTGGGCACACCCCGTGTCTTTGCCAAGTTGGCACAGACCAGCGCTATGTGCGAGACCAGCCAGCAGAGCGCCATGCCTGCCCTCATCATCATCAACAGCGTTTGAGTAACTCCGCAACGTCGATCCCAACCTTTCTGCAAAGTTCTTGGCCCACCTAAATAAACGAAATAGACCGGACTCCAAGATTTTTCTACATGTTGCTAAAACGAAACCTAATTGAGTGAGATAAGTAATTAAAAAGACTTGAACACGCATTAACACTGCATCTGATGTGCTTGTACGGTCTGCAACGGTGAGCTAAACACAAACAGACTTTAGATGTTTTGTCTTAAATGCACCTGAAGCGTGACTGGATCTGTTTTGTTCCACCCTCCCCATATGTTTAATTTATCTCTCATGTCAGCCATGTCTCTTTTGAAGATTTTTGCTTTTGTTTTATGAAATATTTTTGTTTTTAGAGCTAATTTTTCAAGATCCCAAACATGTGGTAATGTAAATGGCTATGCATCTCTGCCTCCACTGTCCTCTGTTGCCACAGTAACACACACACAAAAAAAACTTCCTCTTAAAACCAGAAGATGAAACACAACACTGTAACCTGATGAGCTGCGGTTCATATCCATGCAGCTGTTGAAAGGACAGACTATTCTGCCTTATTCAGTCAGCCTGCAAAGTGGAAGTTCACCTTACGAGTCGGTAAAGTCCAATCTTAATGTCCGTGACGCAGTGAGGAAATGGCAGAATCCATGTCGCCCAGTCAAACAGCTTTTTACTTGTTAGGACCTGTCAGTAGGGGTGGAAGTCAGTCTGAGGGCATATTTTTGTTTGTGCATCTTTGTGTGGGTTTTCTCTGCAAATTTTTAATTTTCTAAAACCAATCATCTTCTCCCACCACCCCAGCTCTCATTCTGTCATCTCCACTACTTTGATCAAACTGTTATTTAAATGTATCTACATGACTGCTTTTCTGGAAAAAAAAAATGATGTATTATATTTATAACAAATTACTGTACATAGAATAAAATGTAACCAATAACCAAGAACCCGGCTTTCTGTTGCCTTCTTAGATGTTTGGTTTATTTTAGAAATGTAATTTGCTGTATTGATTTATCAAATACCATCTACCAATCACAACACGATTTTGTTCTCTAGTATGCGTTCCCTGGGAAGCATGTAATTGAACATGCTGTGGTAAATGATGGATGCGAAGCTTGTTTTTAATAATAGTAATTTTCTTTTTTGTGCCTGACTTTTTACTTCTTAAATTTTTAACAAGTGTAGAAAAAAAAAGTTCAGAATCTTGCCAGAAATGCTTTTATTGTCTTCTGAGTTTTTCTTCAATAGGGCTGCTTCAGTCAGTGGACAACTAGGTTTGTCTACAATGTTAAGCATTTTGTCACTGAAGGCAAACAAAAGCTGGAATCTGGAAGACTCAACATGCTTCAATGTCATTCTGTTGATGTTGCCACCTGAAGCGGTGAAAGGAATCTGTTGAATTTCACAGAATTAGACATATGGTGAACCCAATTTTTTATTTTTTTTAATCTCATAAGATTTTCATCATGCTGTTTTAATAATAATAATAATAATAATAAATCTAAGCCCAATTTGAAAAACTACAACTTTTAAGGTTTTGCTTTCCTCTTTGCATCACTTGCATGCACATAAATATTCTTACAATCAAAACTTTATATTCTGTGCATGTAAGCATCGTTAACCTAAAGCATATAACCATATTAAACCAACATTTTGGTGTCTAGTAATCTGAATACTACAGTTATCTATTAATATATATATATATATATATCTTCAAATAAACATCAGTCTGGATGACGTTATATACAGATGGCTTACCAAAAAATGGCTTACATTAATAAACTTCGTAAGCTACGTGTAGTTTATTACTTCTGTTTAAGTGTTTTGATTTAATACCAACATTGTGGATGTAAATAACGTAGACTTAAGTGTTTCCATTTCACTGTAGCAAACGGGAAGCTTTAGATATGCTTTTTTTTTGGTTCTCAGCAACGCATTACCCAAACAAAATTGATGAAAATGAAATGTTTCGCCTATTTTTATCGCACCAAAAATTCCAAATATCTGTTTTTCTGTCCCTTAAGGTGCAAAATGACTCGTTTTGAGTCTTCCTCTGGACGCTGGAGGGAGGAACTGAACTCCAGAGCTTCAGACTGAAGAGCGCTCGAGATCAGAAACGCAGAAAGTTTACAGCGGCGTACATTATTTCACCAATAATTCAATGACCAGTCTGTCTTAATGTAGAATTAACACTGTGCAAAATACAGCAGCGAATTATTTCTAAACCTTTTAAACTCGGAAATGCGTGTGGGATTAAAAAAAGTGTCTTATTCATTAAATGCAAAACTGTTTTTCCCCTTCCCCTATACATTTCTTTTTTATTGCATTCCTTTCTTTACTGCTCTCTCGTGCTTCCTTTTGATTCCAGTGGGCTTCTTTCTATATCTCTACCTTCCTTCTGTTTACTTTATTAGTCTATTATCAATAGCTGCTTATATTTGCGCATTCTAAGGATGCATACCTTCAGTTGTTTTAATCTAATCATGTCGCACTTGATCAGGACTGCTGCACCTGCATGTTGTGTGGAAAGGCACGAAGGGCTGGATCCAGTCAAAGCTCGATGCGTTTCCAGCACCAGGCGTTCAGTACAACTGCTTTTCATGGAAAAGTGAGTTGGGGAGGAGGTTTGGTGGGGGGGTTCATTCACAACTAGTTGTGAACCACTCGGGATCATCTGCACGTGCGTTTGCGCACAGTCTTGCGCAAAATCTCCGATCACCAGCACCGGAAGGTCTCGTATTTGCTCTCCTACGAGCATCCACTCGACTGCCCGTGCCACCGAGATGTGGGTCCGAACCGCGGAGCTTTGACGAATGATCACGGATAAAGCGGATGAACCTCTTCGGCTTTCCGAGGAGAGGCGCGGCTGACATGGTAGGAGGCTAGGGTGATGTTGGAGATGTCAGATGAAAGAGATCCATCATGGGTTGTTTGAACCCACTTGGATTTTTATAAGTGATGGCATTAAATGTCTCCTAGAGAGCAGGTGCATGTGGGTAAAAAGCGCGCAAAGGAGGCAGGTTTGGACGCGAGAGTTTGGTGCCGATGAGTGTCTTGAGATTATGCGCTTTTCCGGGGGCTGTCCTCATGCATATACCCCATTCACTTGTTGATTGTTTGTAATCCTGCCTTGAAAACTCATTTGGTCTTTTTGCATGTTTTGGTTTTATAAGTAAATGAAAGAATTAGAAGGCTTATTACCTACGGATTGCGCTTCTCTTCGCACAAAGTCGAGGATTGCTGTAACACGTTGGTTAAAAATTGGTATCTCAGTGTTACAATGGACTGCATGTTTCAGGCTTTAATAATTCAATTCCATGTTTGTCTGCTACAAATGAATGCATGAATGAATGCAATATGCAACCTATTCCTACACTGTAAATTATTGTCACACAAAGAGTACTGTTTAAGTCTAACCGGCTCCTTGATAACACCAAATAAAAACCGACCTCACTGTAAGAATCAAATGTCCTTATTTTAGAATTATTATTACTTCCCTCTGTTTCTTTCATTTAAATAATAGGCTAATCATGAAATAGAGCATTAGCTACAATAGCAACTCCAACTTTTGTAAAAAAAAAAAAAAAAAAGTGTATGAGCAAAATGGTCAACTTTAATTAAATGTGATTTTTATTGTTATATTAGAGATTTTATAACGTCTCCATCAGCAAACATGACAAGCGTGTTTTAGTGTTTAATCAGCCCATTAGTGGTCATTCATTGCAACATTACAACACTGTGTTTAAGCGTTATTACTATTATAGCGTTTTTGTCAAAACTGTTTGATTGACATCATTAATCCCAGAGTAAAAGTTGTTCGGAACAAGGAGATCCATGATATTATTATGAAGATATAGTCTTATAGTGAATGTATGAGAGATTTAAGGCTCTGGATATGGCCTTATTTAATGGTTATCTGACACATGTTTTAACCAACTTTCATAATGTTTTGTGTTTTTATTTAGGTTTTATAGGCTTTTGAGTATATATGGCCACACCCCTTTTTAAATGACCCTGTATTTAATAACCAAAGCACAAAATTCAGTTTTTAAATATTAGGGCTGTCAAAAATAACACGTTTTAAGTTGTTAATTCCGTCATTTTTCTTTTACGCATTTCACGCGTGCGCAGTGTGACGAATTATTTGTCAGGAAAGTGGGGCAACAATTACCTCTGAGTAACTGCACATTGTATCAGTGACACGTGGGAACTGAAGTCTTTTACGCTGGCTGTATTAAAAACTGAGGAGCGTCATTTTGCAGAGGCTTGTAAAGAACAGTTCCTGTCTGTTGCTTGTAAGTGGGGGCAAAGTTCATTAAATTCATCTTACATGCTATGGACACATGAACTGTGTCGCTTACATGCTGCAGAAAAGTGTCACAGTGAGTCTTGCTGACAGCGTCAGTGCCGCACGATAGTTTTGCAGCAACGTCTATTTTTGCTGCGCCACTTACGCTGGATTAAAGTGACTGTGTGCTGTTCTTGATTATTTTAATTCAAGTGTAGTTGCAAATAGTGATTAATCCTGATTAATCCACTGAAAATCCTGATTAATTTGATAAAAAAAAAAAAATCATAAAAAATATCATTTGACAGCCCTAATATATATATATATATATATATATATATATATATAAAGTAGCACTGCGCTCGCAAACACAGATTACATAATGAAATGAAAAATTAGACTAATCGGATCAATCACCACAAAGGAGAGGTTTGGAAAAATGATTCATAAGAGAATTGTTTGGGATTCGTTTAGCACCTAAGGTAAAAAAAAACAAAAACACACAAATGATAAGACAATGAAAGTATTTTTTGGACCTGTATGTATGTTAACCTGTTGTTGGGGACTCCCAAAACCAAAATATATACCTTGCATTACCCATAATAGGAGCAGTTCTTATAGGATTTCTCTCCAGCTGTTGCTCATTTCATGTTAGCCTACACACCACTCTGTGTTACAGCATTCTCTCCTGCTGCAATCAAACGTTGTCTTAACCACTGAAACAGAGACAACAAACCATACTGTGATCACTTTGTTATTACATTGCTTATATTAATATTTTAAATATTCCAGAAATCCAGGAAATACCTTAATTCTTATGCAGTGCATACTCCCATCCCACCAAATCTGTTCTGTTCTGAGGAGTGACAATGAATGACATTCCAATGAGCAGAATTGGAAGATTTAGAAATTAGATTTTGTAGCTCATCCTACAAAAAATATCTTCAATATTTCAAGACAAGGTCACCTTAGTACCTACAGAGAAAGAACAGAAACCTGTTACATATTACATAGACCCAGTGTATGATTGAAGTCACATTATACATTATACTTCTTATTATGCTTAAATCGCAAAGCATTCATTAATGATTTGTTAATGATTTTAATGAGTTGATTCGCTAGAAATATATTTATACCCACCCAGTAAAAAAAATAAATATATATATATATATATATATATATATATATATTTTTTTTTTTTTAATCTAAGGACATACCTTTTAT
>JAUMHI010000065.1:6719300-6759482 GCA_032359435.1 Enteromius unitaeniatus
AGACTGGCATGAAATGCTTAGAGAGCTTAGAATACTCAAATAGATACTGATTTAGGAGTAAATTGCAGTGGTCTCTTTATTTTTTTCCCCCATAGCTTTACACTGTAAAAAATGATATTTTTACAGTAATATACCGGCTGCTGGGGTTGCCGAAATTCTAACGTTAAATAACAGTAAAACCTTTCTTTTACGGCAAAAACGTGTACACTATAAAAAGAAATCCGTAAAATTTACAGTAAAAGACCGGCAGCTGTGGTTGCTAGTTACAATTAAATACTGTAATTTCTAATAAGAAACCATACTATCTGATAAAATGTTAATATACCAAATTATTGCAATAGTGAAATCTGCTTTGTACCTTTAAAATATACTGATAAGTACCAAATGCAAGTGGTGATGAGAAAGTCACATGATGAACCAAAGCCCATCACAAGTAGCTTTTAAATAGTAAAACATATAGAAGGTGCTCAGCGTCATTCACACAAACACTAAACACCATCATGGCAAGAATTATTAAACTAAAATGGGTAATAAACATTAATTTAACAACATTACATGTAACATACAACCCTAATAACCATAACTTATACAAAAAAACAAAAAGAAACATCGTTTTTTTTAAAGAAAAAACATCAAATTCAAACAATTTAAAATGCAATGCAGGGAATTCTGCTGTTTACGGTGTATCCCTGTAAATTTAACAGGAATTTACAATTAACCATTTAACAGGGTTTTACCGTAGCTTTTTTAGAGTTAAATTCACAGCCATTTTTTACAGTGTATATCTAAGTTCATCTAATGTATGGCCTATCACAGGCGAAAACAACAGATTATTTTTATACCTTGTGACCCATGTGCGTGTATAAAACTTTTTCTTTACGTGGAGTAACCAACTAGATTGTCGTTTAGATTGGTCTACACAATTTTCACGAATTGAACACTTATGTGCTTTATGTTGTTTTGCAGTCAGACTCTGTACAGACGTCCATCCATACCTATAGTTGAAATCCAGCGGCAGGCTAGACATTTTGCTGATCTCGGTTTATTTCTCCTCGTATATGGACTCAGGAGTGCTGACACAACTTTTGTGTAGTAGTTAAATTAAAACCACGTTACACTGACAAGAACCATAGCTGAACCACAGACGGCCATCGATGCTTATAATAATATCAGCTTGTGGTTTCAACATTTGCTGTTTTCTCACAATGCTGCTTGTAAGAGTTTTTCTTTGAGAGGAAGAGGAAAAGTTTTTTTTTTTCATATTTGATTACATACTGGTTTGTTTCCTCTTCGTACCACATGGGAAATTCATTACACCTCTCTCTTCCTCTGTTTCAGTCAACACATATTTCTTCATGGTACAGGCTCAGGGTATCATGTTACGAGACAATGTGCGGACCATCGGTCACATGATCAGGCTATACACCAATAAGAACAGTACCCTCAATGGCACAGGTAAGAGTGAACGTCCTTCAGACTGATCATTATTTAACTGAACACTATTGCAAAAGCTTGAGCATACTTAATAGCAGGCAAGTCTTTTAATATGTACACCATTAACTGTAAGCATGGATGAAGATGCTTACCTAGTGGACTTTTTGAGTGATTAAATCACTTGCACATGCATTGCTGTCCACATGGATTCAACAACCAATAACAATCTTGGCAGAAATTACATCATGAATTGGGAGGGGATGTATACTTTCGTCTTAATGGGTCTATTTTCTTGGCTTCAAAGTCAAGTGAAAGTCACCGCACAAAACAGCGATAATAAAATACATATAAAATCATGCTTTTTATTTAATTACATATAATTTCACTAAAAAATGAATGTTTTATTAGGGTTGCACTGGTTTTAACCCTGTTAGAGAACTTTATTCAGTTAACTCTTAAAGAGATTTTTGATTTAAGTTGAAGTTTTTAGCTAAAAATGGAAATAGCCACAGAACCTGGAATGGTAAATATAACTCGAAATGGCCAGTCGCATTGACTCTATAATGTGTCTTCATTTGAACAGATTATCCAGATGGAAATAACTCTAGCGAGTATATCGCTCAGCCAACCACATACCTCCCTGAGAACTTCACATATGCTCAGAACCTGCCCTGTCCCGAACGGTTACCTTCTATGAGTAAGTGTCTCGAGTTAAACAGGGCATTTGTTTATTTGACTCAGAAATGATTTTCATATTGTTTGATTTGAATGCTAATGATGCTATGTTTAAATCAGCATACAAATGCACTAAAGGGAACGCATACTGGTTCTAATTTGCTTTAATTAAACTGGCTTTTGGCTCTGAAATTGCATAGTTTCCTGCTATATAGTAGATACAAGTGCCTTTTGCACCTCTTTAGTTCTATAACTGAAAGTACAGTACTGGGACAATTTTGTGCAAACTGTAAAGGGTTGCATTCACACTGACAGTGGGTACTAAAAAGTGATGTAAGGCCATCGACACTGGCGTTCAACAAAATTACAACGTAAAAAATGCACAACAGGAGGGTGGAGGACACAGTGTGATCATCATTATTAGTTGCAGTGTGAACACGCCAAAAATTTCCACATTTAGCTTGGGCAGTACAGAGAGTTTGTGAAAAGACTAGATTTTCTGAATTCACAGTGTATAAAACAGTTTGCAAAATCATTACTATATCTGCTGAGATTTTAAAATATGTGCATTTGCTGCACGCTTTACTATCCCATGAGTCCACAGAAGAGAAGTTGCAAATGCCAGTGAAACAATGCAACTGACTTTGACTAAACCTCATTATTGTATTGGCTTTCCTGGGAAGGATACATCTGGTGCTCCTTTAGCTTTTGGCCAAAAGCTAAAGAAGCCGTCTTAGAAGGCAGCCTAAACAGCTTTTGTTTGGGGAGTGTCACATTGGGTGTGAGGTATTTGGTTAGTATTCACACAATTTTTTTTTTTTTTTTTTTTTTTAGGGCTTGCCTTTCATAGCACTAAGAAATGGTTTTTCTTTTGCTTAGTTTATTGTTGTATGTCCTTGCAGAGGGTCAGATGGACGTGAACATGACAGAGGTTCCTATGGAGGAGACTGAACTGAAGCTCAAACATCTGGGCATTCGATTTGGAGGCCACTGGAAGCCCAAAGACTGCAAACCACGCTGGAAGGTGTGACATTGTTGAAGTTCATTATCCAAAAAGGTCTTTCGGCACATCAATATGATTTTTTCTTTCTTGCTTTCTCTCTCTTAGGTGGCCATTTTAATCCCCTTCAGGAATCGCCATGAGCATCTTCCTATTCTCTTTCAGCACCTCGCCCCTATGCTCCAACGCCAACGCTTGCAGTTTGCCTTTTATGTCATTGAACAGGTGTGCACTTCCACCGATGGCCTACTTTAGTAGTCTGCATTTGACCTCTGCCTGTCAGTGTCATGTACCAATGATTGAGAAAAATAGACAATTATATATATATATATATATATATATATACACACACAATCGGCTCATCATTGTGATGTTTGTCGCCGATACACGATACCATCGGCGATAGACACCACAATGCTGAGCCGTCATCGCGATCCTCCGCCCCACCACAGCACCAAGCTCCGTCAAAATACACTTAATCTATAGCGGCAAATCTATGCCATTAATAAGCGAGCGCACCACTGATGCTGACGATAGGAAAATAGACGTACTTGGGAAGAAACGGGTCCGCGAGCTAATTTCAAACCCTTGCACACGCTCGATGTGTCATCCACACTGTTTTAGTTACAACTAAACACCCCCCCCAACCGCCACCTACGACGACGATATCATCGTCCATCGCGATGCTTCAGATTAGACATCGTACGATGCCACATTGGTCAACATCGCCCAACCCTAATATGTATTTATATGTACATAAAACACATGGTAAACAAACAAGTTTATTTTGGATGCCTTTAATTGCAATTATTTGATGCTACTACTAATATACACATCTAAATATTTTTATACATTATACATGTAATTAATATACACAGTACACACGCTGTGTAAATAATATAAATAAGCTTTTATTTTTATCGATTACTCATTTAACAGCACCGTTTTAATTCTTTTTTTTTTTAAATCCTGTGATTTCAGACGGGTACTCAGCCGTTTAACCGTGCCATGTTGTTTAACGTGGGCTTTAAAGAGGCCATGAAAGACCTGGACTGGGACTGTTTGGTGTTTCACGACGTCGATCACATCCCAGAAAACGACCGTAATTATTACGGCTGTGGTCAGATGCCTCGACACTTCGCCGCCAAGCTTGACAAGTACATGTACATGTAAGTTATTCCTCACTAATGCAGTTTTACTTTCTCTTACTTTTCATTACTTTTACCACTTTACTCTTTGTCTCTTTTCTGATGGCTTAACATTTATTTTCCGTGTTGCCCAGCTCTTGATTTCCCAGCTTTTGAATGCAGCTAAGTTGATTTCAGTTTGTTTTCAAAGTGTGTATTTCGAGGCTTGTGTTTTCAACATTTCTAGAGGGTTTTTTTAGGTTGTGTGTGTGTGTGTGTGATCCTAATGTACATTACCAGTGTTTGTGTTTGGTTAGATAGTTGGAGTGTTTGTGATTAAGATAAAATCATCCTATCCCAGCACTGAACCAAAGATAAGAACCATCTGTAACATTCAAATGAATTCAACCATAACGTCTTTTGCAAGTATAGCTACTAATGTTTAAGGCTTAACCATTCGTGTCAGATGTGCTGAAATACTTCCACCCTTCACATCCTGCAGTGTCATTTTGTGATTTCCCTCTTAGTGGTCTTTAGATTTACTCTGTTGCAGAGTCATTTCCTTGATCGCAATATCTGAATGTGCAAAAATAAACTACGCCATGCAGCATTTGTGCTGTTATTGTTCAGGGTATTTTTGCATTGATCCGAATGTGATTTTTATTTAGCTGTTATTCATCTTTGTCTCCATACATTCATGTAGTTAAGACTGTGTATTACAAAGAAAAATTAAAGCATTTCCCTCTTTCCTATTCCATCCAATTCATAATGTCTGTCCAAATCGTTTTGATTGCGTTCAGCAAGCCTGATTTGTCTGTTTGTAGATGTTCAGGACCTGCAGAACTTCACAGTTCGTAACGTTCACATCCGCAATGAACGTATAGCATCTGTAGTAAACAACCAATGCAAGGGTGTGGTTCATCTTTTTTTCTCTTTTAGTGGTTATTCATAGCAGTTCATAGAGCTTTGGTGTTAGGCAGGACTGAAAAGCTTCAGGGACATGCAGATTTTAGGACTATATGTAATGCAGATTATGTTGTTTGGGTAATGAGGTGTAAACGCCGCTCTAATTGCCTCTCAAAAGTGTTTGAGGTAGTTGGAGAATTTACTCTCGTTTTGCATGTGACCAAAGAGTGATTAAAGACCCCGTGGCACAGCTTTGCTTTGGTTTGGTTAAGACCGAAAGTATAGTTGTTCCTCTAAACAAACTCTGGTTGAAACCAAAACTGCTTTGCGGCATCTGCACGGAAGTAAATACATGTTGTGTCTCCTTATCGCCTTGTGACGTAGTCTGACAGTCTGTACTATTAAAGGACTTTTTTTGTTGCCTATTGCTTTCAAGTGATTTCTGATGGTAAGGTTTATGTTTCTTCTTTTTATTTAAATCTTGTTTTGTTTGCTCTTTGTAAAGAATGTTTTGCTAATGATGGCGTATTTGTAGTTCAGCTTGCTAAGTGCGGGGTGTTTGTGTTTTCAGTCTTCCCTACAATGAGTTTTTCGGTGGAGTCAGTGGACTTACCGTCGAACAGTTCCTCAAGATCAATGGCTTTCCCAATGCATTCTGGGGCTGGGGCGGAGAGGACGATGACCTCTGGAACAGGTCAGTTGTGTTTAATTAGTAGTATGTGTTTATTCATAAGACCAGCATAGGTCTTTTATAACTATCCAGTTACGTTTGTACAAGAAGCAGTTCCGTGATGTTGATGCTGTTTTAAAGCAATCGTGTTATCATAAAGAAATAAGTATGTGTGACACAAATATGTGTGTGGGCGGGTTTCTTGTTTTCAGGGTTCATTACGCAGGTTTCAACGTGACCAGGCCAGAAGGTGATATTGGGAAATACAAATCTATCCCTCATCACCACAGAGGAGAGGTGCAGTTTCTGGGGAGGTCAGTACACACACACATTACATAGGCATAATGGTTTTTATACTGGACAAAGCGTGCCCTACACCTAAATCCCTTACAGGAAACTTTGTGCATGTTTAGATTTTCAAAAACGTAATTCTGTGTGTTTTTATAATCCTTTTGAAAAGTGGGGACATGTGATAATTTCCTGAAAAGTCACCTTCATCTTGTAAATGCCTATGTCATACCCGTGTCGTCATACAAATTCACAAAAACACACACACACACACACACACACACACACGTAAACACTAGGGGTGGGTTGTACATGCAAAAAATCGTACTAGTATTTGAACTAAAATAAACTACCATTAAAAATGTAACGAGTTGTTGTTTTTAAAGAACTTTTAGTCAGCAACCTGGCATTAAATTGATAAAAAAATTACGCTAAAGACATTTATGTTGTTACAAACAGCTGTATTTAAAGAAAAATTCTGTTTGTCAAAGAATACTGAAAAGTATATCATGATTTCAACAGAATAGTAAGCTTTTAATGAATTTTTTGGTTTAAAACAGTAAGCCAAGGACATTTTTTATATATATCTTTGTATCATGTAAATCTTTGGTTAAGAGACCATTTTTTAAAAACCCAAACCCAAATCAAAACCCAAACTTTTGAATGGTTCTAATATAATGATCCCAAACAATGTTTAAAGTAGAGGCCTACTTCAACACATTCAAATGGAAATAACAACAAAATAGACTTATTATAAATAAGCTTTAATTAAAAAACTAATTCCAAGCAGTGTTATTGCTGTTTTTTTTTTAAATTAAACTAGTCTTTTCCATTGTTTCTAAAGCAAACTTTTATATTGTTGAATATGTTTTTAATCCAAATGTTGTTTAATAGTTTTTAAGGTAATTCACTCACACAAAGACTTATTTGCTTCTCTCTATGTGTTTGCCTCGGCAAAACCAGTAATAGGAAAGCCTGACATAATTAAGACAAAAAAAACAGGAACTGTGTGCTTCGCTGTGGGTCAGGGCAGCAAAACTGAGGAAGCACCTTTTTTGTTCTGATAAGCACTTTGTAAAAGAAAATGCGAACTAAACCAACTTATTCCTTGGCTTCTCTTTTGTTTTTTCCCCACTTTTGGAGGCTAGTACTTCAAGATCAAGGAGGAAAAGGTGTTTCTTGTGACGGTTCTGTACGGTCTTTATCTCTAACCTGCTTACGCTTGACCTGACCTTAAACAAAAGTTTCTCTCTGTGTAACCCAGAGTGGATTGACCTACGTGTGACAAAAACATATTTGCGACCATACATGTATAGATCTCTGCGTATTGTAGGCGATTATCTCAAGGACACCCTAACCCCCGGTTCATCTCGCCCTCCCCTCAGGTACAAGTTGCTGAGATACTCTAAAGAACGACAGCATCTGGACGGCTTGAACAATCTGCAGTACTCTCCGGAGGTCTCTCTGAGCAGCCTGTATAAGAACATCACGGTCAATCTGAATCCCGAGCTGGCCCCCATAACGGAGTACTAACCGGCTGCGACCCCCAAGGTCAAAAAATGTGACGTATCGATGCCAAATGCCCTTAAAAAACAGGAGTGAGGAGGGCAGAGGCCTGTCTAATGCACAGTTGGTTGCGTGACGTGAGTGTGTGTGTGTGTGTGTGTGTGTGTGTGTGTGTGCGGTTACTGGATCATATCTGTGAAAGTGTATTAGCGTGACTGTGCGCGTTTAATTGCATGTTCCTATGTCCATGCTGGCTTTAGCGAATCAGATCACAACACAAAAAAAGGTGGGGAGTGCCAGCGTCAACAAATCAGATGTTTACTGCGAAGCCTTAATTGAATTTTATAGGCTATAAACTCCAGTCATCTGTGCTTACATTGTAGAAAGCTTGGTTTTACATTGGAACAGCACTCTTGGCGCCAATAGAGTTTTTGTCATGCTCTGTTAGTATCATTTTTTTTAATGCATATCGTTTTTTCTTTTAAAGAGAAAACTGTTTAGAAGATGTCAATGCAGTTTAAATGGATGCATTTTAAACCTGACTTTCACTTCAGATCGTTACTTTGTATTACGATATACATTTCACCTTGGTGTTTTTGTTTTTTTGTTTGTGTTTTTCAAAAATCTCTTGGCTATACAGAAGGCTGTGACAAGTTGCATGCATGACCCAGACTCCCCTGTAAATACCTGGCTTTTTAAATGATGCTTTAACTTTATCCCCCAAAAGACGCCTGTGATTCCAGTGGAAACACTCTTCTTTTTGGCAGCTATTGATTTTGATTTCTGCTCATTTTATTATAATTTTTTTCTTATTATATATATATATATAAATAAATTTATTTATTTTTTTTTTTTTTTTTTTTTATATATATATTTTCAATGGTTTGGGACACGTGACGTACAGTGGACAAAAAATATTAGCGATGACCACAGAATGCAAAAAAAAAACCCAACAAACAAAAATGACATACAGATATCATTATTTGCTGCATGCCTTAATTTATTTTTTTGTTACGTGATTATTTTGTCTTAAACTTAAGTTTTTAGTCACTCTGAATGTGTTTTTTGTCATCGCTTTTGTTAATGGCATAATCGTTCTTATGTCTCTCTTTTGAAGTGCACTCCGCAGTGTTGAAGGAAGACATGAGTCAAACAATAGCGAGGTGTTTACGAGGCAGGTCGTTCGCAGCTGCTAAAGCCAAGACGCCCTTCGCAGGGTTTGGCGTGTGTCTCAACCTGTGTGTTTTTGTCTGTTTGTGTGTGTAGCTTCCAGTGTGAACTAATGGGTGACATTGCGCTCCGGTAGGGCCGAGATGAGAGGGCGACGTCGCCGTTGCTCTTGAAAGGCATTCGGAGTACACTTGGGCCATGACGACTTTATGCTGTTAAAGTTTCGAGCATTACAAGCTGTAGGGGAAAACTTTTTGTTGGTACATGTTTGCCTTTTGTAAATAATTTTAATTTGTCGGAGTTGTCGATATAACATGTTGCATTCATTTTGTTGCGTGTATTTTAAGTTATCATATATATGTCCAAAAACTGCTGTTTCATATCCTCTCATGCTGTCTGTGTGAAATTTAGTGAGTGGTGTAGATTGCGGCACTAACTGAATTTTCTGAAGTTGAGCCACACTCGTACCTCACACAGATGCTTTGAAGGCTTTTTGTTTAGTCCTTTTATCTGAGGTGTAGATGAGCCATGGCTTCTTTTTGGTCATCCGAGTGCATTGTCTTTTTTCTGAGTGGATGTCTTGTTTTCCTCCCATTGATATTGGTGTCCCCGACGTGATCTCAAATTCCCAGTTTGTTGTTTACAGTCTTCTTAAACCATCAGACTTGCAGTTAGGTCTAATCTAATCTGTTTACTGTGGTTACGGGTTACAAAAATAAACATTTGACCAACTTGAAGAATACTGTCATATAATATACTTTATATGATATATGGAGGTTGCTGGTGCCAAAGTCCACTTTTCCTTTTCCGCGTCCCTTCGGCTCTCCTCATCTTTCAGCTGCGGATAGTGAAATGTAGCTCTAGGACATCAGCTCAATGTAAACTTTTGGATCCAGCCACTTTGAGTGTTTGTGTATGTGTGGTGTCACCTTCATGTGCAGTCCAGTGTGAGAGGATTGCTGGAGAATGACATGAAACGCGGCTGAAAAACCCTTTGTCTCGCTTTTCCACTGCACGGGGCCAACAAATTTGCATAAGCAAATTTGGAGTCAAATGTGCTTTTGGTTTATGCCCTGTGTTCATGTTGAAGCAGCCGTTAGATATAACCACTTAATAGGTGTTGTTTAATGTAAAAGTAGGCCTTTTAGATTGGGTTTTGGCTTTGGAAGAAGAAAGTGTGGATTATGAGCATTAGTTTCCAGAATGCTCAAATAAACGTTTATCATTCCACCTTCACTGTGCACTGTTTTTTTTTTTGTTTTGCAGGCACTTTCACAGAGTAATGATTAGTCTTACGCTGCAATATGAAGTCCGATAGGCCTGTTACTATTTAATCATTAGCTTTCGCACCACAGTGAAATGGGTTTATTTGGATACACAGATTGGGACTGAACATTTACACGTTATTCTTAAAGTAAGGTGGGTTGCAATACGAAAACTGAATGTTTTTTTTTTATTTTATTATTATTATTTTTTTATTAAATGTAAAATGTACCAGTGAGACTGCTCTGGTGTGTTTGGATCTGGTGGTTAGTCAGTCGTAGCCTTTGAGGAAGCTTTTTTCAGTGCTGTCTGCTAAGTTTGATTCATCCTATCTAATTTTTCACCCCAAACCCACCCCTCTCATAGCTGCCCCATCCTGTTCAGCCATCTGAAAAATATCCAGAAGAAATAATAGAGAATTTTAAAAGATGATTTATTCACCATTACAGAACTGTAATGTGTAGAGTGTTACATTTTTGCAGTATTCATATCTGTGCCTTGATTTTTTTTTTTTTTTTATTGATTTTTTTTTTTTGCATTGTTGAGATGTGCAGTGGGGTGTGTGTGGATGGTGTTTAGAAATAAAACTGGGTGCACATTTACTTTTTTTTTTATATATATATATTTTTTTTTTTAATCTGGAGCTCTGTCTTTAGAACTGAAATGTCTGCTGGTCATTGAATGGGAACTGAAAAACATGAGGATCTTCTCCTGTATTTGCGTTTCTCCATTGTTGAGGGTCCACTTTAACTGTAACACCAGTATGAGAAGCAGAACATCTTGAAATGCCAGCTGCTTTGACTGACATGTACAACCTGCTTCCAGATGACTTTTTTGTTTTGTTTAGTTTTTGTTGTTGTACCGGTCTCTTCACTGCGTTTCGCTCTGTAATGATCATTAAAAGACTTTATAGTTGAAAACTTATTCAGTCTGATCTCTTTAATTGGTGGGTTCAAACAAGGTTCAAAATGCAAGTAAAAACCCGCTTTGGTGAATAACGTTATTCAGGATTAAGAAACTGCAGCATAAACTTATGGTTTAAGTCAAAGTGAATAACTGTCAGATTGTTGATGTGATGCATACATCAAGCTTTGGATTCACTTCAGCACTTAAATGAAAGCCTTTATGTATAATGCATTATAAAGGTATTCATAATGTAATGCACAATATAATGTTATAAATAATTGCGAACTGTTTATTTAAATAATTTTGTGTGTGTGTTTTAATTTGTTATACTTTCTGAAGAGAAACAAAAAAATAGATAATTATGCACATAAACATTTGTTTATTCATGAGATCATACAAATGCATTATATGCTGCACCACAAGCCAAAATTAATGCATTAATACTGCATGACATTTAAAGGCTGCATGTAAAGTTTTACCAATGATTTTAAAACCGATTGGCATGTACTAATAATACAGTGCAAAAAAATACAAAAATAAAATGGCTTGTGAGTAATATATATAAAATTCACAATACTGTCGTATTTTGAACATATAAATGCAGCTTTAGTGATCATAAACCATACCGGTTTCACAAACAGGGCTTAGCTTAAGCCAGGACTAGACCTTGGTTAAATAAGGAATGTAAGCAACTTTTACAAAAATGCTTTGGGGGAAAAAAATGACAAGTGTGCAACTTGACACAGAACGATATCGCAAACATGTTTTAAGACATGTCGAAGCAAGATCTTTTGAGTTGACTAAGTCTGTGACTAGCTTAAGCCTCGTCTGTGAAGCCGGGAGATGAAGTTTCCAAACTTTTGACAAGTACTTTTATTTATCAAACAGGGATAGCAAGGACCCTGAATGTAAAGAAACTTCTGTAAGTTGCTGTGTGCTGTCATTCGTGTGCTTTGACGACCACAGCTGTTGTGGTGTACGAGAAGGGGCTCAGAAGCAGAGCCAGAGTGTAATGACGATGCCCCTCGGCATGAGCCTCAAACACCACCTGCAAAAAAAAAACACCAAAGAACCCTAAAAGTGGCTTCACATACGTGTGCTCGGTATGTTTGTGTTGTCCTTGAATGCTCTGTCCTCTTATCTAGAACTGTCCATTACTGTGTGTCTATAGGAGCATAAATATTTACCTCCCCACAGTTAATATAGATCTTGGTTCACATCCAAGACAATCATTCAGGGCATTAATATACATATATGTGCAGCAAAAACAGACAAATTCAAATCTGGTAGGTTGGTGTTAGAAATAATAATAGTAAAAAGTAGAAAGGAAGGTTAGGTACCTTGATAATAACAATAACTCATCACTTAGCAACTTTTAAATGCTCATTAATGTATAAGTGCCATTAAAGCATTACTTACATTGGCCACCTGGTGAAAAGGTGTACGGCCCTCCGCCTTCCAGTAGGCTTTAGTGTCAAACTCCACCCGATACACACCTGGAGTGAACTCCTCCTCGCTGATCAAGCTGTGCACCTCTCCCGCCATGTCCACTTTCCTGTGTGAGAGGAAGAGCTCATTAATGATAATGACAAAACCATGGAAGAAGAAACTGTGTGTGTCAGTCTATACATTTGTACAACTGAACTAAATCAGTGCTATTTTAGTATAATTCATTTTTATTTACTTTGATTTTTCATTCATATATCTATTAGTGCTGTCAAACGATTAATCATAATATCATCCCAAATAAATGTTTTAGTTTGCGTAACGTGTGTACTGTGTTTATTTATTATGTGTATATATATATATATATATATATATATATAAATACACACAAGTGCAATTATAAATTTTGAAATATTTACATGCGTTTGTATTATTATGTGCATAAAAAATATTAAACATAAATATATGCAAACAAAAACTTGGTGGTATTGCGATATATAAATATATATATATATATATAAACAAAAATGTGTAATTTATTATTTATTTGTTTATTTTTATTATTATTATTTGTATTATTTTTTATTAGATTTTATGGTTTTTAATTTTAGATAACAATACAAACCAATTTGACTTCTTTTTTTTTTTTTTGGACAGATATACTGTCATTGAAGCATAGGTTAATATTTGACTTCATTGACTTATCCATAAAATATGGAAATGCAATTGATGTAATTAAATTGGCATCAGAAGATTTATAGAGCGTGACGGCTATCGTGATCTTACCCGCTGGCAATCTTTTCCCATGTACCACCTTGATCTTGGCGATAAACCTCCAGACCTATATTTCCAGCAGGAGTCCCTTTCACAGCATCCAGGATCTTTACTGTCAGAGGGCAGAGAACATCTGAACCACCATGAAAAGCCTGAAACACAGTCAATGTGCATAGAAATGCTCCTAAGTTTTGCTCGGTCTAAACATGGTGCTTAGTCTTTCTGTTTCTCATTTGGGTCTGGAAATAGAACCTTGTTCTTGAGATGATCTTATCTTAAGATGAGTGGCTTTGTATTACTTAATAGTGGGTTGCTTTTGGATAAAAGCTAAAGCTAAATAATGGAAGCATCTGTATCAGCCACGAGTCGTTTGTTAGGTCAGTGACCGCCTGGACGTAAAGCTGTGTATATGTGTGTTTTTCCAGTACAGAGTTTACCGCAGCACTTTGTAGTATGGCAGAACGCAGATAACATTGTGACCCATATGTTAGCTTGTCCAACAACTGAAAGTACCTTGTCTCACCCTTAAGGGTGCAATTTAGGAGACATTTTGTCTTTCGCATACATTTCATAGATTTTGTGTCACTGCCAAGTTAAATATAACTAAAAGGTGCTAAGAGTAAGAGTTTTCAGCCGGTGGTTTCTTTCCTAAATTCACTCCTCCAAAGACCTGATGCAAAATCAAACAAAAAGCAACTCTAATTTCGTTAACACTCTTATTCTTCAGAAGCTAAAACCGCATTTTTAACAGCCTTTTCATTATTGTATGCACAGCCCAGAGCTGACAGGAAGACAAGTGAGATCTCTCAGATAATTCACGCTATTGTGGTTCTAATAAATGGAAGCTGTCATAGTTAGTAAGCATTTATAGTGGTGAATAGATGCTAGATATGTATTTTGTGTTCCAATTTGATTCAGTAGGCTAGCAAAATAAACAAACGAGGAGAGATGATACAAAATATATTGCAATAAATGTATAATTTCTATAACATGAAGAATTTAACATTTGAACATATAAAAAGATTTGCAATGTTAATAATTATGAAACATCATCACAGCCTGTTAAAAGTGGATTTTTATGGAAAATATTATTATGAATAAATAACAAATTCCCTTTACACAGCCAGAACTCTCTAGTATATATGACATACAGAGAATTCATGGAATAGCACTTGCTCTTAGCCTTGAATGGATCACTTTAACATTTTTAGTCAGATTTATTGCCAGATTTATACATAAGTTCCTGTTATATAGCTCTATAGAACAAGCAATGGAACTTACCACAGGTGCAGATCTACAGTAGGCAAAGAGAGATGCAAGAAGCATACAAATCACTGCTTTGGCCATGTTAGAGCACAACTGCATGAGATAAAGACCCCAAATGCTCTTTATACAGTTGCCGACCCTGTCATCAGGTGACTCAATGGGGTATCTGCGGGGCCCTGTTGACATTGTAAACAGGGGAATCAGTAACTTCGTACAACTTGGTTTATCCTGTGGAAACAATCAAGGACATTTTCCCGTATTTATTAAACAACCCTGTCCTGTCCTTGGAATTTGTGCATTTCATGATTGTTAATTCCCAAAGTTCCTCCGCTCTGTGAGAGATCTGATTCATTGTTTGTTTACTTTTTGAGGACCTTAGTTCAGGCTCACTGGTGAAATGTTTCTGGGCAGCACAGATTTGTGGGTCTGAGCTATTATCGACAGTTCAAAGAAAAGTGTACAGTTATCCCTTGAGAGGCGGGTATGCACTTGTTTTTCACATATTTTCATGTGCTAGCTGTATTGCTAACGACATTAGATCCCCAAGCGGAAAACAGCAGAATTATTTTCCTTTTCCTGAATAGATTTTTATCAGATTCGTAACAGGCCCGTGGTTGGGTCATGCATTTATTTTTAAACAAAACCTACAGTTTTTAGGCACAGTAACATGGAAAGGAAAAGTAAAAATAATAATGATAGTAATAAATAAAGAAAACACTTTGTATCTATGAAATGCAGGCTCAGTAGTTTCATGCACAGAAGGTGTGACTTGAGTTCACTGTTGAAATTTGGATAATGCATGTCCTTTTCCATTGTGGGGGACAACTACTTTGAATCTGTAGATACAAGCTTGCTACAAGCTAATAATAATAACTCAAAGCAAAACTAGTCAAATTACTGTTTGGAAAAAGGGATTGCTCTCCTAAAACTTCTCTGTAGTTCTGTATGAAGGTGTGTAACAGTTGATGGTACCCATTGACTTCCAAAGTATTTACTTATTTATTATTAATGTTTATTAATTTTTTACTTAGAAAGTTATTGGTGACCATCACACCTGCTTTAAAATATCCTTGTGTTCAGAAAAAGAACAAAAATACAGGTTGGAACAACTTGAGACTTGACTAGACTTCAGCTATCCTATTTTATTTGTTGGGGTTTGAATTAACTTATTCAGCTGAATTGATAAATTCAGTTAGGTTGACAATCAAACTTGAATTTGTTAAATATAAATTTCAGTAAAATGGCTCTAGCGCCATCTGCTGAAAACACCTTTAATTATGCCTGTAAGGCCAATGATGCATAAGGATGTGGGAGGGGACTACCTGTGAGCTACTAAAGAGAAGCTGTTTTGAGATTGTCCACCCTAGGTTTGCTCTCTCAAACCCTGGAGCATGTGTACACTGTCGGCAACTGGCAGATCTGGTGTCGCCACGGGACAGGATGAAAGAGTGGAGGCTTATGGCCTATCATGAATTTACGGCAACTGAACAGATGTTTCAAAATCAGGATGCCTTTTGTGCACCCTGCATTCTCGGAATTGGTTGACTTTGGCGAACTTGACAGATGCAGATTTCATATAACAATCCACCCAAGGGATAGAAAATATCTGAGCTTTTCCTTCGAGGGTACTGCATACGAGTTTGAAGTCCTACAATTTGGGCTATCCCGGGAGTCATGCATCTTTACAAAGTCCGCAGAAGCAGTGTTGTCAACATTACGCCATGAGGGCATGAGAGTGTTTCCTTGTTTAGACGACCTACTCATGGCCGTAGACAGCGGAACGTAGGCTGTGTTGCACACACAAGTGCTTGTTGATTTGTGAGATCTGGGATTCTTGATAAATCTCTAAAAGAGCTTCCTAGTTCTGAGTCAGCGGATTTCATATTTCGGTTTAGAGATAGATTAAGTATAGAACATAGCTATGTTTTCAGCATGGAAGATTTTCATGGTTGTCTGGCTCAGTTTCAGCTGGGCAAGAGAGTTAGCATTTGGAGATGGATGCTGAACAAGGGGTTGCGTGCTGTATGGTATTTGAACAAACAAATGATGTTTACACCATTGTGTGTTCAAGGTCTGATTCCTTGGGAAAACCCTGCACTTTTGTTGGAGGGGGTTCCCCTGGGCAGGGTTATATCACATATAGTAGTGTTGACAGATCCGTCACTACATGGATGGGGAGCTCTGAGACAAGGGAGCTTGGTAAGAAGGGAATGTCTCAGTGTCACTGAGACAACATCACATAAATTATTTGAAGTTTTAAGCTGTTTGTCTGGCTCTGGAACTTTTTGAACATCTGAGGGTCAGGCAACACAATGATGGTGTTGTATATAAACAACCAAGGGGGCACTCGCGCAGAAGCTTCTGAAATAATACAGCAAAGTTTTAGCATTGCTCAGGGCAGTAAATGGCGATCTGAATGGTGGATTCACAATTCAAAGCACAAGGGTACCATTGACAAGGGGGCTTTATGTATTTAAATGGTGCATATTTGAAGATTGGTAAGGGTGGAAGGGCGTTGTCACCATATCAGTGTCCGATTGCAGGGATTTTGATTTTTGGTTTGGTTTGGTTTTTGCTGGATGAATCAAGTGCGGTGTTATGTCGAACGCAGCATATACACCCGCACTCAACTAGGGGCATGGCGGCATCATGGGCTTTGTTTAGGGGAGTGTCTGTGGAGGACATCTGTGTGGCTTTAGTTGGGTATTGCCACACATGTTTGTTTTTACTGACTGGGTGTCACTGCAGCAAAAGTTGTCTTGATCTGCGCTCAATGCAGCAGCCTTAAGCCAAGGACTGAGGAGAGAAGCATGGGGCAGGTAACAGTGTTGCTCCCATACATTTAGTTTGGCGACTTTGAGGGGCATTTATATATGTCCCATACTCCTGTGTTGTACCAAGTGAACCTACTGAATGGAAATGTTGATGATGATGCATATATAACTACTGTTCCAAGAAGTAGGCAAATGAGGTACAACACCTCTGGGCCCTGCACATCTGGGGTGAAAAGCTGAGGCCTCATTTATAAAGCATAATTATGCACAGATTTGATCCTAGGTAGGGTATCAGTGCAAAACAGAATGTGCAAAAGCATGATGAACTGATGTTTTCCACAAACCACACAAAAGTCATTAAGTGGCAAAGACTAAAGCCGCGCAACCAATGCGCAGAACTTCAAGAGTACAGCACCCTGTCTTGGTAACTGAATCTGATCGTGTACGTCACCGAGGTAATAACCAATCACCGGCAGGTAATTCCCAAAGACGTAAGTCCCTGAATCCCCTCTGATGAGCCAATTAGGAGCTCTGCCTTTCAGCATCAGTCGATAACCCGAACAACCTCGATCTTTGCTGAAATGGTGTAAATATAATAAGGTAACGATAAGCTAAATATCTGCTTTGTTGAATTTCACCAGGTTGTGATTTTAGAAAGTAGTAGCAAGTACTAGACTCAAACTAAAATGTTTCTTCGCCCTCAGAACCGTTTGTGTGTGTCTCTGGTTAAAATATTAGTCATGCATCTATTATAGAATAGCTCAAATAAAATGTTGTTTTGTTATTAGGAATCGTTGTCTTGTATGTTGTGTATTGTATAGTTAAACTTTGCCCAGACCTTAAAAAAACCCTACTCAGAATCAGGGAAGAATTGTGGCCATAAAATAGAACTGGCGAGATTGAATTAGTGTAATTTGAATCGGTGTAATCAAATTAATTCAAACCCTAAAGATTCAATTCCCCTAAATAAAACAAAAGAGCTTAATTTAAAAGTAATACTCTTACAACAGTCAGGGCAAAACGTGGGAATTGGATTCCTTGCAAAAGTTTTAAATCACATAAGTGACAAAGAATTAGGTTTAATTTATGGGTTCAGTTGAGTTGTCATTCTCATTCTTCAGCTCATACCCTTTAGCGTGAGGACTCATGTTGAAAACTAGTTGAAAATTAAAGACTGCATTACAAAACTGCTGGTAAGGCAGGTTTCGGCAAGTAACGTGAAAGGAGAAAATGAGATTTATTTTGTGTATGTGTGAAACAGCTCCTCAGGGTTAACAAGAAAATGGTCACAGAAGGCTGACAACATGACTTACAACAGTAACAAATAAAAACAAGAGACTGCAGAAATGGAGTGTTAAAGGATTTTATTATTACTGTCAATAATTCCCATGATTAAAGATTTTCTTTAAGCCAGAATAATTCACCACTGGATAATCACCAAAATTATCAGTATGTAATTAAACAAGAAAACATTAGTCATTTAGTACAAAAACACGTTTTGGAAAAAGAAACTAGAAAAAAAAGGATTCATTTTTATATAGCAGTATATAAACCTTATATAGCATTTTTTTTCTTTAATTTTACTTATTATTTTTGTTATTTTATTAATGGTTAAAACAGAAATTACAAGAAAGGATCATGAGAATGGCAAAAGAACGGGATCAAGTCAAAATTACTCTCTAATATCATCAGCACCTTGGGTCTCATTTATAAAATGTTGCACAGAAACCATCCTAAATTTGATGTTATGATCATTTCTCCAATATGCGTACATATGTGTCACAGAAGAAGCGTACAAACAGAAATCATGCATACGAGTCTCTTTCAGATGTGAATTTTCTAAATCATAAATGATCTTAAACTTGCACACAATTGAAAGGTTTCAGCTCTCTGCTTGTAAACGATTCATAATGTCTTTATTATATGAAATATCCCCAATCATCATAATTTAGCCTATACTTTCAAAAACCTGCAAAACTCCAACAATAAAAAGACATGTCTGCTCAGACCCTGATGTGACGCTAAGCACTTTTCCACGTCAAAAGACCATTTTCTTTTTCTAAATATGAGCGTTGGTGTGGATTTGAGCATACCCACTCTCTAAGATGAAATATGTATGTACGCACACTTTATAAATGAGGCCCCTGGTGCACATATTCTGCTTGCATTTTTTACTTTCCTTGTGCTTATTTTACAGTTTCATCCCACAGGCCATCTCCATCAGTAACACTTAGCTCACAAACATTGTTCTTTACAGATCACTTTCCCTCAAACGATTCCTCCATCAGCTGTCAGAACATCTGGCCACATGCATGTCTTTCAATGTGAACGCAGATGAACTTCTCAACAAACATCAAGGCCAAATTTTCCAGATGGTATCTGCATAGACATGCTTCTCTGACTAAATGAGTAGTGCGTGATCTTTTAGCAAGGACATGATTGACAAATAGTATCTTCAACTGAAGAAAAAGCAGCTAGATTTTCAAGTTTGACATTCTTTGAGAGAGAAGCAGCCTTTTGCTTCAGGGTTAACCATCTTTTGATCTAAGTCTATGATCTTATCGGTTCCGAAATGTAAAAAAAAAAGATTATTTGCTTTTGGGTCTTTGCTTTGTTCTTGTCATGCATTAATTTCTTTTGACTGACACTCACTGGCTGTGTCTTAAAGCGTTGTAGGCTGACCAAAATGAAACTTTATGAGTGATTAATTTGATGTCTTTCATAGAGAGCTCTTTTAGAAACACACTGCTTCTTGTGTTCATTTTAATGCTAGCATGTTCACAAGTACAACAAATAAGCACAAAATATGTACTACATAAAAAATATTGTATAAAAATTTGAGAAATTATTTCACATATTAAAATAATATGTTATCTATGTTCAAATGTTTTTTGAGAAAAAAAAATCTTTACACTGATTAAAATGTAATTTTTCATTGATTATTTAAATCTATTAAAATTATATCTTTTAAATATTTTTTTTATTATATCTTAATTACATCTGTTCCTGAAAGAAGCCTGATAAGAGCATCAAATCCATCTGTTCCTCCCTCTCTCCCTCTATCTATCTACCTATCTATCTATCTATCTATCTATCTATCTATCTATCTATCTATCTTTATCCATCTATCATTTTTCCCTTCTCAAATAGGATTTGTTTTTGTATCCTGTCTTTGTCATCTTGGATCTACTCATATTTATTTAGATGACATTGTGTTTTTTTGCTTTAGGCTCCACTTCTTTAGTACCCAGTGGCTCAGCTGGTGTCTTCTTTTTCTTTTGTTGGCCCATTGCTGGTACATCAGCAAGCAAGACTGGTGGTCTGCTGATAGCTCCTTGCAACTGGTTCTCCTTAAAGTGAGTCTGCATTAGCAGCACTTCACCAGGTGATCCAATGGGAGATGAGACAGGGCTCAATCCCAGCACAGTTTCTTGTTCATGCCCTTCCATTTGCAGCTGTATGGGCTGATTAGCAGCTACAGGGGCTCCATTTATCACAAACATTGCTTGTTGTCCTCGGTTCAGAGTCGCCTGTGAAATGTTTCCGCCTTGAAGGATCAAACCTTCCATCCCAGGGTTCCCATTTATTACATACAAACCCTGAGTGGAACTCTCAACAAAAACTGTGTTTGGCATTTGCTGCTCCACCAGGTAGAATAGAGGCTGCTGTTGCACAAAAAGCCTTTCGCTTGCTTTGGCACTTGGAAGCGTGGCTGATTTACTAACTGATGTCTCAACTTTGGTAACAGAGCTTTGATGTACTTCTTGTGGAGGTGCGATGGTTTTGGAAACCTGGATGGTGTTGGTACGTATGGAGCTCTCAGCTTTGAAACTGGTTTCAACCGGTTTGGCTGCTTGAGGGGGAACAGGAGGCTTTGGAGGATGGCATAGTTCTGCTAATGTGAGGAATTTTGACCCAAGATTGTTGAGGAACTCCAGGTCACCGTCAGACTCCAGGAGACTGCAACGACCAATAGAGCCAGCTGGGCTGCCTTGACCCTCATACTCATACAGCAGAACATCATCTGTAAGAGGAGGGTCCACTGCAAGACAGCTTGCTTTCTGTAATAAAGAATCAAATGAACGTTCTGTCATCATTTTTTCAGCCTTATGCCATTCTAAACCTCACTAAACCTTTTTATTTAATACAAAATGTTATTGTTTTATGATTTCTAGAAGAAAAGGAACAAAAGCTGTTACTGAGGAGATTTGCTTTCATCTTTGTACTCTTTTTACCCCTAAAAGGTGCATATTATTACAATGAAAGCACATATTAGTACAAACTACACATTCTTACCTAAATATATATTTTAGTTAATATAATAAATATACTATTTTCTGTTTTTTAGAGTGTAGCCATTTTTGTCAATATAATACAAAATACAATAAAAAAAATGCGAAAACAATAAAAATGGTTTAGTCTTTCAAAGTCATATCATAAATTTGTTTGATAAATGGACCAACATTAGCCGGGTTTCCATTACAGATATGCACAAAAGGTTTGTGATATATTATCGATTTATAATAAATTTTTAGCTATATATAAAATTAAGTGTTTCAATTAACCAGGGCTATGTGACTAAAATGTTATTTTTTTAGTAATGGTGAAAGATGATGGTAGGTAGGTATTTATTGCAGCCACCACTCAAGCCATTATTGCATGAATCTTTAGTGAAGTAGAGAGGAGAGCAGCTTTTTTTGGAGTTTATAGTGAATTTAAGAATGATCATATGATATTTACATAGGCAAGGTGACTTGTTGCACGTCCTGATTTTGCCAAGTTTGATGTGTTTTTAGGTCAACTAATTTTGTTGACTCTGGAACAACATTTTAATGCAAAAAAATATAGTCTTTACCACATCTTTACACCTAAACCTAACCTTGAGTAATGCCTAAAATCAAAGTTAATGAAAGATGACTGACACTGCTGTACAAGCACCAAACACTGATTTTAAGCCTAAACTTTACAAAAACTGAACTGTTTCTTCAAATCTGATTGGTTAATCACCGTGTTGTCCCAGGATCAACAAAGATATTTACCCAGGGACATGTTGCACTTTCAGATTGGGTAAACTGAGACGAAAAAAACTTGGACAGATGTTCATCAAATAACATTCTAAAATTCAGAAGACTTTGAATATGGTGTATGGACTACTTTTATGATACTTTTATGCTGATGATCTGTCTTTTAGAGCTTGGACAAGATCCCCTTTTGTGGTTGACGTAAGAAAAGTCATACAAATATTAATAAGTTCCCCCGAAAAAATAAAAAAGATGAATCTTATACCTGAGAGAAGTAATCATTGAGAAAGGCGTCTCCCAATGCCATATCTTCATAAATGTCTTGTTTTTCAAACGTGAGTGATGTAGAGTAGAGAGCACTGTTGCGCTGGTTGGCTGTTGAAAAGGTGTTTCGTCCAGACCAAAACCTTTTGCTGTCAGTTTCTGTAAGCCCTTTGTTTATTTCCTGGTTGTAGTTTCTGCTTTCATTAGTGAAATTAGCTTGAAAGGGCATCGAGGATACATTGTTGGATACATAGTTGAAAACTGTTCCGTCCTGTAACAGTTGTTTTTGGTTTACTGCAGCAACAGGACTGCTGAGAAGAGGAACCTCCTACAGAACATAAAATAATCTGATTCACATGATGTAAAGCCAAAGTGTGTTTTATGATGAAAACCAAGTTCTAATTTAAATTTTGCATCTAAATATCTTTTACCTTGTCCTCTCCAATGCCTTCAGTATGATATGCAATCAGAGATTCTTTAGCGTCAACTGGCAAATCTGTGAATTTGCTCACATACCCACACTGGCAGAAGATCAAAAGGAAGGGTACCACTGAAAATGCAATGAACAAAGATTTGTATATGCACTATAAGGATGTCAAGATGTATGAGTGTGTTGCACACATAAATAACTTACACAGAAGCAAAGCTGCGCCACTGAGGAACAAGCCAATGGCTGGTGTTCCTATTTTGAATGGTAAGCCACGTTGTGCAGCCAGTCTTGGCCCACATGAGCCTTTTTTCTCACATTTGCAAACTTCAACCTCAAACTTTTGGTTGTCTGGGCAGGCCAGACCTTGAGCGTCCGAGACCGTCATTGCCAGCTTGTACATGCCTGGCCACAAAGCCTCCAGTGCATGAAAGCTGACTGTTGTTCCTGCAAATAAGAGAGAATTGGTCTTTCGTATAAATTGCATTTGAGTGTTAGATGTGTGTTTTAAATCAATACACCTGCTTTGTTTTACCGTTTATAGGCATCATCTCCCATTTTCCAACAGTTTCCTCTTCTATCAGAACAAACTGATAAGGTGGTCCATTTGGATCGGCATCCTCATCGAAAGCCGTGACATTTACCACTTTATTATAATCACAAGTTTGATGATAGGTGCTGGTCAGTGTGGGGCAGTGATCATTTGAATCCTCCACTTTTAATGCAATTGTCCCAGTTGCGGTCTTAGCTGGCACATCTACAAAAAAAAAAAGAATCAATATTTTATTTTATTTTGATTGGTTTTGTGGTCTAGGGTCATATATTTACAGCACATTATTAGTTTGTTTAGCTATTTACCACTCATTTTTACCGCTTATTTACCAGCTATTTATGAAAATATCAATTTAGAAAGTAATTATACTTTTTTGTTTTTACAAAGTGCCAAAATTAAGGATTTGTAAGGACTAAGTAGTTTCTCACTGCTTTTTTTAACTAACTGTTTGGCTTTCTGACAAATATTGGGAGTTCATATTCAATTCATCATCATCAAGCCGAAACAAAACAAACAACAAAAACCTTGACATCCTTAGGAAACCTATAACACATGCTGATGCTTGCCTTGAGTCATGCAGATAATCTTTGCGAAGTAGGTTCCATTGACCAAAAACTTTGATTCTCGATCAGGAGCCTTTGTCAGTTTAATCTCAGCAGTTTCCTCATCAATGGTTAGCCAGTTGTCAGGATCGTGACCTTTGGCATACCTGGATGTTTAATGATGAAAACAATGACTGATAGCTGATCAAAGATTATCAGGCCTCTTTATAAACAAGGATAATGAAATCAATAAACTACATCAATATAGCAATGATGGAAATCAGCAATATCATTATGTACAGATAAAATCAATATAATTCTCTCTCTATAGCATGATTACCAGGTAACCATACATTACCTTGAAAAACTGATCAAAGCTCACCTCACATTTTCAGCTGGTTCTCCAGTGTCACCATCCAAAGCAGCATATGTTCCCAGCAATATTGGGAAATCTTCATCATCTGGATCTTCTGACACTGGGAAGTCTTTCACAGCAGGTGAGAAGCTAGGACCATCGGGTTGGTTGTTTACACTGATCTTAACTGGGTAACCTTTCCCAGCTGGTTTTTTATCAGGCTCAGATCCAGGTTTGCCAGATGGTTTAGTACCAGGCTTGACACCAGGTGAGGGGCCAGGCTTGGCTGCAGGCTTTACTCCAGGTTTTACTCCAGGTTTAACTCCAGGTTTAACTCCAGGTTTAACTCCAGGTTTAACTCCAGGCTTACCACCAGGTTTAAGCCCAACATCACCACCTGCATCCACTCCCACATCAACTCCAGCACCCAGATCCAATCCAGCATCCAGCCCAGCATCTACATCCAGCCCAGCATCCAAATCCAGTCCTGCGTCCAGTCCTGCGTCCAGTCCTGCACCCAGTCCTGCGTCCAGTCCTGCACCCAGTCCTGCGTCCAGTCCAGCATCCAGTCCAGCGTCCAGTCCAGCATCAAGTCCTACTCCCAAACCTAAACCTACTCCTAACCCCGCTCCCAAACCTGCTCCCAGCCCAGCCCCTGCTCCTAGCCCCGCGCCAGCCCCTAAATCCTTGTCCAGGTTAACATCCAGCTCTAAAGCACTTCCATTTATGAAAGGGGCTACATTTGAAATGACCAAACTGAGGTCCAATTCTTTTACCTTTTCAAAATCAACAGGCTTCAGAGAGACAGACAAAGGAAAAAAGACAAAATAAAATAAATAATAATTATTATTATTATTAAAAAAAGTAATTAATTACCCTCAAACCCGTGAAACCTTCATTCATCCTCCGAACACAAATTAAGTTATTTTGGATGCAATCTGAGAGCTCTCTGACCCTTCATAGACAGCAAAGATATTACCATGATTGACCATTGTCTGTCATTCTGGAGAGTATCCCAGAACTTCATTCATTAGCATGCTAAACATAAACAACACACAGGCCCTGTTTACACTAGTCCGTTTTAAAACTGTGTTTTAGAATGAAAACGATCCGCGTTTACACTAGCGTTTCAGAAACGATCTCCGTTTACACTGCACAACCTAAAACGCATGTCACATGACCATTCATGTAGCTACAGCTATAGATATGTACAGGTACTGTAGATTCCCTATTATTTAGATCGTGGATGCATCTGTGTGCTTGTAGTGATTGAATACACAAACACTTTGGCTACAACAAGCATGATGTTATTGTTTACACGGTTGTCAAAGATATAGAGAATGTGGGCAGCCATGCTATCTTTTTCCAAAGTTTCCGTTTCGCTCCGTTTACACTGAAATGCAACCCCGGTGTTTTCAAACTAAAACGGGGTCTGAAGCGTTTTCAAAAGCTGGATTAGTGTAAACCAGTGGTTCTCAACTTTTTTGGGCCAGTGCCCCCCAATCCATTATCTAAATGTTTGCTATTATGTTCACGGAAAGTCTGTCAGCTGTTCTAAAGAAAGCTATAGAAATAATAGTTAGCAGCTTACTAGCAGCTTACACTAACTAACACTACTACACCAGGCGTGAACGAAGGGAGTTACGACAAGTTGTGTCAAAACACATCCTGTGATAATCAGTTGATCAGTATCTGCCACTATCAATTTATGGGAGACTTGGGATGTCTGTAAACGGATGCCACACTCGTGCTACAGACAAAGTGACAAATGGTTATATCGCACTTTGATACAGTGTGATCCAGTGTAGAGACGCAATAGGGTGTGACAGACAAGTTTCAGTTCTTACATCTTTGGTGTAAACTCGCCTTAACCAAACGCCCTCTTTCACAAATGTTGCCTCCAGCTCCCCCCGATGCTTTCCGAATGGCCCCTGGTGGGCGGTACCGCCCCCATTGAGAAACACTAAACGATAGACGTAACCGAAGCAAAAGTTCTGCGTTTTGAAAGGCATAAGTGTAAACAGGGCCTCATTATGTTGAATACGTTCTGGAGTACTCTCCAACATGGTGGAAGACAGTAACTTGGGGAGAAAAACTACTAAATAAATCATGTTATTGTTGGATTTTTTTGGCCACAAGAAGTATTTCCATATTTCAATGAAATTATGGTTGACCCCCGATGTCTCATGGACTATTTTATGTATGGACCCTGATTGTGGTAATATCATTAGCTACTGTCTTTTGAGGGTCAAAGAGCTCTCTCATTCTATTAAAATATTTTTATGATTTTATCTGACATTTTGTATGAATCGCAATAGTTTTATATATATAATTTAATATAGGACAAATGCGTGTCATTGAATAAATATGAAATGGTTATTATTTCCATGGTAAAGAAAAATCGTTTGCAGGTACCTTGACAAGTTTTAGAATTCCCTCATTCGTTTTAGGGTCCGTTTCAATAGAGAAGAGATTGTCT
This sequence comes from Enteromius unitaeniatus, assembly GCA_032359435.1. Taxonomy (NCBI): domain Eukaryota; kingdom Metazoa; phylum Chordata; class Actinopteri; order Cypriniformes; family Cyprinidae; genus Enteromius; species Enteromius unitaeniatus. Next base: position 6,746,147 of record JAUMHI010000065.1, read on the forward strand.
TCATTTCCTTTATGAATATCAAACACTGCCAACCAGTTATCAGTGAATTCCAGATCCTTGTCCAGGGCTTTAATTCTCATGACAACCACATCAATCACACCTTCATCAACACTGCCTGAATACTAACAGAGAAAAAGACACCCACTGATACAATGCCAACTATAGCACAAAAAAATTATGTTAATCCTTCCGTTCACAGCTGGATCTTACCTCTTCTTTCTCAAGAGTGGGAACATTGTCATTTATATCCAAAATGTGAATTTGCACCGTGCCTGTTCCTGTGTTACCAGAAGGAGCTCCGTTCATGTCAACTCCCTGAACTATTAAAGTATATGTGTCGTGTCTCTGTAAAAGACAGAAAGTGTTTAAGCATCTGGATGTCAAGGATCATGTTGCATCCAGCTCCCCCCGAAAGTCATGCATTGCCACAACATTTGCGACACATCAGTTACCTCTCGATCCAGGGTTTTATCCTTTACATAGACTATCCCAGTTGCTGCATTAATGGAGAACATATTCCCGGATTCGGCTGGGGTTTGTTTCAATATGCTGTATGCTATTTTGGAATTAAGAGTGTCCGGTTCATCCGCATCAGTAGCTTTAATTCGCATGATAGGTGTTCCTGTTATTTCAGAAGCATGATGACAGAAAAATATGGTCGCATATTTTAATTATGTAATATCAAGTGTGTACTTAATATGGCAATGCAACCCACCGATCTTGCTGCTTTCTCTCACAGATCCCCTCTGTAGTTTGAATATTGGTGAGTTATCATTCTGATCCTCAACTTTAATTTTCAGCACAATGGTTTCCTCCGCTATTGATCCGTTACGAAATTTTGCTATGCCAGTCAACTACAGAGGAACAAAAATGATGCATGTCATTATATCAACAATCATCTAATTTACTGTACATCTCAATAATGAATTACCCAAGCGTGGAGCACAACCTACATTGTATGAGGATGTTTTCTCTCTGTCTAGCAAGCCGGTGACCCTAACATAGCCATTTTCAGGATTGATAACAAATAGGTTATAGGGTGCCTTGTCAGCACCGTGACCTGTTAGTCCATATTCCACCATCTGCCAGTTAATATCTTTATCAGACCGGATCTAAAAAAAAAAACAAAAAAAAAAAACAGCAAGACAGTATTGAGAATGCCTGTGAATATTTAGTATTTAAATATGTGAATGTAAAGGAATGGTCACATTATGCAAATATCAAGTGAAAAAACGTAGGTGGCAGCCATTTGATAAAGTGAGTTTTTGTGTAAATCACGTTTTTATACATATAATTATATGCATTTGTTATATATTGGTAAATACATCAATTTACATGTTGCCAGTACCCTTGTTTGCTTTGTCATAAATTCTGGACATATTGGTGTCAATAACAGGGCAGTCTCCTGCTATGTCTTGACGAGGACATTGTCTTTTTAGTGGTATAAAAACGTTCTAAGAATAAGAGGCACGTTAAAAAATTAAATAAACTTAAACGTATTTCAAAATAGGCTACTATGTAATTTCCTAAGTAAATGAAATGACAAAATATAAAAATGCTAAACGTAAAGTTTTGTAGAGTTAAAATGTATAATCAGTATATTTTAAAAACTCTTATCAGCTTTTGTTCTGCTTTCTCTCAGGACATACTGAGCCGTATGTAGGACAGATTATGAAACAGGTTAAAAGGTGAAGTATAAAAACCAGTAAATCCAGATCTGAGGTTTTACAGATGATAGAACAAACAAGAAAAGACTGACATTAGGACCACCCAGTGCAAGCATATGCAAAATATGTCTTTGGGTTATGTGCAAGGGAGAAAAAAAATGCAGTAAAGAGCTTACTTTTGCAACAAATTCCTCTTTTGTATAGTCAATATTCTCATAAAGTCTTGTTGGTGGAAGAATCCACTCTCGTTTTCTTCGATTTGATTTGCTCCTTGCTCTCGATGCCTGAAAAATGTGAATTTTTTCAGAATGTTAGATATTATATCAAATGAATTGGCATTGCCTGTTTACCATTTATACAGCATTTTATCAATTCTCATTTAATCAAAAATGAATAATTTTGATTTATTCTATTGATCTATTCTATAGTAAAAAGGTATAAAGCTGTAACTGGGGCAGTAGACTAACATACAACTTTTTCGTCAGTTTTAGTGTCAGCTATTTATGGTCGGCGACTGTTCAAATCCAAAAGTTATTTTTCAAGTGTACAAATGCTAATAATGGATTACTGTAGCCCAGGTGTTCACCCAGTGAAAGCCATTTTATGTATCCTTTTAACTACTTTCTATCTATGCTTGTAAATGCTTTTGGAAATTATTTATGGCCTGCCATCACGGCACTACAGAGGTGTGCATAGGAATGAAAAACTGATCTGCTTGCCTACAACAGGGAATGAAGGCCATTTAAGATACGCATTTAAATTAAAGTTTTCCTCATACCAAACATATATATATATGTGTACAGTAAATGTATATGTATAGTAAACCTGTCCTCTTTTCTTTACTGTAAACTAGTACACATTGTTCCAAGTATATGCTGAGGTGACAGTAATGCTTTCTGCTGTAAGAAACTGTTGCTGTATAGCATAGGGTGCAGGTTTAAACTTGAGACTATGCTGCCCACAGGCGTTGTTCATATTAACAAATGTTAGATGCTTCTGTCTTCCAGAGGTTAAAATAACAAAAGACCACAACAATTAGTGACTATTATGATGCTCATTTTACAGTGAACATGCAGTGGCTTACTTTATAATATGCAAGGATATAACAATGGGAACACAAAATAATCATATTAAACTAAATTGATCAGATCAAATCTATCCATTCAAAACTCTCACAATCAAAAGATGTTTAAAAAATATTAAATTGTTTCTGGTGAAGAAAACAAAGTAGCTTCAGAAGTGATCAGAAAAAGCAAGTTGTGCTTAGTATGCATATCATGCATGTGTCATTATTGAATTTGCTTAAATTTGTGAGAAAGAAACACAGTTGAACTTTAATATTCAGTTTATTTCATGCCAAAACACCTGTTGGTTCGGTATCACTTACCACAATCCTGCACAGCAGCAAAACTACACACAGTCGTCCAAACCAAACGGGAGACATGAGAGCTGTAGGTCAGATGTAAGCCGTCAGTCCTTGTTTCTCGTATCTTCTTCCGTCCTCCTCCTGTCTCAGTATTGACCTGTGCTTGTGTAGAGGGTTGGAAATGGGGGGCAGGTAACTGATCACTTTTTTGGGTGGGGCCTTTGAAAGAGCACTTTCTCCTGTTCACACCCAGGTGAGAGACTCGTCTGCTGTGGAGGAGCCCCCTACCACCTCTCTCACCACTCTCCGCTTCAAGTAAGCATTAAATTAATAGATTTCGGTTTTGTATAAAGGAAGTTAATGCAACGAATTTGAACTGTAAACTCAAGATATAGTGACTGTGACAGTTGTGAAGCTGTAGATAAGTGTGTCTGAACATAAAAAGTGTCCCCGGTAAGTATTTAGACACTTGTGTATATTGAAAAAAAAGATTTGTTTTTTAGCAAGGTGATATTTAGTTGCTGCCTGAAATCAGTTCTCCTCCAGATGTCCTATTAGAGAAACACATTACATATGAACATGTTCACAAAGTTAATACGCAGAGTCACAGTACTTCAGTACTGAGCACAGCTCAAAAAAATGCTTTTCTAACCTAGATGTTTTTTGTCTTGTTTTCAGCCAAAAAATCGTAAAAATTCTTAAATCAGGAAGGAAAAAATTTCATCCAAGTCAAAATTAAATGAGTACCTTTTGAAATAGATACACTTTTGTACCTATTAGGTTCTAATATGTACACTTTAAGCACTAATATGTACCTTTAAGGTACAAAAGTGGACCCTTTAAGTACAAACATGGCCTTTAAAAAGGTACCTTTATTTCTGAGAGTGTGGGATAAGCAGATAAACTTAAAAAGAAAAAACTTTTTAAGAAAAAACTTTCTTACCCCTTTATCATATCATTTAGCCTGTCCTAAGCAAAAAAAAAAAAAAAAAAAACATCTTAATTTTGACTTATTTTCTTTCTAAAGGGAAAAACAGACTATTATTTTACTTGTCAAGAAAATCCTTCTTGCTTTATTAATTTTTAGAAATGTCTGCTGGAAACAAGACAATAAATAAATTTTAAAAAAAAATTACCTAGAAAAACAATTTTTATTGCAGTTTATTGTTTTATCATTTGAAATTAGACAACCCTCTTTTTGTGAGTTGAGCGTGAAAAGCAATTTTTCATTCGGTCAATTGGAACGTGTTTTGATATTTTGATTCAATATGCCTTTTTAGTGTAGCTTATGTGTTTAAACACTTTTCAGTTCCACTAAAGACTGGCAACACTTTAAAGAACTTTGAGAATTCACCTGTACTGCAAGTTCATGTGCTACACCTCTCACCGAAATGCAGTTTGCTCCAAGCAAAACATAAACAATCAGGAAACACCCAACCGAGGGTGTTGGTTATGACTATGGTCGTTAGTTCCAATGAACTCTACAACGACAGAACCTACGGCCAAACACACCCCAGCGTGGTAAAAACATCAATACAGTTTCATACCACTAGATGGTGGGAATCACAAAAAAGAGCTCTCTCTCGCTTACTTTACTGTTTTTATAGTGGTGCAGCATAAGTAAGACAGGTATGAGCTTCTAAATGCACAGCTACACCTAATTAGTGTACATTAAACCTGGCCTAATGATTTCAAAAAAGGATTAAGGAGGGGGAAAAAATCTTTTTATTCTAATCTACTTTATTACCAGACATAACAACAACATTGTTTTAAAAACACAGAACGATCATCGTACAAACAACAAAACATTCACTTAACAAGTTTTTAATCACAGAGTATTAAATCCCCTGTACCTTCACATTACATAACACTGACTCCTCCTGCTGCTCAGCCTTATGCAAATATAATAGAAGTCCTTTGCATCATGTGAGTGAACTAACTAATAATAATCAACATTACTTTTAAATCAATCACCTATTACATGTAATACAACTTGATTACTGGATTTAGAGAAAGAAAAGCTTTAGAATACATTAAATGCTACATAATAGGAGAATACCACATTATTTTTTGTGGGTTTATTTTTCCTTTCAGTTGTTAAATTGCATAATTGTTAATCGAGTTATTTATTGCTTTATACAATGCATGTCTAATGTGTTGATGTTTTCTTTGAACTCTTGTCTGCAGATTTGGGATGTAACACAAAATGCAACATGTTTAGCAATATTGGTCTTGAAATAGGCTCAGACCACCCAGGCCAAAAAAATATAGATAAATGTACACTATTTAACAAAAGCGCAGACCTACTTATTGTTGTCATTTTAATATTGAACACTCATCTAATGCTTAAAACAATCCTGAGAAAGAGACCGAATGTTAGATCACTGCTTAATGTTCAGCTGCCCATTTGCTTTAAATTTTGGCTTCGTAATCAGAACCTTGGACTCTGTAGAGTGAAATAACTGACCTGAACCCTCAAGAATTATAGGACCACTACTCTGTCCACCTTTCCCTGATACAATGTTCTGAACATTGTTCACTGATAGCTCACTGTTTTTTACCTGTCCAGATGCAAACTGAGGCAGTCTCACTAGGTTTGGAGTTCCTGTGCTGACAGACACAGGAGACTGACTTGGGCCTGTAAATAGTAGATTACCTCCACTAACAGAAGCCTCTAGAATAGAATGACCACTAACCAGTACTGTACTCTCTCCACCTTTTTTTGAAGCTAGCTGGCCATTGATCTGACCAGTTGGAATTTGAGGCACTGGAGTTCCCGGGCCTCCGATCAATAAATTGCTTCCATTGACAGGACTTGTTACTTTCCCTGCATTCTGAGCACTGGTAAGGGAGCCATCAACTACTGTTTGGTTCATATGTACCATTCCACTCAACTCCGGTGGGTAACTTACTGGGTAAAATAGCTGAGGACTCGTGGGATGATGACTTGGACCTAATCCACTAACAAATACTTTAGCTTTGTTTGCTGAACCATCTGTAAGAGTTACTCTACCCTGCCCGTTCTGCAGTGAACCAATTCCTTCTAGCTGTTGCTGTGGCATCAATACAAGTTCTGAAGTTGGTGAAAGGCTCTGAATAACAACAGGATTAACTTCCCCCAAAACGTTGGAAATTATGACTGGACTTTGAGGTCCAATTTGTGAGTAGAAGACTGAATCGCCAATGGTGTTGTTTGCTAAAACAGCCTGTTGTCCACTACCTAAACATGCAAGTGTATGGCTGTTACCTTGAGTCAGAATTCTCCCAGCTTCTGGATTTCCATTATTTATGTACACACTTTGCCCAAACCCATCCTCTGACAGCACAACATTGCTTGCCATTGGCAATCCAAAGTACATGGGCTTCTGTATGATGATGTCCTGATTAGGTGCAGGTTGGACAAGTGGTGATTTAACAGGAATCTCCTCAGGACTGGGCTGGACGATGTTGGTTTTGTGATTAGAAGATCCAACTGCGTTTGGTGTTATCTCAACAGTGTTATCAATAACTTTTGGGTCAGTCTGTCTGAATTCACACACATCAGCCAAAGTCTTGAACTTTGAACTCAGGTTGTTCAAGAACTCCAGATCTTCATTAGACTCGGCGAAGCTGAGGTTCCCATTGGAACAAGTAACAGATCCTTCACCCTCATAATCATACTGCTTGAGTCCTTGCATTGGAGAATCATTATCTGATAGGAACCTGGATTTCTGCAAAAGAATGAGGAGAAGTGTTATTCTACTTGTAATTTAATTTAGTGTTAAAGAGACAGTGCACCGAAAGTTAAAGTTTTTTATCATATAATTTTATCATTGACATGTTGCTCCAAATTTCTTCTGTGGTTATCCAAGATGTGGATGAGGGTGTTTTACATCTAAATTCTTTGAAACCTTACAATTATCCATAAGTAATCCACACAGCAACGGGTAATCAATTAACATCTGGTAAAGCAAAAAGTGTGTTTGTAATAATAAAATCCATCATTAAGGCATTTTAACTTTAAACCATTGCTTCTGGCTAAAACACATAATCCATAAATGTGTTGGTCCGATTCTGCTCAGTGCTTGATCTGTGCATATTTCTCTCCTGATTCAGACGAGATGACTTTTTCACTTGATGACTTGTATTTTAGCTGGAAAAAAGCGTTTTAAAGTTAAACACATCTTAATAATGGATTTGTTTATTACGAACATGTAGCTTGTTGCTTCACAAGATGTTAACTGATTGATTGAAGTTGTGTGGATTATATGCAGCTTATTGATTTTTTCATGAGCTGTTCGGACTCTCATTCTGATGGGATCCATTCACTGCAGAGGATTATTAGCAACATGGTTTCACCCCAACTCGTCACATATTGCTGCTTGTTCAAGACCTTTTGGCGCCACTTTCTGATGCCCCTTTAGTTTTTTTGACGTGAAGGTGATGTAACGTAATGATACATTTCTACAAATATGATTGATTAATGTATTAAACTCATCTAAATCCTGGATGCCATGAGAGTGAGTGCATTCATTGAAATTTTTGGGTGAACTATTCCTTTAAAAACACCTCAATATAAAAAAAGAAGAAAAAAAAGATCACATACACTTGCAAGGTATTTTTTTAGGAATGGGTCAAGCACGACATGTTCTTCTTGCCACCTTGCAGAGTTTTCTATGTTCACGTCACAATAAACGTCTCCAAAAGCATTCTTCTGCATAACTCCAACCATATTAGAACTGTTATTTACAGCCTGGTTGGACCAGCGGGCCTGCGTTTTATTCACTGGGATTTTAGAGTTAGCTTTCATCCTTCCTAAAGGTTTTTGGGAACATTTTGTTTCATTGCTGCCTGCATTGAGGAGTTTTGGTGGCATGTCCGTCTTAAAAAAATCCTTCAAGAGAAACAGAATCAATTATCATACAATATATATAATTAGAATATAATCATAAGATGTGCAAGATCATGAAGGGATTTATTTTTTTTTACCACTTTTGCTTCTGTGCAATAGGAGATAAGTCGTTGATTGCATTCAACTGGTATATCAATAAATGTTTTATAATCCAATTTTATTCCGACCAGGAGTCCCACTGAAAATAGAGAAAGACATACAAACACATTTACAACGTTTGTTTGTCTTACCACTAATAATACATTTACAGTGTAACACCACAGCAAAGTAAGATCATGCTCACAGATTAGGCAAAGGAGTCCTAGTATTAGAAAACCAATTCCTGCTGCTCCAAAATTGACTGATGCAGTGCGTATGGCTTCCATTTTTAAAGCACAAAACAGTCCTTCAGAGCAAGTGCAGACCTCTAACTGGAGGACTTGCTCATCAGGGCAGGCCAGTCCTTGCTTGTCTCTGATCTCCATGGTAACCTCATAAAAACCAGGCCATAAGTCACCTTCAGCGAACAGCGAAGCACTTACATCTGAAGAGGTGAGGAACAGAGAGAAACCTGACTATTATGCCACAATAAACAAGAATGGTTATTATCTTTTGCAGACATGGACGGATTGCTTTCAGTTTATTGTAAATAACAATAAAACATTCTTGGATCAAGAGGATAGTGTACACTTATTTCACTTGATTCATCATTCAAATAAATAATATTATCTGTTTGGTATTACCATTTATTTGCTGCAAATTCCATTTGCCCTTTGTCTTCTCTTGTATCAATCTGAACTTTAGTGGAGCTCCGTTGGGACCTGAATCTTTATCTTCTGCTGTGATATTGACCATTCTGGTATCATTGCAGAGAGTCTGCACACTTTCAAGGAGTTTGGGGCAGTTATCATTCAGGTCCTCCACCTGCAAAGCTATAGTCCCTGTAGACGTCTGAGAATTCAGTTCTAAAATGTAAAACAAACATAAACATGTTACAGTCAACCTTTACTATTTGATACACTTCTTAATTACTGTTAAAAAAGCATCCCAGGATCCATGACATGATTTTCAAGAAATCCCAATTTTGGCATCAAGTTTTCAATAATGCTAAAAAAAAAATAAAAATCAATATTCCCAACGTAATGCTTTGACTTCTTGTTCATACTAACCATCTGTAATGCAGAGGATCTTGGCATAGTAGGTCCCATTTACCACAAAAGGAGACTCACGATCTGGTAATTTGTTCAGTTTTATCTCAGCCGTATCCGTATCAATAGAAATCCAGTTGTCAGGGTCATATGTCTTAGCATATCTAAACAAACATAGCCATGACATTATTGAAATTTCAAATTTTAGGTTCAGCAGTCAAAATGTATGACATTAAGATCCTAAATAGTTCTAAACCTGAGATATAACATTCAGTCAAATACGCTATAATGTCAAGGTGTATTAATGCTTATACACAAATTTGATTTGCATGTCTTGGGTTGTTTTGTACTGCATATTCATAACTCGTAAAGTCTTGAAAATTATTTTTTGGTTTTAAGAAATGCTTGGAAAAAACTTACTTGACTTTTTCTGGTGTTTTGCCTGTGTCTTCTTCTATAGCAGTGTACTTGGCAATCACTCTTGGAAATGAATCTTTGGGGTTTTCAGATACAGATATAGGCTTGACCTTTGGCTTGAATTTTGGGGCTTCTGGTTTGTTTTTGACATTGATCTTTACTAAGTATTTCTTTTGCCCACTGGAGCTTCCTCCTGAAACCATATGATGACTACCTGCTCCAAATCCTCCATCTACCCCAGAAGCTCCAGCTCCACCACCTGCTCCAGAAGCTCCAGCTCCACCACCTGCTCCAGAAGCTCCAGCTCCACCACCTGCTCCAGAAGCTCCACCTGCACCACCTGCTCCAGAAGCTCCAGCTCCACCACCTGCTCCAGAAGCTCCACCTGCACCTGCTGCTCCTGCTCCATTCCCTAGAGGTGCTCCTGGAGGTGCTTTGTTTGAAACAACTAGATTCAGGTTCATATCAGATGCTGACTCAAAGTCAACTGGCTAGTGGAGAGAACAAGTTTCAATTACTTACTCAAAAAAAAAAAAATGTATGCATAAATAAATAAATATAAAAAATGAAATGAATAAATGAATACATAACTCCCTAACTAATATGTATGTAAACAGCACACCCTTATTACATTTTAGCCCTCATCTCCTTGCTTCCATCACTTCTTAGAACTGTGTACAGAATAAGCACCGACCTTGTTCAGGTACAAAACACCCATATTTGTCTTCGGATCAGTTTCAATAGAGAAACGTCCATCCTCGTTCCCAGAGACTATTTCAAACTCGGCCAACCAATTGTCTGTCCTTTCTTCATCATTATCCAGTGCTTGGATCCTCAAAACCTCAACAGGTGCCTCATTCTCATCAACACTTGCTGAAAACTATGAAACCAGAATAAAAAAATGTCCACACTACTTTTCTTTCACCCAAAAGTCAAAATTAGCATTCTAGGTATATGTGACTTTCTTCTTTCAGACGAATTCAGTCGGAGTTGTATTAAAAACTGTCCAGACCCCTCTAAGCCTTTTCATGGGACTAAACAGATGTTTGCTGTATACACTTCAGAAGACGTTAAATAAAGTTAAATAAAGTATGCATCCCTTACACAGCTCCGAGGGGTGAATAAAGAGAACACAACTAAACACTGATCACAAATTAGAAACACAAACCAAGGATTAGTGAAGTTAACTGGTGGAGGATTTTGGTAGAAACCACGAGAAGACTGCTTTTCCTTTGCTCTTACATTTCCTAGAGACACGTGAAGAGCATCTGTCCTATGTCATCCGCCTGAACGTCTTTAGGTTACTTATGGATTTGCTACAGGAGGTCTTTATTCACCCACCAGAGCCATGTAAGGAATGTTTTATTATGAATATGCTTGCTTTATTTAGAGTGTTTTGGACTGTTAAAGAGAAACACACGGCCACTGCAATGATAGAGCTTAGAAGTGCCAGGAGAGTTTTTAATATACTCCAATTTTAACTCCAATTGGATTAGTCTGAAAGAAGAAAGTCACCTACACCTAAAATGCTTCAAAGGTGAGTAAAACTCCTAATTTACATTTACAATTTTTGGATGAACTATACCTTTAATTTAAAACATACTGTAAAGTAAAGCTTTTAATTTGAAATTCTTTTTATTGTACTTTTTTTATTGTACTAAATACACTTTTGTTTAATACAGGGTTTATATATATATATATATATATGTGTATAATAAGATTTGAAATACACCACGAGATCGCCATAAATACAGTTAAACATTTCTTTTTCCACAAGGGTATTAAAAAAAAGAGTATTTAATGTTAAAACTCTGTAAAAATGTAAAACTGTGTAAAAAACTGTGGCTATTTAAGTTACATTATCCAATGCATAGTCACCTCATCCTTCTCCAAAGTAGGAATATTGTCATTGACATCCAGGATATCTATAATTACAGTAGCTGTAGAGGACATTCCTTCAGGACTTCCATACATGTCAGCAGCTTGCACCGTGAGAACAAAAGACCTGTGTTGCTATTCAAGAGAACGGAAACTTGAATGGCCAGTTGATTTGCTGGTAACTTTTGAAGCTACCAACACAAAAGCACACATACAAATATCAGTATAACTAGTAACAAATACCTCTCTGTCAAGCTTTGTGTTGGCTACAGAGATTTTTCCATCGTCTTTATCAACAGCAAAGAAAAGCATGCCGTTGTTTGGCTCTTGCTTGATTAAGCTGTATGCTATCTTAGTATGAGCAGTGTTTGGCTCATCTGCATCTTTGGCTACAACTTGTGTTACAATGGTACCTAGAAAGGAGAGAGATATTACGAAAACAACTCTTTCCCACATGATCTTCATTCCTAATTTCAGAAAACTGAACAATTTTTGACAAGAGCAATGCAGTGGCAGGCTCACCAACTGGGCTTCCTTCAAAAACGCTGCTTCGTTCTGGCTGGATGAAAACTGGCGGGTTATCATTCTGGTCTTCCACAATGATGTTGATTTTAACGTTATCTTCAGCTATGGTGTTGTTAGCATACCATGCAGTGCTAATAAGCTACAAGACAAAAAAATGTTTATAAAAATACCATAGGAAATCTGTCTGGAGTTTGTGTAAACATATTATTAGAAATGCATTGATATGGTTGATATTATTGAACTCAATTATCCAAGTTGTCCCTTACTACAACATTTCAAGTTGACTAAACTTACAATTGATAGGCAGCACAAACACTTTTCTGTCATTTTCTGCCTTAAAATGTAGACATATAGCCCTTGTGACAGTGTAATACATGACCTAGACTTTAAATATGTTTGTAATCCTCACTGTGTAGTTTTGTCTCTCCTCGCGATCCAGGGGCCGTGTGATGCGAATATATCCTTTGTATGGGTCTACTACAAAGCAACCAACAGGTGGCTGGTTGGCTCCTGGTCCTCTTAGAGTGTAGCGCAACATCACGGTCTCATCATTGTCTGATCGGATCTATTTAAAATCACAATCAGTATCATAAATGATTAGTCTTACTGATGTGTTAAAATAACATTCAGTTCATATTACTAAACACTAACTGATTTGAATCACCAACATTATGATATTTATATCTGTCTTACATATTCTGAACAGTTCTTTTACCGCTTCATTTTTATAATAAAAAAAAAAGAAAAATTACTTAAAATTGTAACATCACTACGTACGCTGATATTAATGGTTCTGTGGTGAAGTCGTAAAAAACAATTGATTTCTACTTGAAATAGTTTGTCCAGGCAATAATTTAAAAAAGTAAATTCTTTACTCAATCCAAGAAATCCAAATCGTCAATATCAATCATAAAATTAAGTAAAATCTACTCAACTTTTTTCCACATCATGCACCAGAGTTTGTAAAATGAATAAGGTTGTTTTTTTTACTGTTTTCCAGCTGTAGTTATACTGTTTTATCATTGCTTTTGTTGTTAGGGTTAGTAACTTGCGATTTCGCAACATCTGGATTTTGCTACATTCATGCTCAAAAATGAATCACAGAACGTCACTGTGGGTGAGTGCCGCATAACTGATTATAAAAATATGGTGTCTACATGATATCTTTTGTATTATTGACTAACACAAAAACGTTTAATTACTGGCCAAGGTAAAGTTACATATTTTCTTTGCTAGATTTTACTCAACAGGAACAATACTTGCAGTAGCAGTAAAACTGAAAAAAGTTTTGTTAGTGCAAAAAGTTTTAAAGCAATCATGAAGTCATTTACATACATTGTTTCATACACAAACTGCTTACTTCATTACTGTAAGAAAAAGATCAAATAATATTGTAACGAAGAAAAAGACGTTACGGGATTGTATTATTTTGCATTTGTATTTTTGTTGATGTTCTGTGATGTTG
>JAUMHI010000065.1:6767973-6794841 GCA_032359435.1 Enteromius unitaeniatus
GAAATGGTAATATTGTGTATCTGGAATGAATTTTAGATCTTTAAGTCCATCTCATGAAAAATTGGAGCAGAAACAAAAGTGTTGCGTTTATATTTTTGTTATTAGTGTAGTAGCTTTGATTCAGCATCCTGTAATAAGCAGCGTTTTAGTTTGTCTATATTATTTTATAGTCTTGTTATCATAGATGAAGAAAGTTATTTTTAAAAGTAATGCAGGTGCAGCCCTGATATGTGTGAGTGTATACTGTATGATACATTTTATATCAAAATAAAAATAGACTATATATATTCAGTATATGATCCAAAGGAACTAACTACTTGAGTAATAAGCAGCGTTTTAATTTGTCTACATTATTTTATAATTCTTGTTATCATTGATGAAGAAATTTACTTTTAAAAGTAATGCATTACAATATAATGTTACTCCCTAAAAAAGTTCTGAATTACATTACTTAGTAACTTTTCGTCATGTGTTATGTTACTTTTGAGTTACTTTTTAAATCTGTTGGCTTGTTTGTTTTAATATAGAAAGTTCTTCTTTTACAAAAGTAAAGCCTTTTCAAAGCGCTTTGTAACATTGTGTTCAATACAGAATATTTCTTATTCAAAGCAGTGTTTTGAAATTGCTAGAGGAATGCCTGGCCTCTCTTGAATCACTACCTTTACAGATTCCAGTTTTTGTTGAAACTTGCCCACAGACACAGTTTTACACAATGGATGACATGAACATGACTTTTTATTGTCTTTAGAAATACTTTTCTACAGTCAAACATATGAAACATTTATAAAATCACCATTAAAAAAAAGATGCTCTAAACAGCTTTAAGCTGCTTTACAATATTTTGAATTGACCCCTGAAAAAAGTTTCTCTGTCAAAACCAGTAACACACTTTCCCACCATGTAGCTATTGAGTCCATTTCTGGGAAAGTAGGAAACCACTGCTCACCCCTTCAAAAAAAAAAATAAAAACATCTAAAAATAAATCCATTTTTTGTACCAAACCAGAGCTGTGAATGAAAAATCCCAGCACCATGTTTTTTGTATTATTATAATATGTATATATAGTTTTGTATTTAGCGTTAAATTCCAACAACTAAACAACATAAATGTGCTTTAACTACTGTATTCTCAAATACAAGCATTTTGAAAGAGAAAAAAATATTTTTACATAACATTCAATTCATACATATGATAATTGCTTGCAATGTAGGTTTGGTCTTTTTATTTATCCTCACTGAAAGAGAAACCACAAGCTTCTAAACAAGACTTACTGATCAGACTACTTATGTCTAGTAACTAAGTAGAGGAATGAAAAATACTGTAAAAATGCAAACCATACCAGAGCTGGTTAATGAAACACACTCAACATTTTTATAAAACTGCTACCCAAAATATACATAGCCACAGCTGCTTTAAGTCTTTTACAGCACTGTACTTTTCTATAAACCCTCTGTCCCTCCATAGTCTTTTGAGGCAACTCTGCTCGACTGATTTCTGGCTACGTTTATGTTCACATATATGCTCTTTACTAAAATAGCTTTGAAACGATTTGCATTAACTGCACAGGAATGGCCTCAGGGCTTCTTGTGCATATTTTCTGCAGACAACAGTCTTTACAGAGCACACAATGAAAGCAGTAGCATAATAATCCAAAGGGAAGTGATAGACTACGCAGTCAGACTCAAGGGCATTAAAACTTGTTTTTCAAGCATTATTTGCATATTCTTTGTGACCTAACATGATACTCTAATGATTTGCATACATGAGCTATGAAGACATGATTTATGGCTTTCTAAACCCTCTACCACTTCTCTAACACTTTTACGACTGTACAAGTACTGAGTGAGCATTGCATTATTTCTTGACACTTTGTGTTGAGACAACCTTTCTATCCTGGACAATGACTTTATGTGACGATGGGTTTTGGTTAATCTGGATAGATGACCCACCCAATCCAACGCTACCGAATGACCCTTGGGTGGACATCATGCCTTTTTGAACACCCACACCTGACCCCCCTTGGCTCTCCATATAAAGGACATTTTGAGATCCACCGTGAGTGGAAACGCCTCGTCTGAGGGACCCCTGAATCACGTGACCCCCTCGTCCTTCCACAACCATTAGGCCCTGAGATCCAGTGACCCCTCTCTGAAGCGTCCCCTGAAGGACTTGACCACTCGTGGCTCCCCCATCCACCAGGAGCACTTGTGATCCAGACAGATTACCTGCGTGCAGCATCCCAGCCTGAGCAGGTGCCCCCCTGTCCACAAGCACCATTCTCTCTCCATGGGACAGGGTATTCGTTGCTATGTTGGCGCCCTGGACTACAACCCCCTCGGGTACCGGGCCGCTGTTCAGCACGTACATGTTATGTCCCACAGCGGGCCTTTCGTTGAGCAGCACCGTGCTGGGCTGAGGCTCCATCATGTAGTACATCGGCTGCGGTTGCACCAGGAGAGTTTGAGTCGGTTGGACACTCGTGATCATTGTGGGACGGTTGTCTGTGACCATGACGTTCTCCACACGGGTAGATGATGTTGCAGCCGTGTTGGAAGCAATATTCAATGCATTTGAAGATATAGCTCTATCAGTGGTAATATTCCCAGGGTTTATGACGTTGCTTGATGAAGACACCACCACGGTATGGTCCACTATTGGTTTGGGAGGGGGAGGAAGAGGAGTGGGGACCTCAGCCTTTTTACCTCCACATATTTCAGCGAGAGTGGTGAACTTGGGCCCGAGGTCATTGAGGAACTCTAGGTCATTGTTATCTTCGAGGATGCTGCAGCAGCCCACAGAGCCCACAGGAGAACCATTGCCTTCATAATCATACACCATAGGCTCATTCTTAGCAAATCCATCTTCCATTCCACGGCTTCTCTGTAACACACAGAGCCATGTATATATGTGATCCACATAATATAATACAGCAATATAATAAAAGTACGATGATGAAAGCTTTACAGATCGAACAATGAAACGATAGATAGAATTATTAAATGACAGAACAGTTGATACAAAGATGTAAAGGAAAACATTTTTAATGATAAAAAATATCTATTAATAGATCAACAGAACATAAAATAAAACAATAGATAGAACAGTAAATAAAACAATAAAATGGTAACGACAAAACTAGAGATCATTAGATAGAAGGACCGAATGAAAGAACAATAGATAGATAGAGAGACAGACAGATAAACAAAAGAATGATGAAAAGTGATAAAAAAATATAACAAAAATAATATGAAATATATAGAATTTTAGACAGAATGATCAACGAAATAATAAAATGATAGAATGATAGATTGGACAATAAATTATATATTATAAATATATCATATATTATAAAACAGAAAAATAAGATAGATAGATAGATAGATAATCTCATGAATGTGTGTAAATTGTACGCCAAATAAAAACGAAAACTTGTGGTACAGAAATCCAAAAAGTTGGACTTTGGTGCGTTTATGCTACGCAGTGATTCGGTTTTTGGGGTAGATGCGTATCATAAAACTGCTTGTCATATACATGCCAAAATCCATTTTTTTCATTTTTATTTGGCATACTATTTATACACATTTTCAAGTGACTGGGCTGAATTAATTAGGTATATACTAACCTGTGAGTAGTATTCATCCAGGAACATGTCAGATGCAGCCATTCCATCGAAATCTCCACCCATGGCCATTCCTCTACTCCTAAGAGTCTCACTTCTTCTCATCGAGTCCATGAAGGACATTTCCATGTCATTGTAGCCACGGCCACCCATTGTGGAAGTGGAGTCCATGAAGCCTGCTCCCCCTGCTCCTCCTGCTCCTATGGTACGCATGGCAGCCACGCCTTTTGATGCAGAATAACCGATTCTTCCATTATCAATAACATCCACCATTGGAACATCCTATCAGAGACAGAAGGGTTTGATTCATTTAGATTTGAGATAAAAATTACAGTACATCTTACTCAGACTGATAACAGAAGTCGGAAGTTCAAGATCTTACCCTGTCCTCTCCTTGGCCCTCGGTATGGTAAGAGATGAGATGCTCTTTAGTCTCATTGGGCAGATCTGTGAAAGCTCCTGACACCCCAGCAGCTCCACACTTACACAACAGCACCAGGAGCGGGAGGACTGCAACAGAGGAGAATTATTTTCACACCATAACTAACAATCATAATATCTTTTTTGTGTTCTCAGAATGGCAATGAAAAGCAAAAAAAGTTGACAGGAGAGCATGATCAGGCGAAAAAAAGTAAGGTGACATTTTTTTTAAATGTCAAAATACATTCGCTAAACTCAATTCATCAATTCTCAATTCATATCAGTCACTTTATTCATATTCGCCAGGAGCAGGACTGGGCACCCCTGGTCTCCAGAATGTCATATTAAAACAGATTTACATGGTAGACTTCATAAGGATACTAAACAAACTCACGCAATAATGTAAGGAGTCCAAGGAAGAGCAGGCCGATTCCAGCTGGCCCAAACGTGGCTCCTTTCTTTACTCCTCCCTGTGCTCCATTTGCTCGTTCACAAGCTCCCTGGACATTGCAGGTGCACGCATCCACCTGAATCTTCTGAGGTTCTGGGCAAGACAAGCCCTGCTGGTCCTTGACGTCCACCATCAGCTTATATTCTCCCGGCCACAGCTTATCCTGGGTTCTGAAGATGGCAGTCGTATCTGATGAGAAGAAAAACAAAAGCTCTCAACCACAGAGTGAGTAGTGACAGAACGCCATCAGAACCGCATGTGTGTGTTGTGGGAGATTGTCACAGAAGAGAAGAAATTGCTGAATATTTACGATTATTCTCGTAGCTTCTATTTTAACAATGTTCTTACTACCTTTCTGGGCCTTGAATGTTTCAGTTGCATTGCTTTCTAGATCAGAAAGCTTTTGTATTTCATCAGAAATATCCTAATTTGTGTTCTGAAGATGAAGGAATTTCTGATTCTGATTTCTGTTTGTTGACAACAGATCCCTGATTAGTACTTCACATTTTTGACTTTTAACATGTGGATCCCTAGTGATAAATGGAGGTACTGCGGCAGTATTTTAGTGTAAGTATTTGTGGACATATTGTGAATTAGATTTGCCTTATTAAATGACATGTCAGTTTTATGAAGCATTGTTGTGGGTCAAAAAAATAACATCTGGCTATATCTGGCATACCGTTTAAATGCTCGATTGTCCATTTCCCCTGGGTTCCTTCTGGGACAACATTGAAGATGAATGGAGCTCCATTGGGTGGAGCATCTTCATCCACTGCAGTGACTAAGACGGCATCTTTGTCGGTGCAGAGTGTCTGGACTTTGCTTGTCAAAGTTGGGCAGTGGTCATTAAAATCCTCTACTTGAATGGCAATGGTGCCGGTTGCGGTCTTTGAAGGCAAGTCTATAAGAGAAAATGATAAACATATTTGTAAACAGTAGTATTGTTTTTTATTTGCATTCAATACACAAGTGTAAATGTGAGACAAATATTATTATAGTGTACCATATATTACTTCAATGTTAAAAATGGAGGTGTTGAAAAGTTTTTAAAAGTAGTGAAAAAAAAAGAATATTATATACAATTAATGCAATGTTAATGAACTGATTAAATCAATTAAATCGAACAATTTTACATCATAACGTGAAGATGTTTAATCATTTTCAGTAGCTATTGTTAATCAATGTGAGGATGACGCCATCTTCAGGACAGGTGATGTACCTGCAATATCTCTTATATTACACTGTGTGGCACACTGGATGTATGATTGGTCTATGAGTTAATTAAGTATATTATCACATATTATGGCAGTGAACTGTAACCTGGCAACATCTGGGACAAAGAAACACTAAAACCACTTTATTTTAGTATTTTTATGCTATTATATTTTAGTTAATATTTGTATTCAATTTTATTTTTATGCTTTCAAATTAATTTTAATATTTTAGTGATTTTATTGTTGTGATTTTTTGTCATTTTTATTTATTTAAAGTATTTATTGATTTTATTTGAATGGTATCTTAAATAGTTTTTAGTTTCAGTTATTTTAGTACTTAAACAAAATAAAAATCAGAAATGTTGCCTTGGCAACTAGCTGAAATAAAATAAACGTAGGTATATTTTTGGGATTTAAAAAGTTGTTGGTAGCCAGCACTATATGGAAAGAAAAGACTACCAGAAATTGTTTGGTTACCAATTTTCTACCAAATAACTTTGGTGTTCAACAGAAGAAACTTTTACAACTTAACCGTGAGTAAATCATGAAGAATTTTCATTTTTGGGTGAACTATTCCTTTAAGGATTTAGTTAATATAGGTTTTTATTTAATAACCCTGCAGAGAACTTGCCTTGAGTTATGCTGAAAATCTTGGCATAGTAAGTGCCGTTAACTAGAAACTTGGACTCGCGGTCAGGAGCCTTGTTCATTTTAATGGCTCCAGTTGTCTCATCGATGGTCAGCCAGTTATCTGGGTCATATCCTTTAACATACCTATAAGAGAAGGGAACATAGTAAGCTTAAGCTTAATTCTCATTGTTTTCTATGCCGTTTCCTCATCTTTCTGTAAACGTACTTTACGTTGGTAGCTTCCTTTCCTGTGTCTGTATCAATGGCGGGATATCTTGCGATAACCTCATTGCTGTTAAAAGTCTTGCCTTCTGATATGGGGATGGCTTTTGTTAAGGGCATGAACTTGGGTCCTTCTGGCTGGTTTTTCACCTTGACGTTCACGTTGTATATCTGTCCCCCTGACGTCGACCATGAACCTCCAGAACTTCCACCACCACCGCCTCCAGCTCCACCAAATCCACCTCCACCTCCACCTCCGCCTCCGCCTCCGCCTCCGCCTCCACCACCGCCTTCTCCACCACCGCTGCCCCCGAAGTTGACATTCTGTACTCCTCCACTCACAGAGGGGTGGAATGGAGCAACGTTCATTACACCAATTCCAAGGTTCAGGTCTTTGACATCCTCATAATCGACAGCCTGCAGGTAAAACAGACATTAAAAACTTACGTTCTAATACATTCTATTCATTTTATTCAGAAAGGATACATGATTCATATGGACAACCCTTTATGACTATTATAAAAAATAAATCACATTTACTCATTAAAAGTAAATCACACAAAAGACAACAACGCTTAAAATAAAAAGAGAAACTGTCATGACATTCCTTTAATATAAACAGCTTACTTAATTATATTAGACAATTATTTGTTTACCTAATTGAAAAACAATATGCTAATATCTACAGTATATGAAAAATGAGCTATTATAGCAATAGTGAATCTGAGTAATAAATAATTAAAGTTTTTCCTGTGGTCTCAAAATTGGCTTTGAGAATTGTGAACAAAATATGAGCAATATTGGTATGAATACTGGCATGTCATACCAGAAACTATAAAAAGAAAAATAAGCAACAAAATATCACTGCACACCTTGTCGAGCATAATGACCGCCTCATTGGTCTTAGGGTCCGTGTGAATGCTGAAGTATCCAGCCTCATTGCCTGATGCAATAAAGCACTTAGTCACCCAGTTGTCCGTGTCTTTAAGATCCAGGTCAGTTGCTTTGAGTCTTAACACCTCTACTTTCTCTGTATTTTCCTCAATACTGGCCTCAAACTATGGAGAAAGCAAAAAGAAGTTGCACAAATTGAAGGAATGACTATAACAACATACTGTAACTGTGTGGATGTAAGCATAGTGTGAATAAATTCTTACTGGGCCTTCCAACACAGGCGGATTATCATTGACATCGTTGATCTTGATGGTGACCGTCCCTGTGGCGGCATTGCCCCCTGCAGCTCCATTCAAGTCAGATGCTCTGACAAGCAGCACGTACTGATCAATAGTCTGAAAAGAGAGGTGGCTTGTGAATAAAAAGGTGGAATCGTCTACACACTGCTCATTATGCTCAACAAAAGCAGCCATTGTGTCTTTATATGTTCCTGCATTTCTTTTTTTTAACTGAAACAATAACAGAACATCTGGCACTGGCACAATCAAGCTCATACGTGCTGTGAATGAAGAAGAGCCAGTCTTATGTAGCATGCTCCGTATCAGAAACACATTTGATACAGTGACGGTGGCCTCTCACCTCTCTGTCCAGATCAGAACTGATAACACGGACCGTGCCGTCATTGTCAACTCTGAACATATTCTTTCCAGCTGGCTGCTGCTCAACAATCTCATACTTGATTTGAGAATTTGGGTTTCCTGGCTCATCGGCATCAAAGCAATTAATCTTCATCACTGATGTATCTGTAACAAATAAAGAGTGCCCACGATAAATGAAAGAAAATGTATTCTTAAAAACGCACTCTTTATATTTATGTTAGTTTCTTAAGGTTTTGAAAAAAGTAAATACTTTTTAATACCATTTTAATAATATAATACATTTGAAATGGTGTAACCTTTAAGTTGAAAGAATTTATTATATTATCGTATTATCGTAACAAATATGAATTAAACTGACCTAATGTGACATTAAAGACATTTACAGTTTTACTAAATATTTCAATAATCTATTTCAAATAAATATTGGTTTTTATTCATCAAAAAATCATAACAAAGTATCACAGTTTTCTCAAAATTAATATCAGCACAACTGAACATTGATAATAAAAAATATATTTAATATATCTTGTAATAATATTGTAATTACTTTTAATACTATATTGTGGCTCACATAAACGCATTGATTTAAAAATCTTCCAGATCCCGATTTTTTTTTTTTACTGTAGTGTATATTTGACATTTAGCTTTTTGTTAAATCATTAATTCAGAAATATCATTACTTTTTTGGGGGGAGTTGTACCACATAACATTTTACAATGAATCTTGTACTGCCGAATATTTATAATATTTATAATTAATTCCTTATTACATTACTGTTAAATAATAATAAGATATTATTAAGTTATAATAGGAAGAATATATTATTAGTTATAATATAATTTGCAAGATCTTGCAAAAACGAGAAATGAATCATAATACAGAAAAGTACATACACTGTAAAAATGACTGTGATTTTAACGGTAAAAACTGTATAAATGCTACGGTAAAAACCTGTTAAATGGTTAATGGTAAATTCCTCTTAAATTTACAGGGAAACACTGTAAACTGGCATTCCCAGAATTTCCTGCATTGAAATTTACATTTTGTTTGAATTTCATGTTTTTTCTTTGAAATAACTGTTTCTTCTTAGTTTTTTTGTATCAGTTATGTTTATTAGCGTTGTATGTTACATGTAATGTTGTTAAATGAATGTTTATTGCACATTTCAGTTGAATACTTCTTGTGTTTAGTGTTTGTGTGAATGACTCTGAGCTCCTTCTATACAGTATATGTTACTATTTAAAAGCTACTTGTGATGAGCCTTGGTTCATCATGTGATTTTCTCATCACCACCTGCATTTAGTTTTAATGTATTTAAAGGTACAGAATAGATTTCACTTTGTTAATAGGTTGATATATTAACATTATATCAGTTATTATGGTTTCTTATTAGAAATAATGTTTTTTCTATGTAAATTTAACATAAAACTGTAAAACAAAAACTACTGATACCGTATTTTTCACGGTTTTATTCTGGTAACCACAGCTGCCAGTTTTTAACCGTAAATTTTACAACATTTTTTCATCAAAATGTGTATATGAATACATTTTTAATAGATCCATTAAATTGTAAGTTAATCTATAACAGCTTTAGATCACATACCTGCTGGGCTGAGCTCATCTACAGCCCCGGGATTCATCTGACCAAAAACAGGTGGATTGTCATTCTGATCCTTCACTTTTATTCTCAGCCCAATGTCATTTTCTGCAATCGTGCCATCTGTGAACGTAGCAATGCCTGAAAGCTGCAGAGGAATACATTCAAGATCACCATTCATCATAATCAAGCATAGGTGCTAAAGTCACCTTCGTTATCATCATCATCATCATGAATCATCATCGTCATCACAGCCATTTCACTTACATTGTATTGTGCGATGGACTCTCGGTCAAGGAGCCCCGTTATCCTGACATATCCATTTTCAGGATTCACCACAAATAAATTGAACGGCTCCTGGTCTGCACCGATGCCCTTCAGTGAGTACCTCACATTTTTCAGCTTGACGTCTTCCTTATCTGAGCGAATCTAAATAAATCAGAAACACATTTAACACAAAAACATATTAAGCGCACAGTGTGCATCAACTACTTTTATGACACTGCAGCTTTTATAGATTAAACTTTGAGCAAAAAGAAGCTTGTCATGTGCACGCAAAAATTAAAACTTACTGAAGATACAGTACTCTCTCAAAGATGAGATTTAAACTCAACAATGCTGCAGTGAATGGGTGCCGTCATAATCAGAGTCCAAACAGCTGACAAAAACATCGCAATAATCTACAACTAATCCACATGTCCAATCCATCAGTTTATGAATTGTGAAGTGAAAAAATAGTTGTTTGTAAGAAACTAATCCATTATTAAGCGTTTTAACTTTAAAACATTGCTTATAAATAAAATACTACAATTGATAAGCCATAAGATGAAAAAATGCTGTTCCCTCTTGTCTTCTCACATCAGAATCCGCCAATAAATTAGTTTAGAGCTGTTTTGATATGTGCATATTCATCTCCTGATTCAAAGCAGAAAGCAATTTTATGGAAATGACTTGAATTTTTAAAGACGTGATATATTTATTTATTACAAAAACAGCTTT
Organism: Enteromius unitaeniatus; assembly: GCA_032359435.1. Classification (NCBI taxonomy): domain Eukaryota; kingdom Metazoa; phylum Chordata; class Actinopteri; order Cypriniformes; family Cyprinidae; genus Enteromius; species Enteromius unitaeniatus. Next base: position 6,778,679 of record JAUMHI010000065.1, read on the forward strand.
TCATGTCACAAGCCATTCATTTATTCATTCATCATTTGTGGATTATTCTGATGTTTTTATCAACTGTTTGGACTCTCATACTGACGGCACCCATTCACTGCAGAAGATCTACTGACGAGCAACTGACTTTTTTCTGCAAATCTGTTTAGATAAAAAAAAATAATAATAATAATCTTGAATGCCTTAAGGGTGAGTTAATCTTCGGTAAATTTTCACTTTTGGGTGAACTATTTCTATAATTGTGCTATAAATTGCAATTACATGAAGTTGATGCCTGACTTGTCTTTATTAAACTTTGATTGTGCATTAAGGTTGATGATTGCATATTTCTGCATCTAACGAGTGGAAGTCTCACTCACTTTTGCGATGAACTCTCTCTTGGTGTAATCCACATTTTCTTCCAAGATTTGTGGAGGGACGATCCATTCCCTCTTCTGCCTGTGGAGGGCCACAGAGTGCTGAAATCTGGCTTCGACCTCAAACACATGCTGTGGGAAAACAGAAATGCACATCAACAATTTGTGAAGACAGTCTTATCCTGCAAACATTCACACAGAGCAGAAATAGGAGACCAAGAAATGTTTGTTTTTATATCCGTTGCCTTGCCTGGTGAGAACGTTCTCATTTTGTAAATGATTCGCTGATGAGTCATCATGAATTATTGAAACTGCGGTTGCAACTTGCACGCATCCCGGGTTTGACACTAAGCTCTTCCTAAATTAAACAGATGTTGTAATTGATCTAAAAGTGATATAAAAATATAAACCTGAAAAGATTTGCAACCACAGGAAAAAAAAAACCTTCACAGGAGTCAATAATTTAATTCAGCAGACCTATAATTAAGAACGATAAGATGAAGAAATACTTGGCAAAAGCAAAATGCATTCCATTTAAGTCGAGATCACCTTAATCAGACCACACACAAATAAGATAAAACATGCACACAACAGAAAGAAAAGAAAACCCTGCACTATTACAAATATAAAATGCAGTGTTTTAGTAAAGTGGCTTCTTTACTTTCTCCCGCTGTGCATTTTTGAATTGTAACTACAGAAACTTTGCACAGTACTTCTACAAGTGTTTATAATGATATTACATGGAGACTTCACATTTTGTGCAGTCATTACAGAAGATTTGATACATGCATTAGGTTGCTTTACGTAAACTGCAGGCACAATGATTATCATATAAATAAGGAGAAGTGGAAATACAAACTGTGTTTAAACACACACTGTGTATGACATGGATGTAATGTATGCAAAAATATCAAAAGCCAAAGCCAAAACAAACAAGACCGTGCTGTTGGCATATCTACCCCGATAAAAACAATATAATATAGGCCTTCACTGAGATTCTCCAACGTAAACTATTCCAGGTAAAGTGATTTTCACTCATTTAACAGATCACAGTCATTTAGTAGTCAGAAGTCGATTGGTGACTCATCTTCATTAGAACTGGAATAATTATTACTGAGAAATGTCAATCATTGTGGTGCCAAGGCGTGGGGATTTCAACAAAACAGAGATTGAATAGAATAGGCTACACTTTCTCACACAATACTTGCAGATCCAGCTTGACTGCTGTAGTCTGCATTTTAGACGGAGACTGTTCTGAAATGCCCTTTACGAAAATACATAATCTATAATGAAAGTTGCCAAAAAAACAAATACTATGGTTACTATGATCATGCCATAATATGTTAGCTAGGGATCTCCAGACCAATGTAAAAAATAAAAAAAAGTAGATATTACAGTATACTAGTAACTTACAAATAACTTCTATATGCTACACTGTAAACAATGAATAGATAGAAAAATATATACACAGATAGAAAGATATATTTCTTAACATTTCATTAACTGCTTTGAATTTAACCCCTATAAAAAATAACATTAAATATAAAAACTAAAATCAACTGCGACAGCAATGCTTGTAAAAGTTGAATAGATGGACAAAAGTATAATGTATAATGTATCATTTTATTTGACCATGCTCCTTTGTTTTTACACCTAGTTGCCATTGTTCATTTCTGTAAAGGGTTGGACAATTGAGCAGATTGCCCTCCGGCATTTTGAGGGTTAAAGACAACACGACTTTCTTTTTTTTTACTTTTCCACACTAACTTAACTAAACCCAAATGTTTTGTTTCTGTCGACCGTTCCATAAACAAACAGGCCGCCAAACAAACGAACAAAAGGAGTTATTATGTATCTTTCGTTTTACACAACGATACTTTGTCAAGCAGAAGACAGATTAAAATCTAGATTGTTAACAGCTGACGGATACATTTAAAAAACACGTAAATCTTACCGATAGTCCAAAACAAAACAGAAAAGCCACAGCAGGCGATATACGCCGGGCCATGTCCAGAGGAGCACACGGTATTTCCTGATCACCTGAGATCCGCTGCTGTCACCAGCTGCTCGGGGAAAAGTTTATTAGATCCCGCCGCGGGAGAAGTGCGTCCCGGTGCTGCTAGATGAGCGAGAATGCGAATGAGAGCTTTACACTAACTCCTTATTCATTGTTTCATCCACACCCTCACCTTGCGGGTTAAAAGGAGGAATTAACGTCACAAATTGGGTGTGTGTGAGAGAGACAGAGTGTAAGCGCTACAGCGTGCGTCTCACACACACACAGAGAGAAACAGAGAGAGAGAGAAAGAGAAAGAGAGAGAGAGAGAGAGAGAGAGAGAGAGAGAAAGGGGTGGTAATGCATAATTAAAATTACATTTCATGTATCATAAGGGGTGGCAAGTGTTCTCACCCAGTAGTATTATCCTATATCCCCAAGAACCATTCTTAACCCTTTATGTGATGCATTATGAGCAACAAAACTTGGATCATTAAAATAAATAAATAAACATTTACATTATTTTATAAATATGTTATTATACATTATTGAAGTTAATCAATATGAGATTATGAAATTATGAATATGAAATTATCTGACACATTTTAAATGAATTGTCAGATAAATAATATATTTGTGTTAAAGTGTTAAATTGCATTGTTTGGGCTAAATTAATGCATTTTGATGTATCATGCAACTTGGGCTACGTTTTAAAAGGTGCCAGATGAAGTGGTTGACATGATTTCACAAGTAGAATGTGAATCTAATGCTGATATTTCTATAAATATAAACTTTACAATAATCAAATGGTACATTTCAGTGCTTTGACTGTTATACTGACATAATCAGTTGTAAACAAAATATAAAACAAAGTGATAGAAGAGGAAAAATGTTTCTGCATAATTTTAATATAGGTTTTTACACACACGTTTGCTAATCGGGGGGGGGAAAGGCCTAAAATGTATCCAGATGGGTAAAGATGGGCTAACATATTTCCAAAAATACCGTTTTTTTGTTGGCATGTTAAAATACATTTCAAAAACACATATTAAAGTCACATAATTTGCACAAAGGTATGCTTTTGTAAATATGCATGCTTCTATTTCTCATTGACAGTGGGATGCTGCACGTGACTGTTATGACTCCATCAGTTGAAATAATAAATCCTAAAATCATTCCTTTTAAAATCACAAAAAAACCTTTGAGCAATTATGCGTAGTTTTGCTAAAAAGTTATTGTGCTGGCTTAAAGATTAACTTCATTAGCAGATCAGAAGCAATGCTCTTCTTTAGAATTAATTTGAATCACACTCAGTATAAATTGATAGCCACAGAAGCTCACACCTTATCATGCGCTTATTAAAAGTTGGTCATTCTTAAAACAGCTTAACTAAAACGTGTCTGAGGGCTTGCCCAACTAAACAACTAATCAGCAAATAGTTTTCTATTGTCTATTATTCGTAATGGACGTGTGACTGTACACTAAATTATTTTGATCAATAGTTTTGCATGCGAGCTTCGTGCACACACTGCGATAAGACTCCCATACATGTCCCAGTGTGCTTCGTGACGTAAATTCAGTGGAAAGGAAAGAGAGTTTTGATGAAAGGTGAATTCGTGGAATAGATGCTTACTTCGAAGGAGGTGTAAGAAAAGAGTGGGAAATAACCTGAGACTGGGCGAGACAACTTTAGCTGTTTATTCTTTCCTTGTCGATCTGTCTTTCACTTAAACACTCCCACTCAGTTCCTCTTAATTGTTCACTTTGCTGACTTGTCTCAATTTGAAAAATACCAAAAATATAATTCACTGTGTTAAGTATGAGCACAATACTTCAGCATTAATATGCTTTTAGAGATCTTAAAACGGTCTTGGGGTCTAGAATGTGTGTTTCAAAGGCCCTTTAGAGAAGCTCTCAACAGCAGTCTTCGCCATTTGCACACATTTAGAAAACATCCTGGATGTGAACTCCATTCAGATGAAGCCTGCACTGTTTGAGACATCATAAATCTGTTTCTCAGACACAACTGCTGAACAGAGACGCTGAATAAGAGGAGAGAAGAAAGAGTGAGTCCATGACGTTTACTGCAGGTCAAGCATTATCTAGAAACATTCCTGTGAAAACATACTTGATTTTGATTAGATATATATTGGATTTCGTACACTGAAAAAAATACAATAATAAAATTTGACTTTCATTAATTAAATGTTAAATTTAAGACTGAAGTAGTAATTTCTTATAAAATGAGCTCCAGAAATCTACTAATTAATAAATAAATCCTAAAATTCTCAGGATTATTATTTTTATTTTTCATACTGGCATTGTTAAATAATAAAACATTATAAAATTGTAACGTTCAGTATTTATTACATGGAAACAGCGAGGAACACCATGAATTAAATGTTAAATTATAGCTAGACTGGTACTTTTTTCACACTAAATGTAGTGAGGTTTAAACTTAAACCAGCTCTTTACCAATATGGTAAGATAATAAACCTCAATCTACATTTTTGGAAAATGTCGAAATCCCTTTTTATCTTCTTTTACAAATATTTGTATATTTGCCTAGCATGTGTTTATCTGCTGGTGTTCTTGGATGGAGAATGAGAATAGAGAGTACATAAAACCAGTCGTGCAGGAAACTCCCTTGAGTTTGGACAGTAAACAGTCACAGGTCTGTATCTGTAGAGGCTGCATGTATACGCTTGTCACCTGTGCTCAATGATTGCATGACTCATGCTGGAATCGGTGAGAGATTGGGAGTGTCTGGCTGGTTTAGGCAGGGTGTGGTCGATGGAACAACGCCTGTTCTTCACTCTCACATGACAAACAGCCTAACCTATAGGATGCAGTCCTTCTCATCAAACAGTCCTATGTGTTGCCGAGATGGTATATCTTGTGTGCTCATTTTTAATTTGCAGATGTGGAGGCACACATCTTTCACACCCCATTTATGTTGGCCAACATGTTTTAGGTTACAGTACAGCTCCTAGAGAAGTTTGTGCAAAGGTTATTTTCCTTGTTTTCCTTTTTTTTAATGTATCACTGAGATACAAGTTATTCTAACTGAAATGTTTTATTTTAATTTTAGTTATGTTTTTGTATTTATGCATAATTTGATTTTTGTGAACATTTAATATTATTATTTTTTACAAACAATTATTCATTTGATTTAATTTAATAATTGTTTTTAATTTCAATTTATTTTATTTTACTGTAATAATCCTGGTTAGCTTTGATGTTATAGAGTACAGTATAGTGTAGTGTAGTACTTCATTTAATCTAAGGAAACACTTAAGGGTGTGTAAGTAGTGAGACAAAGCATTATGCATACCTTTTTAAGGGCTGGGTTACATTAGTTTATGTTACTGTAGGTTAGGTTGTGGATTTTCATTTCCATGAAATCTCTACCAGTTTTCTTACATGGTGAGGATTGGTTTAGGTGTAGACTTTCACAGGATTGTGCAAAAGTGAATAAATTAGAAATTAAAATAAATTCATAATCGTTTTTATTCATAATCGTGATTTGAACTATAAATTGGCCACACCTTACAGGAAGTTTTGGAATTTGAATTGGAATGACTTATATTAATTTATTAATTTAATTAATTTATTAATTAATGAATTTATATTATTTAAAGTGCCCCTATTATGGATTTTTGAATATTACCTTTTATGCAGTGTGTAACACAAGTGAATATGTATAACATCCTGCAAAGTTATAGATCTAAAGTGCACTGTGTATAAAGTTATCATCTCTCAAAAGAAAGAGTCGACTCTGCATTAACATTAGCATATTGTTGCTATTTTTGCATTGGTCAGAATGAAAATGCAAATTCATTCTTTGCCACTAGATTCTGCTTTTGGAGTGCTAAAAATCATAGTTTCCGCTGTACACAAAGCAGCACTGCGCTCACAAACACTGCTTTATCAGGCGTTCCAGGTGTGATGAAATAAAAATGAAAGCAATAGGACCAACCACCACAGATTAGCATCCTGCAAATTAGGAATTTGGGAGTCCTTTAGCAAGTAAGGTGAAAATAAATGCAGAATTATAAGTGTTTTTGTTGGGGACTCCCAAAACCAAAATATGAACCATTATCATTACCCATATTAGTGGCACTTTAAGTTAAGTACTCATAATTTATCATATATATATATATATAATACTCCCAACTGTGAGAAAATGCCTTTTTGAGATCAAATCATAATTGGGAATAAGCAGGTCATACTAAAATATGTAAAAGGATTGCAGAGATTCACAGTAATTAGCCAATTCAGCTAAACATAAATAAGATTATGTTGCAATATAAATTGGATCTTTAATTAGTTTTGGAATGAAATTCAGTGTTCAGCACAGTCCTGTTTGAAGCACAGGTTAATGCCACCTGCTGCTGTTTCTGTCCACACTGCACTACAAATACATCTCTAAACTTCCTCTTTCTTTTCAATGATTTACATGCAGTAAAATTATGCATGCGTTATTGTTATTAGGGTTGACTATTTAACGCTGTTCTAAATTTTCAGCAGAGAAAGCTCAAATGAAATAAATAATAGTTTAACTAACATGGATATCTGTGGTAGCTCTGTGCAGTCTGTGGAGGTTTGTCTGGGACTTTCTGATGATGAGTTTATGGCTTTTGACACACCCTTGCATTTCACTCGCATTCCTACAACTCTTTTTTATTCTCCTTCTGTCTTCCCCCCCACAATTAGAGTCTTTCTCTCTGTCTCGCTCTGTCACTTCCACGTCCCAGTTTTCTCATAGTCAGTATCATAGCAGAATTTCTAAAGTTTATGAAGTTACAGTTCTTAATCGCTACTATCTCCATTTGCCTTTCTCTTCCGCCCACTTTCCTCTCTTTGTATGAGGGCACTTTTTCTTTCGGCTTCTTTCTGTTTCTCTCTGTGCCGCTTTACGAGTGAAGTCAAAAGAAAACAGCTCCATGACAACGGCTGGGAGTGAAACCGGAGCTCAGATAAGGCCAGAGGAACAGGAGGCGTGTCTAAGGTCTCAAATGAACAGTGTTTCCCAGCACTTAGCCATGCAGAGCTAAAACTTTAGGTGGAGTAGTACAGCTTTGTTTGTTTGAATTCTGTACCTGTATGGAGGCCTTCATCACATTATAAATAGTTTGGCATGAACTTTATATATATATGTGTGTCTGTGTGTGTATACTCACACATATATATTACTGTACTGTATAATTCAAAACTACTAAGCATACTACACAAGAAAATAAGCACATTTAGCTATGGTAAAATATTGCTAAAAATCTATAATTGAATAAATTAAATTATAAATAAGAGTTATATAACATTTAAAGGGCATTTCCAGAAGTCCTTGTGTGTAACATTACATAAAATAAAAATAACATACATTTTTAATTGAAATAATCGTATCACTTTTGTTTTGTTACATTTTGTCTCAATCGGTTAATAATATTGATTACAGTAATAAAAATAACAACTAGTATTTAGTTAATGTTCACTGCATTATACTACATTACACTATAATATTTTGATGTTTTTGAAAGATGTCTCTTATGCTCATTAAGGATGCATTTACTGGATCAAATATACAGTAAATATATCAATACTGTGATTTCAAATTTCTATTTGTTACTACATTTATTCTAGTGTCTGAATTGTGCACTCATTGGTGTCACTTCATCTTTCAGAAATAATTTTCATATGCTAATTTGCTGCCAAAATAAACATTTCTTATTATAATCAATGTTGAAAACACTTGCGCCGTCTATTATTTTTTGTGGAAACTGAAAATTCACATTGTTTTTTGTAAAATCATACGTCATACAAACTTAAATGTCCTTACTTTGACTTCTGATCAAATTATTGGGCCTTTGCCCTGAATAAAATGATTCATTTTAATCAGTGTTGTCAAACGATTATTTGAATCCAAAATGAAGGTTTATGTTCACATAATATATGTGTGTGTGCTGTGCACATTTATTTTGTTTATGTAAGTACACACACATACAGCATATATTTAGAAATTATTTACATGTATTACATATATCTATATTCATAGAATTAATTTTTAATATATAAATGTGTTAATGTATAACTGCAAGAGTGATGCACAGAGATTGAAACAGAGAGTTTGTTTTGACTTTGATTGAGTGCCATGAGAGGCCAATTGTGGTGAAACCACTGAGTCACTGTCTGACTGTCATCAGACGTGCATATCTGTCGCACATCTGTAAAAATATGATGTCACACCCAAAGTACAAATAACGCTGTCATGGCAACTTCCAGTGTCCCCAAACTATATTTTAAATGCACTAAAACTGTCATGTTCAGGTCAGAAAATATGTTGTTGCAATACATTTTTGTACATGCTGTTACAGCATTTCACACACACTTGACTAAATTCGTTTTATTCCAGCGGTTACTGAGAGATCGCAAAATGAGGTAAAGGAAACAAGAGAGAGCGAGAGGGTCACATACCTGCTCTCGGAAAGCGAACAAACAGAGCGCAGAGTGTTGAATTACATGCATGCATCAGTGCTCATGCAGGCAGAATGCATTACCCTAAACAAAGCTGTGCCACACAATACTGAAGTGTGTTTGTGGGCTATCTGAAAATGAATCTTTATGAGAGGGAAAGTGGTTTGTGGTTTATGCTTGAGGTTTGGATGCATCTGGGACGTTTGCTGTCAATGTGTATCAATAGCAGCTGTACAGTCACTTTCTAGTTATCACATCCCATCTCACACTTGGTTTAGTGACTGGTATCTCTTTCTCTTGTTCTCTCGGGTTCTCTCTCTCTTTCGTCTTTTTCTTTTATACTGGGATTGTGCACCATTCAGAATTGAATAATTATTCGAGTTCCTAAATTTTAATTGAGGCAGTGAACTGGATGCGAAACCATATCATATTGAAACCATTAAAACAATCATAAATTATTATTGTTTTAATTAATTTTAATATTTGAATAGCACGTAAACGTGTCATCACATACTGTATGGGGCATACAGAAAGTTAAGGTACACATTTATATATATATATATAAATTCTTATTCATAGTAACACCAATTTGTTCTCAGAATGCTCTGATTTTTGGCAATATTTCATAATTATTAAGTCATATGAAAACTATCACAAAGACTTTTTGTGGTGCTGTATGGCAAAATAATCTGTAATTGAGTAAAAATATGAATTCAATTTAGTGAAGTAGAATTAAAATGAAATTAATTTTAATAATACATTTTAAAAATACATCATTAATCTTTTAAATAATAGTTTTTACTTGCATTTGTATTTATATGTATTTATACATTTCATTATATTGTATGTATATAAGACATTCACTTTCCTTTTATTGGACATAGAAAGACAATTTGTTCTCAGAATTCTCAAATTTTTTTTGTCTATGTTTAATTAAGTCATCTAAAAACAATGCTGTGGATGACTTTTTTGTGGTGCTTTATGGCAAAATGACATCTGTATTTTAGACTGCATGGATGTTCAAGAATAGAAATAAACTATAAATATAAACTGAATTTATTAGAGTAGAATCAAAATGGAGTGAAATGCACATAATAAATAAATAATGAATACATTTAATAATATATTTGTATTTATATTTATGTATAATATATATATATATAAATATATTGCTTGCTTTTTATTGACCAGAAAGGTCCTTTTTGTCAATATTTATTTGTATAAAATCATCTGATACCAATGTGGTATAATATTTTGTGGTGCTGTATGGCAAAATAAAATCTGTATTAAAGACTAGAGACTGTATTAACTAGTTCAAGGATATAAATATTTCGAGAAACATTAAAGTTCAAAATATTCTGCAGTACAACAGAAAATTCCGCAAATGTAGTTATTAGTTACAAAATTAAAATCATCTAATGGAAATTTCTTGCATTTCATTCAGTATGATGAGAGAAGCCCATTCAATTCTATTCAAATTACAACTCATACACTGATATCACGCCAATTCTCAGATTCTGATTTTGCCCCACCTTGTTTCACAGCAATGATTTTCTCATGATTCAGCTATAATGACAAATCTTGGTGTGATTTTCATCTGTCAGTCAGGTGTGGGGAGGTGCAGCAGGCGCTCACACCCAGACTCAAGAGAAGCTTCAGGGCTTCAACATCACCCAACACTCAATGTTCATCACCACATCAAGAAGATCAGGATTTTCATTTCTTATCATGACACAGTCACCACACCAAAAAGATGATTCACAATTTAAAAAAGTAAAAGAAAAGAAAAAAAATACTGATTTTAATTGAAGAAGAATTAAATATACAATAACAAAAGAATAATAAATACAGTTTTAAAACCTTAAAATAAGTAATCAAAAATATGTATGCTGTTGAAAATTGTTCTGCTACAAAAAGCAAAAAAATTGTCTCTGGGTTGGTACTTTCTCAAAAAGTACCGTTTGTACATTTTAGGTACTAATAAGGACACTTTCAGTACTAATATGTACCTTTAAACTACAAATACGGACCCTTTAGGTACAAACCTGCACTTTTTAAAAAGTACCACCCTAGTGACAGCTTTTGTACCTTTTTTTCTGAGAGCGCACTTCTCTTCTAAGAAGAACTCGTTCAGTTTCTAACATGAGTAAAGCACAACATTTAAGAAAGGGTCATATATGGTCAGGGGGTGGAGACTGGAAACTGTACATGCTGTTCACCTGGGGCCTGGTTGCTCCGCGGAACATGTCGCAATAAACATAGCTATTCAAGCTTCAGGGTGGGTGAACCAGTGTGGAGAGCATCCAACTTTGCTGAAGACATTGCTATAGTGATGCAACAAATAGGGACTCTCTGAAAACATTCATTACAATTATTAATTGAATAATTTCTGTGATTTCTTTCAAATGGCTTGATGTGTTTGATCCTGCCTTTATTTTTCTGATTTCTGTGTTTTATAATGAATACTGTCTAGAAGACAGGCTTTAGTATACAAGTAATTAGCATTTATCAGTTGCTAATTAGGTTATATTTTAGACAATTTATTGACAATGAGGTGTTTTTTTTAAAGCCTTTGAAGACATTAAACGATTCATGAATGTAATGTTTTTAGTGATTATCCAGTAACTAGTGCTAATACTATTAAACTACTTAAAAAAACTAAGCTTTTTAGTGCTATTCATAAAGTATAAATTAGTCACAAATTAGTATAAGGTGTCACCGGTTTTTCTCTTAATCATGTAGTGCACTGCTACAACAGACTTGTATTTGTGCTGTAGTAAAATGAAGGCTGTAAATGTACAACAGTTCAGCGAGCTGTACACAGTAGTTCAGGCCCAACACTTACTGACGGGACTCTGCCAAATTCCTTTCCACCCAACCCCACCCATCCTCCACCTCCCCTGCACACAAACACCATCAAATTGCAACATGCTCATCTCCAGGCTGTAGTGTTCTCAACTTCCACATCAACCCATTACAGAAGGGACTCAAAACCGGATAAAACCTCCAGAAAAACAGTACCTGCCTTTGTCTATTGTTTGCCGCTAATCCCCATCTCTCTCTCTCTCTCTCTCTCTCTCTTATTATTCTTTTTTCTGCTAAATAAATCTTACTAGTTTAGAAACTGACACTGTCTGCTGTAGCCAGAAAGGATTTAAGAAAATAAATTTGCATACAACTCATACATTATGAGAGGTCGCAATTATTATTTATTAAACATTTTTGCTAAATCATTTGTTGAGTTGCACAATTTTGTCAATGGGGTCTAAATAAACGTCCAAAATCGTAGGAGTGAGTTCATGCAAATTCATGCAAATTAGCCACCTTGTAAAATACGTACAAAGTCTACCTGATCTCATGAATGAGTGTATAAATTATGTGCTAAATAAAAACTAAAACTTGTGGTATAGAAACATTTTGGCAGCATTAGGGTTAAAATTGCATATTATGCACACCAAACACCTGTGTTTTTAAGTTTTAATTTACTATACTGTATGCATACTATTTGTATGAGATCGGGCTGCTAATAAATAGGTAAATAGGTATTGCAGTCCAAATGAAAAATATTAGAGATGTTTTTTTCAACAGAGTCCTTCTCCTCAGACTTGATGCGCATGCAGGTTGCCAGATTGAATACACATACAGGAAAGATTGCACATGACGATTAATAAAATGAAATGCCACAAACTGGCAACCCGGGGTGATGAAATACAATTGGGTAAACTGACAGTGGGCAGGTTTCACATACCAAAACAGACACTGACGTTCCGGCCCGGAACGCACATTTTCAAAGGAGAATATCTGACTGTAGCATTGTTTTTCAGATAAACAACTATGTTAACTTAGCATGTTTCTTACATATCTGCAAACATATAATGGAATTTTAATGATGTAGCAAAGTCAAAAACTTACATACAGCACCTTTAAATAAATACATACTAAGTACATACTTCTAGCAATGGGGCAAATTATAATGTTTGATAACAAGGGTGCACGCATTTTGTATAATAATATCGGTTTGCCTTTCAGCTATTTGACAGGCTGTTGTATGAGGGGCCAAAATCTTTTAATGAAAAGGAAATTTCATGATCTAATAATTTAGATTTGAGGCTCTAATGTAAAATAAATAAATAACTAAATAAATAATAAAAAAAAAGGTGGTCATAGTTTGAACACATTATTTTTGTTGCTATACATGTGTCACATTCATTTGCTCAGCCAGTTTCAGTTTCAAGTGAGGCAGTGTTTTGTTTGAAGCATATCCTGCCCATTACACTTGTTTATATTTTTGCTTAACACCCAGTTCCTTCCAATTCCTTGCAGCAAAATTGCTTTCTGTGAGACTTTAGGTCAACAGGTCAGATATTTTCACTTTTAAGGCCTAATGCACCACAGTTATCAAGCAGAGCGACACAGAGCCACCCGCTTGACCAGGTAATTAAACAGGTGTGCACGTGTTTGGGATATTATTATTCTTTTTTTTAAATTGGGCTTAACCGGTGAGTTGTAAAAAGTTGCTTTTCTCTGCTAAATGTGTAAAAGTGATGACTGTCTGTATAATCACCAGCACCACCTGCACTCCACCCAAAGAGATGAAGATTAATTGTGTCATGCATTAATCATGTCTGAAAAGCCAGATGGTATAACAGGTAAAAGTCTGATCTGTTAATGTATAACCTCTCTCTCTCTCTCTCACACACACACACACACACACACACACACACACTCAGAGGGAGTTTCAGGGGGCAGTTTGGGGTGGAGTCTAAGCCTCCCAGAGCTTCCCAAGCTAAGGAAGTCAGAGACAAAGCATAGAGTAACACGTTAAGTGTACTCACGAGTCAACATTCAATCTCATTGATATAGAAAAGTGAGAGGCTGAGGCTGTGGCCACACCCATATTAAAGACTTCAAGGGCATGAGAGCCGCACCGCGCCCAGAGGACTTTATCCGAGCAGAGCTGTCAGAGACACGCAGTCCAGAGGAATTCAACACACACTCAGCAGGATGTATGACCGCGCGCTGATCGCTCTCTGTGCGCTTGCTTTGGTAAGTTCAAGACAAAATCGCGGTTGTCAATTGTTTTTTTTTGTCATTTTATCTTAGTTCATATATGTTTATCTTAGGCCTACCTGAATTCTTGCCATATCCTTTCCTATTTACCTTGGTAACCACACTTTCCGTCAATTTACTAGTTATTATAAAATATAACGTTACAAAATGCCTGTATTGCGAAAAATCAAAACACTCTTAAATTAACTTGAGATTGTAAGAATAAATACATTAGCATACTAACGTTATATATTTTTATCACAAACAAATAGGCATGAATTTAACTAATAAAACAGTAAATTCTTCTGCTTTTTAGAATATTTCTTTTTGTCATGATAGTGGTGGTTAATACCATCTGTATTATTTACTCAGTGTTTAGTAAAGTTTTCCACATTTAGATGAATAAATTATGTATGGATTTCCCATTCCTGTTTCCAAACTATTCTGAAATTATTTAAGTTGCATATACGATTAAAAAAAAAGTTGCATGGTGTAGATTCGAAAGGGATTCAAGAACATGGTAATTTGGTGGAAAATGTGGTTACCGTGGTGTATTTTTAAATTACTTTTCCCCAGTCATTAAAACACATTATAAAAAATATTCTCAAACCATTTGTAAATGATTTAGGATATTGCTTAATGAGTGTGTTGTGTATTTCTAAGGATGAAGCGACGTGAATATTAACGGTTTAATAAAATAATGAAGTTCTTACTAATTAGTTAGTCTAGCTGCATTTTAATAGCCTGATAAGTTCCCCCCCATCAAGCAGTTGTGTTGCTATGCTTGCTTGGTATCATCCAGACCGAAACTAAGCTGCTGACTAAGTAAAGCAGTTATAAACAATGTAAATTGATTTGTCTTAAAGAAACCATAGTGCTTTTGTAAATGGCTTCATTCATTCATTCATTCATTCATTCACTGATTACTAATGCTGACTAAAGGGAAATGTGCTATTACCTAACTATCTGATGTTCACTGGGTGGGTCTGTTCATTTGACATGTTTTAGTGATGAATTCATTAAAACCTGCATGTAAGCTTTACACTTTGATTTCCTGATATTGTCCAGGTTCATACACGGTGGTGCATGTTTTATTGACTTATGTTTATTGGCTCCATTGTTGGTGTCAGTAAAAGATGCATGAGGACAAAACAAACCCTTAAGCATTCAGCTTTTAAGTCTTTAGCTCTACAGGTTCTACTGGGCAGATTAGCCTTGTTTGGAGATAAGCTAAAAGCTAAAACCCATAGCATTACACCATATAACGAGACAGAATAGCATATAACAGCATGTACTTTAAATCTGCATTAATTATGGTTAATGTTTCCTGATAGTGGTTTTGTTTAGCTGTGTTCTTATTGTATTTTAATTAGCACAGTTTCCCATGTCATTCTTGAGTTATGCGATTCATTGTTTGTTCGGCTCGCA
Organism: Enteromius unitaeniatus; assembly: GCA_032359435.1. NCBI lineage: Eukaryota > Metazoa > Chordata > Actinopteri > Cypriniformes > Cyprinidae > Enteromius > Enteromius unitaeniatus. The sequence continues at coordinate 6,793,979 of JAUMHI010000065.1, forward strand.
CAAACCTTTTAGAAGTGAATGTAACAATCAAGAGTTAATGATAGGAGGATACCCATATACAGTATCCTAAAATACAACAATACAGAGTATACCGTTTTAAATGTTATAAAAATGCATTCATGCAGTTAACATGAATGTGATTATCACGCATATGAATCCTGACACATAATGAGTAGGAATTGAAGTCATATGTTGTTTTGAACTACATCACTCCGCTTTGCTCAGTCACACAGTGGAATGCAATACTTCCTTGATTCTCCCGTTCACTCACTTTCATTTCCTCCCTCAGGTGCTGTTTCAGAGCGCTGCGTCTTGTGAGTTGAGGCCTGTGCTTGCTCAGGTTCCTAAGAGGCTGCCTGCCGGTTATGTCATCTTCGAAAGCAAGGAGAAATGTAAGATTTGTGGCTTCACTAAAAGCCTTTTCATCCCGCATGACATGAATGAAGACTACGCTTTTCCTTAATTTAATGTGGCTAATTAAATGACATAATATGACATTTACATAAAGATTATTAATGATGGAATATGTGCCCTTCCATAAATGTTACATCTTGTCATCTTTTACTCACCCTAATGTCGTTCCAATCTGGTGTTTTTTTTTATTTTTCCCTTGAAAAAATAATTTTCCCTGATGACCTTCAGATAGACACAAAAGCAGCTTAAAAGTGTCATAAGAGTCAAATGAAAAAGAATGGGAAGATTATTAATGAATAATGATGAAATTACATCAGTTACTTAAACAAAATAATCATAATGCTTAAAAGACTTACTCTGTTTTACTATCACTAATATGTTTATTAATATTCTATACAAGCTTTTATTTCTATAGCCTATAGTTATTGTACATATGCATTCATTTTTAT
>JAUMHI010000065.1:6794941-6829960 GCA_032359435.1 Enteromius unitaeniatus
TAATATGTTTATTAATATTCTATACAAGCTTTTATTTCTATAGCCTATAGTTATTGTACATATGCATTCATTTTTATGTGTTTTAGGCATTTTTATTCATTTGTGTTTGTTTCCATTTAGCTTAATTTTAGTGCGTTATTACTATTATATTTAATCCATATTTCTTTATTATTTTATAAAAATAGTAAGTTTTTGATACTGTTGATATTTTTATAGTGCTTTTGAAGCTTGAAAACTTTAGTAATATGACTGTGTGAAAAACAAGCAGTGGAATTAAAGTGCTTTTGGTTTTGGAAAGATACAAGGCTTAGCTGTGGAATAATAACCTGTGCATTTTTTCCACAGTGAGTCTCAAAGGCTGCGCGGCCAAACCTGTGGCCTTTACTTCCAGTGACCCTGACTTCGCTGTAAATACAGATGGAACCATTATCACAGTTCATGGTTTGGAGATTACAACAAAGCGGTTCTCTGTACTGGTGCAGGATGAGAATGGGACGGATTGGAGAGTGGACATAATCCTGTCCTGTAAAGATGAGGTAAAACTACAGCCTGTAATTCTCAACTCTAAACCGTCTGATCTGGATCAGCAGCATGACAAATGTTTCTCTATATGTTCTGGCTTCAGGAATCTCAGAAGTCGAGCAGTGCGGCTCGCAAGCGTATCAAGAGAAGATGGAGACCGTTGCCTTTCTCTTTGATTGAGAATGACAAGCCTCCATTCCCAAAAGAACTGGAGATGGTGAGACCGAAGCTATGTCTCATTCCTTTACTCCCCTGCCGTTTCCTCCTCCATTCCATGATCTCACTTTAACCTTTTGTTAAGCTTCCTGTTTTCACATACTCACTGACACATTGCTGTGTTCATGTTTTTTTCAGATTGCATCTGATTCTTCAGTAAATTATACAGTGTATTATGAAATCAGTGGCCAGGGTGTTACTGCAGATCCTGTGGGCCTATTCATTCTGAACAAGAACACTGGCATGCTGAGTGTGACCAGAGCTGTTGACCGTGAGCAGTACCCACAATTCAATGTGAGTCTGAATACTTCAGTCTTTGTAGAAAAAACGTATGATCTGGAGTATGATTATAGCATCAATTGAACTAAATTTGTCTGTTTCTCTTGCTGTAGTTTATCGCTCGTGCGTTTGACATTAGTGGCAGGGAAAGGGATGACCCTCTGCCCATCACTGTGAACGTGGAGGATAAGAACGATAATGCTCCGGAATTCATAGGAGGTCGATTCTTCACTGTTGAAGAACGGTGCAGGGCAGGTATGAAAGAGAAGTTGCATTTTCAAAAATCAAGTTCAGACCATACATAACACCAAAATCATATTCATCCAAATGCTATATTCCCAATTAATATTTAATATCTAAAAATAAAATAAAAGTATATGTATATATATATATATATATATATATATATATGTTCTGTAGTACTTGTCAGTCTTCTTATTTGTTTTACAACCTTTAATTTATGTTGATTTTTATTAGGAAGATATATGATTGTATAATGATACTGTTTTACTGCAGCAAAATATATTGTAATACAATAATGAGAATCATTAGGAATATTAAATGTAAATTAAAAAAATATATATTTTTCCAGAATGCAATAAGGTAATAAGAACTGGAAGGTAAAATATATTTTAGTATAAATAAATGTCACAATTACTGTTATTTCACTTTTGTTTATACAATTGTAGTACTTACATTTATTTAATTGATAATATTATACATAATGTTATTATTGATTATTTATTATATAGTTAATTATATAAATGTATATTATTTAATAATATAGCATATATTAATTAAAGCTTTTTTTGTTATGTTATGTTTTAGTCACTTTATTTGCTTTTGTCATTTTCAGCTTTAGTTTTAGTAATTTTAGTACTTTAAGACATGTTTGTTTTTCAGGTTGGTTGTTATTTTATTTCAGATTTATATTTAAATTAATGAAAAATAAAATAATTAATAATAATTAATTACTTAATAATAACAACAGTGGTCACAATGTAAATAATATAAATAAAATATAAAATGTAATCTTTGTTATCGTCATACTGTGTAGTTTCTTATATAATACTAATGATTCATTATTATTATTACATTCTGGGGTGAAATATGGCACAGACTATTCTTGAAAGACGTTATGAGTTTTTTACTGTGTGTTTATTATGTTGAGAAATGCAGTAAATGATACTACACCAACCCTGAATTTATTGAAATTGTATTTTATTTGCATTCTGTTTTTCAGGTACTGTAGTAGGAAAAGTGAACGCCACGGATAAAGATCTGCAAAACACCCCCCACACCTTGATCAAGTTTACGCTGCTCAACGCTACTGACATGTTCCACATTGATCCTTTTACTGGAGTAATAACTGCTAAAACCAACACCTTAGACCGAGAGGTATTCTTCTGGTTTGGTGTTTTTTCTACAATGCCTTTCTACATTGTGTATTTAGATGATACAGTCTGACAATACTGCATTTTTTTTTTCTCAGGCTCAGGACAAAGTCTACATTGAAATAGAGATCAGAGATATGGGCGGTGCCTCTAATGGGCTTTTCAGCAGAGGAACAGTTGTGATTACCCTCACAGACGTTAATGATAACCCTCCTACTTTTAAAGAGAAGCTGGTAGGGCCCTTTTATTGGCTATACAGCAATAAAACAAAACAAATAAACTACTAAAACGCTCAGGAGGTGAACAGAATTGTATAGCTCTCACCTTAGGATATTAACATCTACTGTATAACTGAAAGCCTTTATGTTGTAAATCTGGGGGAAAAAAACAAAAAAAAACAATCTCTTATTTTTTTGGAAACAGTACAAGGCCAAGGTTCCAGAGAACAAAGACAATGTGCTAGTTACTAGGATCCCAGTGGAAGATAAGGACCAGGTGAACACCCCCAACTGGAGGGCCCTGTTTGAGGTCACTAAAGGAAATGAGAGTGGGAACTTCAGGATGGAGACAGACCCCAAAACCAACGAGGGGCTTCTGTATGTGATAAAGGTGAATGGCTTTAAAGGCTTTAAAATAATAGCATCTGCAAATAACCTTTTTTGGCAAGAAACAGACTGCAGATGTCCTTGATAAATCCGTTGAATTTTTGCTGAATTTGCTAGTATGTTCTTGTAGAGATTGCGATAGGGTCACAGTCATTATCTCGAGAGCTCTCTTCACTCTCTGACAGGGTTGTGTTGGCTTTATTTATAGCGGCATTGCAGGGTTAGCTCACTATTTTAGAGCTGTGTGTGAAAATGCTTGTCTGTTCGATATGCATGTGTGGTTTAACCACACCCTGTTATATAGAGCACATCCATCAGGCAGGCAAACACAGGTTCTTCTCTTCAAGGAGAATTCAAGGCAGAGCTTTTGACAGCTCTTCACAGTAAAGGTGCTTTTGGGTTAAAAAAGCAAGTTTTATGTAAATGCAGTTGAGTGAATTCTCAGTGTTCTCATTCCCCTTCTATTCTACTTTCAGGGATTGGATTTTGAAAAAACTCCAGTGGTGAATCTGGAAATAACTGCCCGTAATGAGGTTCCACTAGTTGGGCCTGACAATAAATGGCTCTCTGTGCCACTCGAGATCAGTGTGGGAGATGAAGATGAAGGACCAGAGTTCAACCCTGGCATTTTATATCTTAAAGTCAAGGAGAATGTTGCCAATGGAACCGTCATTGGAACCTATAAAGCTCTGGACCCCGAAAATAAGAACAGTGATGGAATAAAGTATGTTCTTTTATGATGTATAGATAAATAATTCTCTTTAAAGTTCCACACATTCAGGCTGTCTTTGGTCTAATGTTCTGTTATGTTCTGACTACCTTTTTTTGAAGACAAGCAAGAACATGTCTTATTTAAATACTTCCAAAGAATTTAATAAGAAAATCATTTTAATTATACAGGAGTTTAAGAGTAATTTAAAAAAGCCTTCCTGTAAACCTCTGTAGGTTTTATTTTTTTATCTAGTGTCTCTGTATGTGAAATTATTAAATGTTTTTGTACGTGACAACCCCTGTGTTTTGAATCCACTTTCTCACTTTTCTATTTTGTTTATGTGTAAGGTACTATAAGGTGACTGACCCAGGCAACTGGATCACTGTGGTGGAGAACACTGGAGAACTGAAAACGGCCAACACTATAGATCGAGAATCACCTTTGGTCCACAAGGACATGTACAACATAACCATCAGAGCTGTGGATGAGAGTGAGTCTGGACTTTATGTTGCATACTTGATATCATAACTAGATTAAACTTAAGATATTAACTTAATAATCTGTAGACATTCAGCACAACAACACTGAAACGTTAGTGCACACTGTACTCTATTGTTCTGTGATTAGGTGTGTGTGTGTGTGTGTTTTCTCTGGCTGTTAATGAAAGACCATTTGGTTGGGTGTGGTTGGGCTGAAATAGCTTCAGGATTTTAGGTTGTGATGTAACACGCTTTTTTGATGATGATCAACATGTTCTACCTGGCACTACATGTTCTAAACACTGAATGCTGTCGAATGGCATTCCAGGAAGAACTGAGTGCATTTGTCCTTCTTAAACTCTTATGCACATTTTACATGTGATTTTTATCTATGGACGTCACCAGGTTGCAATGTTTTCACTGCTAATGGGTGTTCTTGCTGCCCTAATTTTATTGGCGGAATGTGTAGTTGGTTTGAGAAAGTGATCAAGTATGTAAAACCTGTTTTAAAAAAAGGAGGATTTTAAGAAAAAGAAATAATTTCGCAAATTTCGCATACCATGATTGTGAGAAGTGAAGACGGCTGTGAGATATAAAGTCATGACTATGAGATATGACGTTTTAACTGTGAGATATAGTTACAATTATGGGATATGTGATAAATAACATTGCAATTTGAGATGTGGTTGCAATTATAATATACTGTTAAGTTGCAGTTATGAGATAAAGGATGGCTGTATAAGATGTAAAGCTATTTTTGAAAGTTGCATTCGTAATTATCACAATTATTAGAAGTAAGATGGCTGCTATGAAATACAAAGTTGTATTTGTGAAATAGCATGAAAATCTCATTTTTAATTTTCAATTCTTAGAAATAGTCACAATTATGAGATATATCTGCAATTGTGAGTTAGAAAGTTGCAGTTATGAGTTTTTGAAATTCTGCAAATGAGTGATGTAGTCACAATTATCATTGACTGTTAAGTTGCAGTTATGAGATAAGTAGTAACAATATTGAGGTCTTATGAATCTCTTTTTCCTTAGGTAAGAAGACAGGAAAGGGGATGGTTGTAATTCAGATCGAAGACGTGAATGATAACATGCCTGTGATTCAGGGCAAAGACCTGATCCTGTGTAGTAAGAGCGATACGCTGAGCTCTGTTCTGGTTGAAGCCGTGGACTTGGACAAGCAACCTTACTCTACTCCCTTCAGTTTCGAACTTGGAGCAGATAATGATGGGAAGTGGAAACTGAAGGATACTACAGGTAAGGATAGAGGGCATTGACGTTTCTCAATATAGCAGTAACAATGAAAGTGTTGCAGTATGATCACAGACCTCTCCTCTGATACAGATTCCTCCGTGGTGCTGGAACAGGCTGTGGCCATGCCCAACGGTGTCTACAGTGTTCCTCTCTTGGTGAAGGATCTGCAGGGATTCGGGAAAGAGCAGACTGTGACTGTGCGAGTGTGCACCTGTGAGAGAGAGGACAATGGTTTGGCAATATGTGGGGATCGGAGCGCCTCTTCCTCTTTGGGAAGTTTGGGAATCCTTGCCTTGGTTCTCTCTGGACTGCTGCTTCTACTTTTGAGTGAGTGCCCCTTCTGGCTGTGACCACCATGCATTACATACATTTGTTTACACATATGCATATATTTTTACACTAGCATAAAAAAAGTTCAGATTATTTTTAATATTTAAAAAAAAAAGTATTGTCCTCATCAAGGATACATTTATTTGCTAAAAAATACAGTATTACTGTGAAATATTTTTTGCAAATAAGTTTAATGCATTTTTAAAAGGTTACTTATGCTTGTGATGGCAAAACTGAATTTTCAGCATCAACGTTTCTTATTATTATCATAGTTGAAAAGTTGGGCTGCTTATGGATTATTTGAGGAAAGTAAAGTTCAGAGAACAGCATTTATTTGAAAGCTTTTATTTATTTATTTGAAGCTGAAAAAAACTAAACAAAAAAAAACTTTTTATAGATTTTTTTTATAGTCTCCAAATTTTTAAGCCTGTAAATGATTCTCAGAAACACGAATAAATTGACCTTCTGTTTGTCTTGCCGTATCAGGCCTGTTGCTCATCTTCATATGCAGTACTAAGAGAGACAAGCTTTACATCAGTGATGACACAGGAACAGGTGGAATGCTGTTGAAATCCAACACAGAGGCTCCTGGTGAAGAAGTGGTAAGACAAACCCTTTCTTTTAAATGGTTAATTAACCAGAGAAACTGCTAGAAGAGTTTGACCATATTTGGCTGGAATGCCTTTCGCTTTTCAGAAAGACGGAGCTTTGATGATTATTCCTGGGGCAGAGGTAGTGGACGGGTCACTACAGAGCGGCCTCATGGAAAGTAAGAATGTGGCTTCAGCTTCAGGACGCTACGGGCAGCCGTTTTTCCAGGGAGGAGGAGTGTACAACACCACCACACAAGAGTTTGGGGCAGAGAAGTACTACACTTCCGGACGCTATGATAACAACATATACGGCAATAACACGATGCAGAAATTCTCAAATACGAGTGCTCTGGACACGTGGAAAACCAACGGCCGCTACCTGGACAGAGTGAGCTGAATTTATACATTCATTCACCCAGAAAACTCATATTTGACCTTTTCTCTGTTATTCGTTCGTGCTCCACTAAAGTTATTTTTTATGTGACCTAACTTGCGACTCTTATTTTGTGACAGAAACTGGCTTACTTCGGAGACGAGGAGGATGGGCGGTACGCAGATGACGTGCTAAAGACTTATGGGCATGAGGGGATGGGATCTCCTGCGGGCTCTGTAGGATGTTGTAGCATTGTGGGAGATCAGGAATCACTGGACTTTTTGAACACTCTCGGCCCCAAATTCAGACCACTGGCTGACGTCTGCTACACCACAACTCGAACCGGAAACTAAATAGAGGCGTGACCGAGATGAGCGTACTGTATGCTGTTTTCCAGAGGTTTTCAAAGCACACTGCAGAAAATCATGTCCCTAATCAGTATTTTTGTGTCGTTTTCCAGTAAAAATATCGAAATGTCTATAAAACCGGATTCATTTACTTGAGAAGCAAAATTATGTGATTGTTTAAATTGATATTTCTTTTTTAAAGGTAAATCTCAGCAAATATGATTCATTTTATGGTCAAAAATAAAGTTAATGTTTCAAAATAACCTTGAATCTATCACATATATTCTCTAAGATTACAGTAGTTTTAGGCCTGCTTTCTTAGCCTAAACCAGGATTAGGCCAAGTTTCTTTCAGTTGAAACAGCTCAGATTTACATTTAGTCTAGGACTAGGCTGAAGTCTTGTCTGTGAAACCAGGGGATAGTGTCTCAGTTTTGCTTTTTAAGTCAATGTATCAGGTTTTGGGGAGATTTAGTTATTTTTACTAGAAAACAAGAAAGAGATGCTGAACTATTTTTGCAGTGCGTGCCGTTCTGATGGATTTATCAAGTGCCTGTGTTTTTCTTGTGTAAGTTGAGTTTTTAAGTGTGTGAACGATGCAAATAAGCTTTTCTGTAATTGTTTTGCTCTGCTTTGCAAACCTCTTCCTCACAGAGCTGAGGAAGGACAGTGTCAGTATAAGTATACAGAAGAGACATTATTTCCTCCCCCGATCGATTGCAATTCTCAGCCGTGTGAAGTATTAACCAAGTCTATATTTACAAGACCATGATGAAGTGTGCTCATAAACATTTTTTGGGCAACGTGTGGAATTTAGAGCGCTCTTAAGCTCCAAAAGCACTGACACCCAACATCAACTCTGAACACTGAACTCATCCTTAGGCAATGATGTATTACTGGAGTTTTAGTGTTATTTTATTACAACTTTAAACAGTATAGTTGCAATAGGGATTTTAAATTTCACTAAAAATAAACCAAATATTTTGTATGTAAGTCACTTTATGCTTTAAATGAAGATAGAGGTGAACGGTGAAAGAGCAGGTAAATTTGGGAATAACTACTTAGAAGTAAATTTATTTTATTTTTTTTTCTTTCACATTTCTTTGATATTAGTTTTGTTTTGACAGCACATTCAATTTTTTTAGTTGTTTTTGTATTTGTGGTAAATATTACCAACATATCAGATGTTTAGAGGGTTGTTCTGATTTTAAACTTAAAGGGATACTATTTGTAAATATTTTAATAAAACTGATTACAGATCCTACTGTATTGCCTCGTACTGTTTTTATGCTACAAAGGCACATTTATAATTGAAAGGCACACATACTGTACGTTTAAAATGGTTGTTAGTTTAGAATGATAACCCAGGGTTAAGTGCAATGTGAAATGCCCTGAAGTGTGAACGCTCATCTACCTAGGGTTAAAAGCTTGTTAGAAGACGATAACAGTTCAGAGCCTGTTTAATGATGAACTGAAGTGGCACAATGCCTTAAAAATTAAAAAGAAAAAGTGGATTCTGAATCATTGAAATTAGTCGTTTTTACGGGAAGGGAAACAGTAACATATCTTTTTTAAAATATTTTTTTGCCACTAGGTGTCGCTTTTGGACAAAAGCAAACACTGCTTTAAATGAAATTAACCAATCACCAGAGGGGGTTGGAAAAATTAATCATTGGAACGAATCGTTTGGGAGTCGCTGAACAAATAAGGTTAATTGTTATTAGGTTAAGGTTCATGTTATAAGTTTCTTTACAAAAATACATTTTTTGTCAAGGGGTGGGGTTATCAGTCTGACATTATACAGCAAAATCAGAGAACAGGCAGTTTAAGCTTAAAATAATAATAATAAATATATATATATATATATATATATTTATGAATTACACATTTCTAATAGCCTACTTTAATAGCTTAAGGTAAATCTTAAATATAAAGTAAAAATATTTTATTCAACCAACTAGAATAATTGCCCCCTGGTGGCGTTATACCCCACAGTCTTGAGAGAAACAATTAAGCAATTCTGAAAATATGATACAAGTACTCACTATCTGCAGGCTCTGCTGTTTTCATATCATATATAACTTTGATGTTCTACACAACAATGAGATTTAAAACACTTATATTACTGCTTAAAACGCGTACTGTGAAATCTGTTCTCTAACACCAGACGTCTGCATCACTCCTGTCAGTGCAAAGTTGCAACACAAATGATCTTGACTTTACCCTGTCAAATATACACAGCTAATTAGCTCCTGTTGTCTTTGTCTCAAGTGGTTCACACAGTTCAATCACACACTCTTTGTATAGCTAACCTATGTTATCTGTGCAAAATAATGCTGCTTTTGATCAACCGGTGTTGCTAACAATGAACAATGGACTGGAACATGGTCCGCTCTGGTGTGACGTCATTCTCAGCTCCGACATGCGACTTCTGAAGCAAATGACCTGGTTTCAAATACTTTTGAAAAACTTACATTTCATGCTTGTGTGTAGCGCATTGCATTTTATTTTTATTCATCGGTCAAAGGATGTCAAAGTATTAAGTGTATTACTTCCTGTCTGCTGTAGGTTAAGTGAAATCAATAAGCCGGGGGTTGGATTTGGTCGGGATGTTAAAGCTGCTGTTGTTGAGTGCGTGTGTCTGTTGTGTCACTCTCAATGTCCCTGAAGTCCAAGTGTAATATCTGTGCCAGTGCCCTGTGAAGTATCTCGCCAAGGTCTCGGCCTTTGAAAATGGAGGAATTAATTCAATATTCAATGAAAAGCCAGGCAAATTGCCAGAGAACTCATTCTTTATTCAAGGAAACTCTTTACGCTAACAGAAAGAGCTTAAAGCTGAAATAAATCATGTTTGTCTGTTGGTCTCAGATCTCATATAGCAGGTAACCAGAGAAGATACTGAAGCGGCTTTGAGATTCCCTCTTGCTTAGTTCACTGTTGTTCAGCCGGAGATACACCCGGTCTCCAGGTTTCAACTGCAGCACTACATTGTTGCTTGCAGTGTCTGTATGAAGAACGTCCACCGCCACTGCACTCGCCACAACCTAGAACACACAACAGAGATTTATCAGACGACTTATGTGAGTCCTTAATATTTTATAATGTAGCAGCTGTTTTAGTCGTAAGATTCATACATCTAAAATCTGAGTAAATAAGTTATCGATTGATGCATGGTTTGTTAGGATAGGACATTATTTAGCTGAGACACAACTATTTGAAAATCTGGAATCTGTACAAAATAAATAATTACATAAAGTAAATAAATTGCCTTTAAATTATCCAAAATGAAGTATGCATATTATGAATTGCTCTAAATAATATTTACATATTATACCCTGTGAAATATACTGCTGCTTATGACTGGTTTATGGGGTTCACATAAAAAACAAAAAACAAAATAATAATAATTTTAATGTTTGCCTGATTTTATTCTGGTCAGAAATCAATTAATTCAGAAAGAAATACATTTGCATAAGTTTTTGTAAAGAAAAAAAATTAAATAAAAATTACAAATAAAATAAATATATAACTTGTTTATGCATTACATATGATACATTTGTATAAATTTTAATTAATTGATTTATAGTACACATAGATGGAAGATAAACATTTTATAACTAGGGTATAGAAAATACATTACACAAATAATGTTTTAAAAAAATATATATTTTATAATTTTATAATTATATAAAATTATCTAATTATTAAGAATCAATAATTAGAAAGTTTTTTTTTTTTTAAAGTGAGCACATTATAATTATTTCTTAAGGGGTGTGTGATATTGAGGTGGACCAGAGTAAGGCTGGTGAAAAAAAAAAAAAGAATATATATATATATATATATATATACACACATAAATAATTGTTAACTTATAAACCTATATTATGAATAAAACATACATAGAGCGACCTTTAAAATGCTTACATTTTTATCATACTATAACTTTCTTTGAAAATCCCCCCAAAAAACAAGGTGAACTCACCGTTTGGTCATTAAGAAACAAGTCCACTCGTAGGTTTTGGCTAGTCTTCACGATGCTAAAGCTGAAGTAGTACACTCCCGCTGTCTTACATGTGAAAGCCCCGGTCGACGATTCATAACCTCCTCCCAGATTAGTAATCACATCGTTAAACTTTATCACATCATTCTTGCTCTGGGCGTCCTGCAGTGCAGCACTGAACGCGACACCTCCTGTACTCGACGAGCCTATACCTGAGGGTCCGGCTGGGCCTGGAGGACCTGCTTTACCTGGAGGACCAGGTGGACCAGGAGGACCTGCTGCAGATGAGGTGAGAGGGATGACAAAGCCCTGGTCTTTAGAGCGATCTGAGGAGGGGTCACACACTATCCTGCAGGAGCCAGGGAGGGTCTCACAGATGCCTGCTCTGGTCAGAGACAGAAGTGTGAGGAGGACCGCTGTCCAGTGCTTGGCCATGGTGAAGTACGACTTCAGACACATGATAGCATTTAAATAGTAAGCCCATGATAAGAAGTCACACAGATTTGGGGCTGCAATTGGCTGAGATAGCTGGTCAGATGATGAAGTTGAGAAATTGTTTGTCATCTGACATTTTTTAGAATCAGCAAAAACTAATATAATGCTTCTTTAAAACTAACTTATGCTTCCCTATGAGTCTTACAAAACTCTTGTTATGCAACAATGCTGTCAGAAGATTTGACTACTGAACTTATATTTTTACCAATAATAAACCAGGCAGAATTAAAATGAAGTGTATTTTATGTGTATTTAAAAAAAGTGAATTGATGCCGTCAAAATGAGTGTCCAACCATCAATCAAAAGCATTGCAAAAATCCTCAAGCAATCCTTGAAAATTATATATATATATATTTTGTTTTACAAACATGCAGCTTTTCTCTTCATACGGTATTGATGAACTGGATTGTTGTGATGTTTTTATCAGCTGTTTGCACTCATTCTGACGGCACCCATTCACTGCATACAATCATTGGTGAGCAAGTGATGTAATGATGAATATCTCTAAAACTGAACTTGCATAACCTGAGGGTGATACATTTTCAGCACAATTTGAACTATTCCAGGTGAGTGTTACAGTAGATGTTAAAGTTTATGCATTCTAGTAGAAAAATATGGATGGCTTTGGGTAGATGCATACATTTTACAAGTGTGTTGCAGTTATTATTTTGTCAGTGATGTGAATGTTGGGAATCCAAATGCATAGATTCACAATATATACCCTCACCACAACTTTCAAGAAATGTCACTGAAAATAAAAATTCCCCAAATGTCAGCTTGAATGTCAAGACCTACAGAAAACATAATCAAACACCTCCACACACATGCACACACACACATCTTTTCTATTACAGCTGCATGGATTAGGTTTATGAATGAAAGGTGCCTTAGACCTCAAGACTCTCTTCATAACCTGCAGTCCCACACACGACCACCAGAGGTCTGACTCGCCTCATCTGACCACACACACACACACACACACACACACACACACACATATGTTGGTTTTTGTGATTTATGAGGACTCTCCATAGGCGTAATGGTTTTTATACTGTACAGACTGTATGTGGTATTGTCCTACACTGACCCTACACCTAAACCTACCCCTTACAGGAAACTGTGTGCACTTTTAGATTTTCAAAAAAACACCATTTAGTATGTTTTTTTTTAAGTCTTTTGAATTACGGGGACACTGAAAATGTCCTCATAAATCACCTTCATATTGTAATACCTGTGTCATACCCATGTCATTATACACCTTTAAGTCCTCATAAACCACATAAACCCACACACACACACACACACGTGTTGGGTTATCATTATAAGCACATTCCATAGCCGTAATGGCTTTTACACTGTACAAACTGTATTTTCTATCCCCTTACCCTAACCCTACGGTATTCCTAAACCTACTCCTTGTTTCTTCATGGGATCCAACAACACAGACCAAGACCATTTCGTACGTATTCGTACAAGGTGCCAAATTTGTGCTAATTCGTATGAATGAGGTCGATTTGTACGATTTGTCTAAAACCGGGTAGATGGGTAAGTTTAGGGGCGGGGTAAGGTGTAGGTCATTCATACAAATTCATACGAAGTGGCAACTCGTAAAATATGTAAAAAATGTCAAGAGATCAGGTTGGCTCCAACAAGTTTCCTCACAAGGACAAGGAACTTGGATATTGCCATCTTTATGCAACATTCAGAACAAAATATAGTGTTAGGATTGTGAAATTGTGTTCATTTTCCACTAAGAGTTTTAAGGTGCATTATTATTTATTTATTTATTTTACTGTAAAGTTTTAGATGTAGATTATATATATATATTTTATAGGCAATATTCAATATATGTATAAAGTTCAATAGTTCTTAAGCGTGAATCTCTCTAAATTTTGTTAATAATACGAATATATATATATATATACGTATAATTTTTTTTAATTGTTCTAAATATTACTATATTGTTCAATAAACATTTAAAATGTTTTTAAGACATTATCTTTGAAATGAAGTGAGTTAGGACTACCCCCATCCATGGTTTCATTTCTGTATTTCTTAATGCATTCTGCTGAAGCAACTTCTCTTTGTGAGCTATTATGTGTGACAGCTAAGAAAGGCTCTATAACAGAACCTACCCTTAAATATTTTGACAGTTACTACATGGAATATATGCTAAATAAACCCAGTGCTATGAATCCAAATATAACAATCTCCACAATTTCGATTTTTGTTTTAACAGAATTTCCCCATAAGATTTAATTAGTTGGCATCGATTAAAGGCCGTTTGTGTAAAGAGTGCTTTAGGAATGACGAATTAAACATGATCACTTTAACAAAACAGATCTTTAGTGAGAAAGAGTTTTCTGCTATTTTAGTCTCCCTGAGGATCTCATTAAGAGCTTGAAGAAGGTACCTTTAACATTCACTAAAACATCCATAGAGAATGTGGCAGGAAAGGGAAAGTAAAATTGCACAGAATTTTTTGCTATGTTTAATTAAAATGATGTGCGTGTCATGGACATATGGGATCTTATAGGAAAAGCTGCATGTTTAAGAAACAATTTCACCATAAAGACCTTTTTATGTATTGATTGTGAAGCAATTGTGTTTATGATCAGCTTTCATTCTGACGGCACCCGTTGACTGCAGTGGATCCATTGCTGAACCTCAGGGCGAGAACATTTTCAGCACTTTTTTCAGTTTCATAGTTTACTCAAATTTCATATCAAATTTAAAAATGAGCTGATATTCTTTTATTTTTAGCACTTACTTCGATTGCACAGACAGATTGAATTTAATTGAGGAAACTGGGTGGAATTTAGCCATTTTGCACCTCGACCAAATTGCACCACAATTTGGCACGAGAGTATCCAGTTAAAACGGTCCTATAAATGTCCCCTCAGCAGGACGCTTCCAAATCCTCAGTGGGACGTCTGGATTTGTCTATAAATCTGATTTAATCATGTTCCTCTCCATCCACCGTCAGCACAGCGAGACACATCATTTTCTTTTTACTGCCATGTGCAAACATTCAAAATCGTCTCCAATGGCTGCTGTTCATGCCAAAGAAATATCTGCTTCATTGAGATGATTTACGCAGACACTGGGAATAAAGCCGTGCGGTCTGGCAACTAACTAGCATTTTATTCTGGAAAGAAGATCTTTTTTTTGTGGTCCATAATAAAAATCATGCAATCGATGAAACCCTTATTTAATGTGCTATTTCCCCCCCTCCTAATGTCTAAAGAGTCTTCACAGCGGTGATGTGCCTTATTAAAACAGAAATCTTTATTGCTCGGAGACTGCGAGAGATGTTTCTGTGCATTAAAGGGAGCGAGGGAGGCTGGTGTGAGCTGAACAGAGGCATCATCAGATGAAGATCACATTATCACTCCGCTAGTTTGAACAGTCTGCTTCAGCCCGCAGGCCTCTACTGCTGTAGACTACACACTTTGGATAAATGCAAATGTTTAACAAGATTTTGGAGTCTCAGGTGTAAAGAAAGTGTTTATAAGAGTTCAACTTGTTCTATATATTGTGCAATCCTTCATAATGCTGTATTTGCACCTGAGACTATAAAATCGTATTGAACATTACACTGTGGAGTTCAGTGGGTTGTTTGTGTGTAAAGTAAACAAGTAACATTGAATAATATGGTTGTTGTTAATATTTTGAATTAGATTACATTTTTAGATTTTCTGTTTTCATTTTGATTAGTTATATATATATATATATTTAGGAAATGTTATTCTCTATTTATATTATTGTGCCACTGTGAACACTACAGTATCCAGTATTATGATGATGAAAATATTTATTATTATTGAAATCTTAGCACAAACATTAATTTTTATTTTTAATTGTTGCATAGTCTGAATTTTGACATCACTGTAAATAAAATAAAACAACCACAAAAATAATAAATAAATAATGCAATAAAATAAATAACTTAATAAATAAATAAATCAATAAATAAATGTTGCGTGTGTCTTGTGGAAAACAGCCAATGCATTTCAGTGGAGCACCTTAAAATGTTTAACTGTTTAGAGCTCTGTTTGTTATTTTAAAAGTATTGGTTATGTTATAGGTTCACCAGATCTGTGCGTTAGGTTGCTTTAAAACACTTGTACACTGATGGCTTCTGACTACATAATAAATGGGAATGGCCCTGATCTTAGTTATGATATCAAGTACCAACTGTGTTTTTTGGAGACAGGTGCTTTGCCATGTATGGCCGCCTGATGGCACTGTTGTTCCTTCATGCACTTTTTGTCAAACTGCAGGGACTGCTGTAAAAAACAGATCAGATGTGTCATATATTTTCACAAATAGGTGCTATAGAGTATTTATTTGATTGTGAAAGAGGTTGACATAGCACAAATGATGAAATCCAAAAACAAACCCTTCTTCCCAGCATGTGCGTCATTCGCTGTCCTCATATTATGCATTTCTTAATATATTGGATAAAATATTAACCGTACACTTTTAAAATATGGAATTCATTACTTAACTTTTTTTTACAACAACTTAACTATTTTTATGTAGAAAACTGTATGTGTAAGTATGAATTTATGGATTCAATCAAACCTGTGATGTGGTATTTAATTGGTTTGTCTCAACTTAAAACATTTCATCCTCTTTTAAAATAAAATTACAGACATCTGCTTGACAATAACATTTAAAAAAAAATGGTTAAAAATACACAATTAGCTTCAACTCGACCTCCTAAATCCTCTAATTTAATTACAGACCAAAGGCTAACTGGATCTTCCTTCCATATAATCCTGTTAAAGCTTGTATTTTCTTTTTCCTGTAAGGAATTAAATGCATTTTCATGCCATTGTGAAAAAACAACAACAAAACAAACAAACAAACAAATTAATAAAGGAACAAAACAAAACACACTTTCTTCACACACACACACACACACACACACGTTGGTTTTTGTGATTTATGGGGACTCTCCATAGGCGTAATGGTTTTTATACTTTTATACAGTTTACTGGCGTAAACTGTATGTGGTATTTAGATTTTCAAAAAAACACCATTTAGTATGTTTTTAAGCCTTTTGAATTACATGGACACTGAAAATGTCCTCATAAAACCTACATATTGTAATTTCTATGTCATACCCATGTCATTATACACCTTTATGTCCTCATAAACCACATAACCCCCCCCACACACACGTGTTGGGTTTACATGTTTTATGGGGACATTCCATAGGCATAATGATGTTTATACTGTACAGACTGTATGTCACCTAAACCCTACACCTAAACCTATCCCTTACAGGAAACTACACACACTTTTAGATTCTCAAAACACTTCATTCTGTGGGATTTATAAGCTTGTTTCCTCATGGAGTACTAACAAATGTCCCCACAAGGTCATTTACTGGTATTCCTATCTAAATTGGTCCTCATAAGGTGATAAATATCAGGTGCACTCTCTCTCTCTCTCTCTCTCTCTCTCTCACACACACACACACGCACACACACACAGATTATATTACATTTTAATTAATATACATGTTATGTTTTTCCTGGTTGGGATTCTGCTATTTTCTACAACAGCGTTTTAGTCCCACCACCAAAAAAAAAAAAAAAAAATCTAAAATCTAAATTATATATAATTATATATATATATATATATATATATTCATTATTTGTAGTATGCCAGACACCCAGCAATCACAATAATGTTCTACTTTGTTTTTTTTTTATATATAAAACAGTTAATAATTAATGTGTTTTCCCTCTTTGTTTCAAGTGTATAGCAAGATAAACAAGCTATAGAATAATTTATAATGAAGTCTCATTTGAAAATTATTCAAATGAAAATTATTGACTTTGCCGCTTAAACTAAAGCGATTTCAGATATATGTCATGTTATTATATACACCTCATGTTATAATATCCATATTGTTTGTATTTCGCAAAAATACTGGCAGATTTTGCTCCCAATTTAGGCCGAGTTTATTCTCAAAAAAATTCTACTTTTATTCTCCTAATATTTCAACTTTATTCTCATGATATTATGACTTTAATCTCGTAGTTTTAGATTTTTTTGTTGTTGTTGGTGGCACTAAAACACCATTGTAATTTTCCTATTTATACAAAATAAAAACAAAACAAAAGCAAGTATGATTAAAGCAATAATGTAGTATTTAAAATACTTCATCATAACACAAACATTCATTTTGTAAAGCTTACCGTTTTCAGAAAGATAATGGCATGAGTTCATCCTCACACATATCCATCACAACATGTATCTGCCTCTCTCTTTCACCATTGTTTGATGGAGTACTCGCATTACAAGAGCCGTGACGACTCTCCACCTAAGATGTCTGTTTAAACACAGCCATTTATTAAAATCAATAGGACTGAATATGTTATTAAGTGAAATCAATCAATGTGACATCAGTCTGAAAGCAATGTACGGTAAGGGCTTCCTCTGATGCTCTGTCAATTCTATGGGATGATCTCTGCATGCGGTATTAGGATGGAGAAAGACAGTTGGCAGCACCCGGACTGCTGGGTGTTCACACACCATCGCTGTACATCAGATGCTTTCCCGCTGCTTGAGAAACTCAGGGAGTTTACTACTCTCACTGGCTGTTCTTTTGTTTGTGTGTGTGACAGTGAGAGAGTGAGAGCATGCAAGTGCTTGAAGTCACAGCACAGAATCTGTTTACTTGAATGTGTGTTTTCACAATGACACTCCATGGCAAGAATCCACATTCAGAAACAGAAACAGACAGAGAAAAAGACCAGCTTCAGTATGCGCCTGTGAGCGCTGGCAACAAGGTCATGTGCTGGAATACATATTCACTATATAGAAGCTCGCTCTCTATCTTTATGCTCACCAAGGCTGCACTTACAAAAATACAGTAAAAAGTAATATTTTGAATTATTACAATTTACAAAATCACTGTGTTCTATTTGACTGGACAGTGTCCTGTGGTGTCAAAATTTACATACAAATATCAGGAGAAAATTTATTTTCTTATTTACATTTTTTTGTTACACCATAGATATTGATATGTCAAATATATTTCTATTATGTCAAAGCTGAATTTTCAGCAGCCTTTTCGACACACACACACAGAAACATCTAAAGATATATTGATGTGTTAAACTTTGCATTAACACACTGTAAAAAAATGACAGTGATTTTAACACTAAAAAACTTGAAAATACTACTGTAAAAAACTGTTTTTACAAAAACATAAACTGATATTCCCAGAATTTCCTGCATTGCATTTCAAATTTAGTTTGAATTAGATGTTTGTTTCTTTGAAATAACTTTTTCTTTTTTTAGAAATTTAGAATTTTTTTAGAATAAAAAAGAAGTATATGTATTATAATATAATATTATATATATATTATTAGTTATATTATTAATTAGTAGCTTATTTTTGCTTATAGCATAATGTATGTCTTTAAAATGACTAATGAATTGTAAATAATGGATAATATGCCCTTACTATATGTACAGATGACCATTAGTTATACACGTTCATGCTTAACTGATGCATAATTGTTAATCATAAATTACTAGTTTATTTAGGCTTAACTAATGCATAATTCGGGCCCTTAAAATGTAAAGTTAGTCATTAATCACTAGTGTGTTTTGGCTCAACTAATGCTTAATTGTGAACAAATTAACCATTAATTAATGCTTAACTAATGCATTATTCTGACCCCTATTCTGAAGTGTAACCCTTTTTTTTCTTATTAGTGATGTTTATTAGGGTTGAATGTTGCATATGATCTCACTTACATCACCTCACCTCCCTAGGTTTTCAACAACCACAAACTCACACCTGTTTCACACTTAAACACCTGCTCGCAATTATTCACACCCACACCCTCTTTACACACTGCATTTAAGCAATACTCACACACTAACAATTCAAGCAAAGTCTTGATCTGTTTCCACAATCATTACTGAGCGTTTCTTTCCCTGCCCTGATCTCCTGGTTTCTGATTATAGGACTGTTTCTTGGATTGTCATTGTTTTCTGACAGCCACCATATTGCCTGTGTACCCCGTCTTCGATTCTGCACTGCCTTTATTGATCTGTTTGCCCGTGCCTTGACCCTGCCCATTGACTCTGATTAAAGGAATTTTGCTGATCTGCACGCCTCACTTTCAGTCATTACAGAAGACTTTGCAATGACAGGATCCAGCAATTCCTTCAGAGGACCCCGGTCTAGAAGAGGTCCCACCGAATAACTTCTCCAGTTAAAACAAGGCGGATTGCTGATCGAGGAATACGTCACCCAATTTTACGAACTGTGCTGCCAGGAACCATGGGGTGATGTAACGTTGAAGGACTTGTTCCGCTGGGGCCTCAATGAGCTGGTAAAGTCGTGGATGCTGCTCGGGAGGTTTGAACACAGCCTCCACCATTTTCTGGAGTATGCCCTGGTGATGGCAGGTTCAGGTCTCACCGTGGACATCGGAGAAGAGGAGGAAAAGCCCACTTCCCCGATAAAAGGGGTAGTCACATCATGTCAAATTAATGTTTATTACATATTTCAGCAAATTTTTACAGCAAATTTCAGCATATCTCATCATGATGGTGTTTAGTGTTTGTGTGAATGACACTGAGCTCCTTCTATATATGTTCATATTTAAAAGCTGCCTGTGATGGGCTTCGATTCATCACGTGACTTTCTCATCAACACCTACATTTGGTGCTTATCAGTGTATTTCTAAGGTACACAAAGAGAATTTAGTAATTTAACAGGTTGGTCATTTAACATTATATCAGTTAATAAAACTATGGTATTTAACTGTAAATGTAACTTAACAACTTAAAATTTAACTGTAATTTCGCAATAATCACTGGCTCACTTTATATTATCCTTCCCTTATGACCAATTTTGAGGAAGAGCCACTCCTTAAAAAGTATCTCATTTCATGCACTATTTTCATTTAAAGTAATGCATTTCTTTATTAGTTACTTGAAAAAAGTAGTCTAAAAACTCATTCTACCTGTAGCCCTAACTGACATGTTTTTAAAGTTAGTAAGCATTTTTTATGTTTATGAATTGATTTTACACGTGGAAGCTCCCCATATGTTTTCAAAAGAGGTTTTCCAGACACTTCTTTAACTCAAACTTCCAGTTTTTGCCCTCATTATAGTAAAAAAAAAAAAGCTCACACATACACACAGAGATGAGCTCCACTTCATTCCGGTAAACACTGTCACTAAGACAACACTAGACAGGCCTTCAGGGACACATCTCAGAGTACACTACACACACTTAACAGCATACTTAACCAGCAGAGGATTAAACCTGGAGGTTCATTTGGAAACAGCACAGATTGGGTTGACTTTGGAAACAGTGTGTGTTTATACGCACGTGCACTTAAATGTTAAATTGTTACAATCCGTCCCTTTTTTTCCCAGAGACTGATAGAGTTCAATATTATGTGCTCTGCCAGACAAATGGCAGAGAGAGCAAATCAGCAGATGAGCAAGTTTCATCGTTCGGAAAATCAGTGTGAGAAAAATGTCACACAGCATTTAAATTGACAGGGCACAGCTAGTATTCATCAGAAGGACCCTATACAATCACAATCACATATTCTGCGAAGTACAAAAGTCGGACCACAGAAATATGGGATTCAGAGATGTCATTTAAATCTGAAAGTATCTTAGGTCAATGAAATATGTTGATATTGATTGATTGCTCTTGATTGCTAATCGAAGAAACACATTTATGACTCTTTGTTTATACAGATGTCAGATGTTTTTGATTATGTTGATGCACAAGATGCGAAGATCACCTCAAATAATGCTGGAGGACATGATCACCAGGTGGTGGTGGCCATAACATTTTCACTCAAATGTTGTGAAAAAAATGTGCTGTGAAAATGTTTTGTCCTTGTTCAACATTTTAAAGTGAAAGATGTATTCAGTTTAATTTTAAATCCAATATGGTACATTTAGAAGGCACACTTTATGAGCTTCCATGTCTGGTATTAATAATTAGATCAATAAAAAAAAACTCAATTAACTTAACTTAAAATAAACAAATAATGTTTTAAATGTAGTCAGGAAAAGAGTGTAAGCACATATATTTTTTAATTAAGCAAAATTATGAACATTTCTATGACCTGTGCTTAAGGGAGGTACAAGTGAACAACTATTCAGGTTTGCGGCTGATGTAATATCGAATTTAGAATCTTAGTGAAATGTACTTTTTGTTAACTGTTTTTATTTAACTCTAATTTTGCTTTGTTCAAAGTTTTGTAAATCGTATCATAGGATCAGAATCATGACATAATGGAATGGAAAAGAGCGGCATGAACATAGTGCTAAACTTCTCCTTCATGTGTTCCACAGAAGAAAAACTCTTCGCAACAACATGAGGGAGATTAAATGAAGAAAACGAAAGCATGTTATGTACTCTCAGAATTGATCCTGCAGTGTGCACACACACAATCACAAATACACCATGACAGATCTTCATTAAAAAAACACGTCCTCAGATCCAGGGCCTGTATAAAAAAAATCTTTCCATTACTTGTGAGTCCAATAAGTAAAAGTCCATATTAGTGATTGCAGCTGCTTCTTTCCATTCCCACACCCACGTGACAATACACTGACTAAATTGATTGCATTGTAAACAAGTGAACTAAATGAAAAATCTCTTATCAGGGCCAATGCACTTGCCTGCGGGGACCACGCACCCTTAATATAGCAATTAAATTTCTGCAAATGAATTATTCCAGGCAATATTTTCTCCCATTAGCACAACACTACATCCATTATGTGTCTGATAGCGTCCATGCTGATGCTGAGGAGGCCACTACCTCTCAGTGTAGCAAAGTCAGAGAGAGCCCACACAAATTAACACAATGTGAGATTAATTAGTCAAACGAAATCCTAAACACACACACACAATGACAGAGGTTTGTAGCAAATGTCCATAGGCTCAGATACCATACTGGTAAATCCAACCATTGATTAGTTTTTCAGCTGCTAGTAAATTTCACAATTTTAAAGAAACTGAATTTTTAAAGAAGAAAATATAATTACACCACAATAATCTGCTTTATGCTATTCTAATAATTATTTTTCAACTTCTATTTTTCTATGACTTCTGTCATCAAGTAACTTATCAAAATGAGAAGCTTTCTTGCTTTATCTTATGATATTGTATATTGAAAATAACTTTTCATTATGGTTTACCCTCTCATAATATTGAGTAACTGTTTCGATCTTTACACTGTTTTCTTTGTGTACGTTCTTTTGTTATCTGTCACTGTTAGCAATTCTATGTGCTGTCTACCTTTGGAACTCTATTGGTTGATGTGGCTGTCCCTCATCATTGGTCACCTGTGGCGTCATGTGTTCTCTGCCAATTATGATCTGCATAAGAGATTTTTAAAACGGAAGCGGCAACTAGAGCGCAGCTGATTTGGACTTAATATTTTGTGGTCTATCCAAATACAGTCTCACGACCAATTCATACGTATTTGTACGAGGTGCCAAATTCGTGCTAATTGTATGTGATATTGTGATATAATATGATATTGTATGATTTGTCTAAAACCTTGTGAGGGATAGGTTTAGAGGCGGAGTTAGGTTTAGGTCATTCGTACAAATTCATATGAATTGGCAACTCGTAAAATATGTATGATTTAGAAGAAATACCTGCTATTATTTTTAATGCTTACAAAACTAGAATGACATTTGTGGAACGATCTGAGTAAAGTTTTGTCATTTGCGACACTTGTGTTCTTGTCTTTACTTACACAGTGGTTACATACACTCTCAGAAATAAACGTAAAAAGCTGGGGCGGTACCTTTAAAAGGTACATGTTTGTACCTAAAGGGTCCATTAGTGTACCTTAAATGTATATATTAGTACGTAAAGTGTACGTGTTTAAACCTAAAAGTTTACCTTTTGAAAAGTTACCACCAGCTCGTGTACCTTTATTTCTGACAGTGTACTACATACACATCTAGTTACTATGTAAGTACATAGGTATCAGGGAAACTTAATATAAAGTGGGACCAGACTCTTTATCAGCATTACAATATGATATTGACCTTACATTTAAATAACAACTGTACTGAAACAGTTAAATTGCTTTGAGAAGGGCAAAATCACCCAACATATATAAGCTGTAATAGAGATCTGTCTCCAAATCTATAAGATTTTTTTTTCTATTCTGTGAACAAACTGCATATAGATTGCACCAGAAAACTACAGAAGAAAGTCAGTTATTTGTTATCTGTCTTGGAGTGTAGAAGCTGTCAGTAGAGTTATTGATTTCCGCTGCTTGGTCCAAAGTTGACACAAGTTGAGTTGTGATGTGTTCCATCATGCAGAAATTTATGCATCTGACATGAACATCTCTATTGCAAGATCCAATTTCACTTTTATTTTAGATCATTTAAGTTTATCAGAAGGATATGATAACAGCTATATATATCTAGTGCCAAGAAAAGTTGTTCGGTCACACTGTAACGACAAACAGTTAGAATATAAAGAGTTGTGGAAAAGGAAGTTTGTTTACCTTGCTGTTATGTGAATGATTCCCAGCTATATATGTTTTGCATTAAGAACTGGGGTGTAGACTTTTTTGAATACTTGTGACTTTAATGAATATCAGATGACATTTAAAAACCATAATAATTTTTTTACACCTACAACCATCATCTATATGATATTGCTTGAATTTCAATAGAGCAAAGCGCATATAAGCAAAGATGGCAGACTTCAGATCACATTTTTGGGAAGACCTGCACCAGCTGAGCATGTGCCATTGAGAAGAAAGGGAATGGTAACAAATGGCGTTCTCCAGGTATTATAAAGCTCCTGGCAAAAACAGATACATTCACTGCCACAGAGAATAAAAGAGCATGTCAGATGAATAGAAGAGAAGACAGAAGCATTGCTTTCCATTTTCACCCTTCACATGCAGTAAATGGTGGGCAAAACCTGAATAATGTATGTAGAACAGCACAACTATGCAACTGAGCTTGTACTTGATTAAATGTATGACAGCCCTTTACGCACACCGGCTCTCTATCCTTGAATGATTAGAAGTTCTTCAAGCTACTCTGGCAAGTGAAATGTATTTTTGTTGTGACAAAAGGTGAAATGAAAATCTCAAGACTTCATTAGAAAATAGAAACACAAAGCAAAAAATGTAACGGAATGTCTTAAAAAAATGTGTAACATTGTGGCAGCCAACAATAAGATCATATCTGCCGGCTGCTCTTGTATTTAGATTTCTTCAGTTAAAAACATAGATGGTGGTAGTCTTCAATCGTAGAGAGCTTTGGTTAAGAATAATGACATAACGAAAAATTCTCAACACTTTTATGCACGTTTAAACACCAGAAAAGATTGAGAGAAAACAGCCTTGACACAAAAACAGCTAGGCCTATACAGGTCTATACAAGTGGCTTCCCAGCTTCAAAATATATACTTAACTAGCATCCATTGTAAAAGTAAAAAAAAAAAAAAAAAGTAAATTTACAGTAAAAAACTGCGGTGGTTTGCTGGAATTCGACTGCAAAAAACATGGTAACTGTAACGTGCTGTGCTGGTGTCACGGATCGCGCCTCTGTGGCCCACTCCACCGAGCGTTCCCACCCGGACCCTTTTGGCCCATGTACCCCGGCGTTTTCGCGCCGTTTTCGGGCTTCCCCTGAGCATTTAAGCTCGGCTATGACTCCAGGAGGACGCGAAGTTTCGATTTGCCCCGGCCATCGTCTCTGAGCGTTTTTCCTTTGAACTATTTACTGTCTATCCGTGTTTGATTTACTGCCTGTTTCCTGACTTCCGATTTTCCGCCGCCTGCCCTGACTTTCTGCCTGATATCTGACCACGAACTGCCTTTACCTGTATTACCCTGTATTCTGGTGCACCGACTCCCTGCCTGCCTGACTACGAACATTAAACATCGCCGCAAATGGATCCGAACGAGTCCCGCGAATCCTTACAGCTGGGAAGGGATGAGGCCAAGGACGAGGGTAGTGCAAAACCAAACATTTAATGAAAACAAAACAACAGGTGGTGATGAGAAAGTCACATGATGAACCAAAGCCTATCACAAGCAGCTTAAATATGAGCTTATTAAATATGAACATGTATACAGCAGAAGGAGCTCAGTGTCGTTCACACAACTCTAAACACCATCTTTAAACTGAAATAAACATTTATTTTACAACATTACATGCAACATACAACCCTAATAAACATCACTAATAAGAAAAAAGAACTAAAAAGAAACAAAGAAAAAACATTTTTAATTTACTATTAAACGTTTTTACCGTAGCATTTTCACTGTTTTTTACTGTTAAAATCACGGTCATTTTTACAGTGCTGTTTTCTTCAACAGCGTTGTTCCTATATAGCAAGATTCAGCGCATAAGCGAACAATTAATTATGAATCATGAACAATTCAGACCATTTTGCAAGCCCTTTGGTCAATTCATAGAGTCATTCACTCACGAATCGAGCATCACTAGTTCTGATTCTACACAGACGATGTAAACACTGGACATACTACTGTTCAAATATGTTCAGGGAAAAATTCTTTTCAGGCCACTAAATTGTGGAATCCGTCCTTTAGTCTATTCAACTCAAACCTCTAAACTTCACCACAGTTGGATTAAGGAAACATAAAGATACATGTAGAAAAATTCTCTCTTGGCTGTGTCTTGTGTTTAACTACAGTTATAGTCCATACATTGGAAGGTAAATAGCTGGCATTCTGGCTTTAAGATTGCAAAGGAGTATTCCATGCTTTGAGTATTTCACAAGGTCTTTTGAGTCACCCTTGCTCTTTCTATCATTCACTTCCTTTCATTTGGTTTCTTTTTTTCTGATGCATTTTTTAAAAACTTTGCACAGCATTGTCCTTGTACAATGTGTCCATTAATGTTAAATTTGATGGTTTGAATGGGAAACCTTGAGAAACAAACAAAATTATGTGTGTGTGCTTGGCTTAAAGAGAGAGCACTTATCCACTTAACACTGCGTGTAAACAGACATACAAAAAGTTACCTGTACTGCTGTAACCACACACACACACACACACTTGCTGTCCATGTGGGGACATTCCATATTGATTTTACTTATATATATTTACTTATTACAAGAGGAGTGTTTGCAATCAGAGAAGCAAATGCAAAACATTTTTTCCCAACATTATTCAATTCAAAAAAAAGAAAAAAAAACTTGGCCTAAAAATTGTAGTGCCTGCAAAGATGAGCCTAACAGAAAATATATATATATATATTTCCACAATTTTTTTTATTACCTATAACATCATATTTTAAGTATTATTATTATTGTCATTATTATTCATATGCCTGTAAAGCACAACTGTAAAATAGGTTTCCTATGCATGTTGAACCTTGTAGCATGTTCATCAGAAAGTTTCACAAACAGATCTTACTCATAAATAAATAAATAAATAAATAAAAGCATTATTATAAAATCCATAGGGAACGATATGGTGAATTAGTTTTCTGAATTGGCCTGCAAATTAACATCATTATTGCACAGCTCTACTGAGACCATTTTCATGCTAAAAGCTGATTTCAGATGTTTTGGAACAAGCCTTTTAATTTTCATGCATTGTGTGTAGCAGCATATTGATGTGTCAGAGTAAGAGCGTGTGTGATTGGTGAGGCTTTGAGGAGCTCCCACAGCGAGCAGCGATGAGTCTGTCGATCAGTCTGGCTGAGGGGAGTCTGATGTGTCTAAGCTCTGAACAACAAGAAGAAACATGCACAGCAAAGACTCCATCAGTGACACCACCCTTTGTTTTGTTCACCAGCCACAGGAGAATCAAACACCAAGACATGATCCTTGTCACTTTGCAGCTTTCTGTCATCTCGCTCTCTTTGTTTATCCTGAAGCCCCTTTAGGACAGTATTGTAAGGTTTTTGAACCCTCTACCAATCTCTGCCTCTCTCTTTCTTCTTCATCCTCATTCTTACTCTGCTTCACTCTAACTCTCTCACATGTAGCTGGAAGGCCTTGCTTTGTAGCTGTTGCACAATCCTTTGCCCTGTTTACTTTTCACTGGAATCATGGAAAGTAAAAATCAAAAGTGGTTTAAATCAACTCCAAGATTCAACTCCTGAAGAGCAGAGAGAAGTTCATTTTCTTATATTAAGTTCATATTGAGAGACCTCTTTTGATATTCTAGATTTCTGATATTGTAGGTTTTTATTGCAGACAGTCTTGGCAGACGATATTGAAACTTCTTCTGAGCCTCCAGTTCAGGCAAATGTGACATTACTGTGGCCTTTTTTTTGTATGGGAAAAAAGGCCTACCATCCGGCAGGCTACAGCAGGCATCCGTTTATTTTCATAGCTGTGTAGGAGAAACAGTTCAGCTATTAGGAGATCTCATTTGCAATTTTATAAATGGTGTTATTAGAGCTTAAAAAGGGATAGTTCTCTGACAAAACTGCCAATTGCCCTTTTGTGTATTTATTTTCTTTTTGTATATGTACATGCATATTTGTGTTTTGCAAATGTAAAAATGTGCTTTTCTGCATTGTTCGGTTGGATATTACTTGTCATTTTTTGTAAGCTACTGTAGGTAAAATTATAATGTTGAAACTGTAAAATGAACTGTAATAGCTTTAGTAGAGGCAAAGTGTATGATTGACTGTATATTACTGCAGATGTGCTTTTGTACCAATATGTGTATAATAAAAAATAAATTAATAAACACAATTTTAATATTGTATATGATAATCATTTAAATAAAATGATAAAACTAAATGTATTGTCATGAGTGCCCTCAAGCACCACTAGAGGGCACTCGCTCTGACACTTCAGATTCCAGTGTTCAGTGTTAAATATCAGTTTTTATTTATTTATTTATTGCCCGCAATTTACAGTTTTGAAGCTGAATCTGGTCTGTATACATTTTTACTCATAATTATTATGGCCATAGCAGCTCATTTCAAATCGCATATTGTATTGAACAAATGATTGCAGATCCCATAAAAACTAATACTGAGATGACTGGGAATGCAGTATATTCATCTTAGAAAGCAAATGAAGAGAATCTGATCTCAGTGTGAACATACACATACAGTACTTTTGTCCACACTTTAAGAAAAAGACCTTGCAAAGACAGCAGAATGAAAGCAAAGCAAAATCAGTCAATAAAGAAGCAAAGCCTTTGAGCTCTTTATACCCTTTGTATTTATATTATTTCATCTTTTCTTACATGTGTTCTCCCTCTTTTATTACACATTTCAAGCAGCTCCATTATTCTTCTGGATTCTGATCGTTTCAAAGTCGAATTATATATTTAGCTGTCAGTCCATGATGTGCTATTCAGACAACATATTTTTGCCTTTTTTCTAATGCCTGTGCTTCTTTGTTCTCAGATTTTGTCTATTAAGTCTGTGGTTTTTGAAGGTGCGTCACAGATTTTATCAGCCGCTTTGATTAGCCGATCTGACAGCCTTTTGCTTTCATTTTACTTGAGTGACTTAGTTTTGTTAGTTTGATTGTCGTAATGTTTGCAATCTGGAGTGTTTTTAAAAGAGAAAAAGCGCAGCTGAGATTCGGGAGAGAACCCAGAGGCAGGTTGGCCGTTCGAGGTTCAAGAGGGAGAGTTTTTAGTCGTTTCTAAAACTCTAACTTTTGTTTTGTTAAATGATCCTGCCAGGAATGCTTTGTTCATAATGTTCCTTTTGGGTGTGTTTAAGTAATATTTTATACAGGATGCCAGTTGGATATTTGTCACACTCGCTGAAATCTTGGAAAGAAAATAAACCCCACACCCGTGTCTGTCATCTCCATCTCTGTTTCCGCATATATTGGCGCTCTCCATTCCTGTTGTTTTGACAGGCATCTTTGTAACTTGAATTTACAGCTGCTGTTCTGCTGAAGTTCATTTGCTTTCTGTCAGCTGTCAATCATTTTTCAATCTCTGAGGAGTCATTCAGTTAAATTACAACCCAGCGGGGCATCTGTCTGCGGGGTCGGTGTAGAGTTGTCAACCTTGTAACCTCTGCACTGTGAGCGGAGCCTCACTTCCTGTGCTATTGTCAGCAGACAATGTTTCTGGGAAAGAGAGCAAGATTTCAGGATGAGTTCACTGACGGCGAGCCAAGTTTGTCTTTGTCTCTGCGTCTGGCATCTGTCCATGACCGGCCTTGTGATGGAGAAAGCGCAGTGCTTTTCCTTGCTTCCGTTTCCATCCAATCAGGGAGTCTTTTGCCGGTCTCTCTGGCCTCCAGGCACATCTGCCCTCAAAGACACTCCAGTCCCTTGATGCAGCAGTCAGCATGTGTGTGTCCCCAGTACTCCATCAAACGGCTCGTTTCTGCCCCGAGAGCACTGATGGCTGCTTCTACGGTGCACAGACTATTAATGTGAGCCAAATACATGCAAAATCGGCAGAGAAGCGGACTGAGTGTACTTGATTGAGTGCATGTGCTGCTCGCTCTGTTTTGCAGAAATCTGTTATGCTAGATGAGAATGCTACCGATTATAAGCTGATTTGATTTAGATTTATAATTATTAATTATTTAAAAAAATGAAAGTTTTAAAAAATGGCTATTATTTGTTAATATTTTAATTTGTTTAGTGACGAAATGATGGCATGAAAATATTTGTTTTTTTATTTGTTAGATTTCTTTTTTTTTACATAATAGTTGTGTGTGTGTGTGTGTAAGTTCAGGTTTTACATTTTATTTGAATAAATTATTTAAAAAAACATTTTATTTTATTTTTCTCTTTTAATAGTGATTTTTGGCAAATATTATAAAAAAAGGAGGCTTTTTTGTGTGAAATAATATATTTTTTAAGGTAAATTATGACATATAGACATTTTGTCACATATTTTTGTTTTGCTTCTTTTTATTTTTTTTAAAGAATGAATTTTGGGAAATGTTTAATAGACTTTTAAACATATTAAATGTTTTTGGAGTTTTTGTATTTTAGTATTTCTTTCTTATGAAACAAGGAGTTTTTGTGCCAGTTATGCATTGGAGGATATATAGAATTGTATTTAAAAAGTAAAAATCTGAAAGGTTAAATTTATGTTTTAAAAACAGAGTGGGGCAAAAAGTGATGCGTTATGATCATTATACATTATACATTCTCACGGTGTTGTGCTATTAATATGATTTTTAATCATTTCGCAACTATTTAAAAAAAAAAACATTTGTAGAAGGTTGACAATAAAAGTGTGTGTGTGCCAAGCCTTTTATTACAAATAGTCATTATCTTTTAATGAGCTAGATTGTAAATTTTCCATCTAATTTATTTTTTTTATGTATGTAAAATATGACCATTATCACTGTTAATGTGACATTAATTTGCACAAGAAAGTCTGTAAAAG
The DNA here is from genome assembly GCA_032359435.1 of Enteromius unitaeniatus. NCBI lineage: Eukaryota > Metazoa > Chordata > Actinopteri > Cypriniformes > Cyprinidae > Enteromius > Enteromius unitaeniatus. The sequence goes on from JAUMHI010000065.1 coordinate 6,825,913, forward strand.
AGCTCTTGAATCGTATTGAGCACTGTGTTCTGATTGCTTTCTTTCTTTTTTCTTTTCTTCTCCTCTTATGTGAAATAGACAGATGAACTTCTGCACAATTACTTCTGGAATTTCCCATCTATTTTTGCAATAGCTCTTAAGTTTAATTACTCTTGATTTAAATTTTTTTCCCTTAACTATTTGTCTTCATTAGAGAGACCCCCCCCACACACACAAACACACATTCATTTTATCAAGAATGCAACATTAAGAAAAAAACAAATCTATTTCAATGTAACAATTGCTTCATCTTTAAGTAAATGATTCACATCACAGTGACAGAGTTATCTGACAACAACCAAGCCCTTTATTCAAGCCTAATGAGAACACCAGCTAAATTAGCACGACAGTGAGATTAATTACACCAACAAACTAATTCATGCATTCCGCAAAATCTCTCTGTTTGTGTACATGTGAGTGTTTGCATCTGCCTGTGATATCTCAATCATCTCTGATTGATCTTAAGCATGTTGTTGAATGTGATACTGAATGCTGCTAATGCACAAAGTGTCCCGAAGTGGGTGAGAGACGAAACTGTAATGGACTCGCAAACATTTATAACTAAATTAAGCACTCCCACTGACTCCCATGAAATTACAATGATCAAATTAATGGAGTTGTCACATGGACCTGTCAATCATGTTTTCCCCTGCTCACGGATCCGTCCATTGAGATCTGCCTCTCTCATATAACACTGGGTTCCATAGAGGCCTGTCAGTTATTAATAGTAACAAATCTGTTTAATGTTAAAGTGCTTTCTAACCATGCCATCAACAGCACAAGATGTCTAAGCTGAAGCGCGTCTGACTGTCTCGCCATGCTGACTGCTTTTGATGTTCATTTTGTCAGAGGCAGTCTTTTTGGATACAGTACAAATATAGTGTTTTATAGTGTTTTTATACATTTTTATAGTGTTTAAGATTTTCAAATATTCATGATAAATTAAAAAAATAGGAATAGAAAATTTGCTCAATAGTTACTGTTGAAAATGAGTTAGCTTGTTTATTGATTTGGAGATTTTGTGTTTATTAATTTTTATTTTTATTAACTGGATTTTACTGACTGTTTCATTACCAGCTATATTAAAGCAGTATTTCCCAACCATGTTCCTGGAGGCCCCCTAACACTGCATGTTTTTCATGTTTTCTTAATCAAACACACCTGACGCAGCTCATTAGTAGAGATTGAAATATGTGTCAAAGGAGACATGCAAAATCTGCAGTGTTGGGGGCCTGCAGGAATGTGATATGGGAACCACTGTCTTAAAGAAATAGTTCAAAATTTAAAAATTTAAAATAATTACTCACCCTTCGACCATTTGAAAAATTTATCATTACATCACTCATTGGTGAATTGGTGTTGTCAGAGTGAGAGTTGATTGAAAACATCACAGTAATCCACAAGTAATCCACACCACTCCTGTCTATCAATTAACTCTTTCTCCGCCATTGACTAGATATATTCTCAATTGGGTTACAACGCTTATCAGACAAAGACTAGTTTTTACGGCAATCCCTGTTCTAGTGTGTGTGTGTGTGTGTGTGTGAACATCTATACGGGCTGGTGAATAAATGTGTGTGTGTTTGTGTTTAAATACCGTCAATATACCAAGTATACCAAGTACTAAAATCTAAGCACCTAAGCAGGTGATGATGAGAAAGTTACATGATGAACCAAAGCCCATCACAAGCAGCTTTTAAATATGAACATATATAGAAGATTCATTAAACTGAAGGTCCCACTTTATATTAAGTGTCCCTAATACCCGTGTACTTCCATAGTAAGTAGTATGCAACCACAGTGCAAGTACAGCTGCATGTGTACACATGTAACAATCCTCAGAATGGTGTGTGTACAAATGTACAAATGTACAAAAGTACAAATGTGTAACAGGACATTGGTAACAACACTTTTTGGTAATGAAAGTACAAATATGTAACAGGACTAACAGCACTTTTTGGTAAATAAAGTGTTACACTTTATATTAAATAGACAATTGCTATGGATTTAGCATGTAATTACTCTGATGTTACTCAGCAGCGGGCAGTAAATTAGTTTTACATATAAATTGTGGTTTGTGTCCAGAATGTTACACTTTAGGGGGCAGTTTTGGGTGATTTTGTCAACGAGCGGTCCTCTGTGGCGCTGTCCAACCGGCTTCAGCGGGAACCTTCGCCGGAATTCTAGTTTCCACCCGGACCGCTTTTCCCCGAACACCTACGGGGTTTCCTACCCGCAGGTGTTAGCTGTTATCCACTGTATAAAAGGGACTCACGGAGTTCAGTTCGTCGCGAAGTTTTGATCATTGCCATCATCTCTGAGCGTTTTTGGATTATCTCTGGACTGCCTTTCGTGTATTACTTGGATTGTTTATTTCGACCTTGATTCTTGCCTGTGCCCCTGATCTCTGCCTGGACTGTATCTTTGATTCTCGCTTGATTCCCCGACCATTGCCTGGACTGTGTTTCTGATATCTGCCTGATACCCCGACCTTCTGCCTGTACCCTGGTTCTGATTGGATTACTCTGAGTTGTGTTTGTCGCCCCTGTTGACCCACAGTATGTATGATTACGAATCTGATATTAAAGAGTCGCAAATGGATCTGCCGTCTTCTGAGTCATTGTCACAGAAAACTTCGCCCGCAACAAGATCCAGCGACCGTGCAAGAGCTCGCCCGCGAGGTGACACGCCAGGGGAGTATGTTACATGCACACCAGCAGCAGCTGGAGAAACTGACACGCATGTCAGAGGACATGGGACATTCTATGCACTCTTTGAACGTCTCCATGCAGGCACTCAGTACTGCCATTGCTGCACTCACTCCCACGCCAGCTCCGGCCGCCACGACTGGTCCGCTGGTACCGTTCACCTCACACACCGCACGAGTGTCACTGCCAGAGAAGTACGATGGTTCTCCAGGGAAATGTCGGGGTTTCCTGATGCAATGCAACCTGTACATCAGTCGCCAGTCCACCTCTTTTACCGATGATGACAGCAAGGTGTCGCTGGTGTGTTCCTTGCTCATCGGAAAAGCATTAGAATGGGCAACTGCTCTCTGGGAAGGACAGGGCATGTCTTTCCTCTCATACGCTGAGTTCCAACGGAGGTTTCGGGAGGTTTTTGATCATGCCACTGAAGGACTTGAACCCAGCGAGGAGATCATAGATCTCAAGCAGGGAACCAGTTCTGCCGCTGAATTCACCATTCAGTTTCGCACTCTCGCCGCACGAACAGGTTGGCCCCCTGAACCCCTGAAGGCGTTGTACCGCAAAGCACTATGCCGTGAATTACAGTCTGAACTCGCTTGCCGCGATGAGGGCAGATCGCTCGAGCAGTATATGGAACTGGCCATCCAGGTGGATAACCTGCTCCGTTCCCGCCGTTCACGACCTCCCATGATAACCCGGGCCTTCGCTCCAGTCAGCACACAACCCAATCCTGAACCCATGCAGATCGGGAGAACACACCTCTCTGATGAGGAACGAGCCAAGAGGATTCGAGACAATCTTTGCCTCTACTGCGGTCAGCCAGGTCACATCAGATCCACCTGCCCGATTCGACCACCTAACTTCCTTTCTCCTCGGGTGAGTACGGGTTCCTCAAAACTCTCTATGACAATACCCGTTACATTAATAGTTAAGGGGAAAAGAACTGTTACTACAGCCTTTATTGATTCTGGGGCAGAGGGTAACTTCATTGATGAAACCTTTGCTAAGAACCTACACCTTCCTTTGTTTCCATGCGGATCACGGACCATGGCCCGAACCACCAGCGTTAATGGTGGAGGAGGACCTACCAGCTTGGCCCGAACCACCAGCGTTAATGGTGGAGGAGGACCTGCCACCATGGCCCGAACCACCAGCGTTAATGGTGGAGGAGGACCTACCAGCTTGGCCCGAACCACCAGCGTTAATGGTGGAGGAGGACCTGCCACCATGGCCCGAACCACCAGCGTTAATGGTGGAGGAGGACCTACCAGCTTGGCCCGAACCACCAGCGTTAATGGTGG
>JAUMHI010000065.1:6837860-6862567 GCA_032359435.1 Enteromius unitaeniatus
GACTGTTTATACGAACTCTGATTCCTTCCGCCTGCCCCGACCTACTGCCTGGATTACGTTTTCTCTTTTGGATTACCCCTGTTTGCACTGATACTGTGAGTTTGTTTGTTGTTTCTCTGTGTGGTACGAATAAAGTCTGCATATGGATCCAGATCCGACTGAGGCTTCGTTACAGTAATATGCAATGCTAAAAATAATCTCGGACAACTTCAATCGCGATTTTCTCTTTCATCCTCAGATTACATTATTATTATTTTTTTAATATTAACAAATTAACAAACCACACATCAGTGAAAAGCTTTTTCATTCTTTCTTACTCCTTCATGCTTTCAAAAAACACTCACACATGAAACCAATATGACAAATAGTACATTTATAAAAAAAAAAAAAAAAAAAGTAGCATAGGAACATTTGCACAATACTCTGCGGTTTACTTGCTTTACTTTGCCAATTCCACTGATTATTTCATCATCATAAGCCACTTCTTATATTATTCTGGTATCTTATAAACATGTTTTCTCTTATTGGTTGTTAAAACACCAGTTTGCTGTTACTTGCAGAAGTTGGGGAAAGTCAGCCAATCAGATGAAAGGTTCCCAGATCAGCCAGTGAGATTACGTTTGATTAAAGATGAACCTCGTGTGTGCATCTAATAGTGGCGGTGCAGCCGAGGTCAACAACAGCTATTAAAACTTTTTTTTAAATCCATGATCAGCATGGACAAAACCATTCAGCTTGTTATGGATTTAATTATTTATTTACTACTTCATCTTTTCTTCATTCCTCAGATAGGAGCTTCAGAGGGGATAAGACATGCCTATAAACCCATTCCTTGCAAACTTGTACCGCCTCATAAAATCTGAAAATCATTTTCTACAAAAGGCCATTGTGGGCTCCTTCTCTGCTAGAAATCAATGGTTCTCCCAAATCTCCTTGAACAAGGCTGATTGCGTGAGGCAGATCGAAGAGCACAATAGACTTTCAACAACAGAGCTGTGCAAGCCGGGGACTTGGATTTGTTGAGTTAAGGTATCTTTTGACGTTGTTTTTTATTAACAAGAAGAACTGGAACAGGGCTTTTTTTTTTTTTACAGCAGATCTGAATGTCTGCTCGTTTTGCATCACTGTTTTCACCTCCCATACCATGTCCTTCTTAGTTATTAAACAGGACCGTTGGCCAATTTATTTTTAATGCTTTAATAATTTGTATGTGCAAAATGAAATGAAAAGATTATGTGCTGTGTTTAATCACGCTGATGACGTGCCACGCTGAATGCAGACGGAGGAAGCCTCAGACTTGCTGACCATGGCGTCTGTTTGTCGATCTGTTTGACTGCATTGCTCATTTGGGTCAAGTGCATGGTATAATCAATGATGCCTCTGGGCAGATGAGTCAAAGGCAGTTTTTCACTTTAGAGGAAAAAAGAACAGAGAGGAAGATCAAAGCCTTGCATGGAAAAGCGGTCCACTGGCCTTGGCTTTGAACTTCATGTTGATATGAGTCCATCCCTCCACTAACAGAAAAAAAACTGCAATAGTGAAATAACAATAATCATACATGTCCTACAGCATGCTAAATAAAACATAAAAAGATTAATTATCAAATTATCAACACGCTCTTCTTTTCTTATTTTTCCCCTTTTTTAATCTTCATGCTTCTTTTACATGAAATAATTGTTTTCGGTGACAATTTCCCAGTGAGCAAAAAAGAAACAAAAAAAAAAACAAAACTGAAGAAACTTTGATATATTTGTCATATGATAGCTTTGTGTGAAAAAAATACTGACATTGAAGCTATTATTTTCTGATAATATTCCTCTTCAGTGAGTTTAGAGAACGGGATTAGTCTTGATTCGTTGGGGAATCATTCACTTGACTTATTGATTATTCAGTTTGGGAATCAGCTCAAAAATCTCAAAAACAGGGATGCTTTGTTTTTCTTCATATTTTTCATATAAGAAAAACAATAATAAATACATTCAAACACATACATTGGGTACGGAAAGTATTCAGATCCCCTTACATTTTTCACTCTTTGTTATATTGCAGCCATTTGCTAAAATCATTTGTTTTTGTTTTTTTCTCAATAATGTATACACAGGACCCATATTGACCGAAAAATACAGCATTATTGACATTTTTGCAGATTTATTAAAAAAGAAAATCTGAAATATCACATGGTCCTGAGTACTCAGACCCTGTGACACTACATATATTTAACTCAGGTGCTGTCCATTTCTTTTGATCATCCTTGAGATGGTTCTACACCTTCATTTGAGTCCAGCTGTGTTTGATTATACTGATTGGACTTGATTATGAAAGCCAATCCCCGGTCTATATAAGACTTTACAGCTCACAATGCATGTCAGAGCAAATGAAAATCATGAGGTCAAAGGAACTGCCAACAGACAGAATTGTGGCAAGGCACAGATCTGGCCATGGTTCCAAAAAACATTTTGGCTGCACGTAAGGTTTCTAAGAGCACAGTGACCCCCATGATCCTTAAATGGAAGACGTTTGGGATGACTAGAACCCTTCCTAGAGCTGGCTGTCCGGCCTAACTGAGCTATCGGGGGAGAAGAGCCTTGGTAAGAGAGGTAAAGAAGAACCCAAAGATCACTGTGGCTGAGCTCCAGAGATGCAGTCAGGAGATGGTCGACCATCACTGTAGCCCTCCACCAGTCGGGGCTTTATGGCAGAATGGCTCAACGGAAGCCTCTGCTCTGTGCAAGACACATGAAAGCCTGCGTGGAGTTTGCTGAAAAACACCTGAAGGGCAAGATGGTGGAAAAATAAAAATCTCTGGTTGATGAGACCAAGATTCTTAAAAAATAATTCTTAATTCTTAAAAAAAATCTTAAAAAGTGATATGTGTGGAGAAAACCAGGCACTGGTCATCACCTGTCCAATACAGTCCCAAAAGTGAAGCATGGTCCCTGCTGAGCGCCTTGGGGAACTCGGAGAGGGAAAAAGAACAGCGGGCAGTGGGTCGACTCGGGGGAGACAAAGAGATTGACCTTGGCCTCTCCAAAGTGATCCCATATCAGCTGGACTACCTGGGGGTGGAGCCGCCATTCTTCAGGGTGGGTGGACTGCTGTGAGAGCTGATTGGCTGCACAGTTGTGTAACCCTGGAACATGAATAGTGCACAGCAATTTCAGTTGCTTGTGACTCCACAGGAGCAGATGGAAGGCTAGTTGTGACATACGGCGGGAGCGCAGACCACCTTGTTTGTTGATGTACACAACAGCCTCAGTGTTGTCCATCCGGGCCAACACGTGCTTGTGGCAGAGCATCAGAAGAAAATGACGCAGGGCCAGATGCACTGCCAGTAACTAAAGGAAATTGAAATGCCAAATCAGTCGGACACCTGTCCAGGGACCCGAGGCTGCTTGCCCGTTGCACACAACACCCCAGCCCGTGGAGGAGGCATCTGTGTGGACCAAGACATGCCTCGACACCTGTCCTATAGGGCACTCCCACCCATAGGACAGCAGGGTTGGACCACGGGCTGAATAGGGGCGACACTCCGGGGAAACGCCAATCCGAAGTGTGCCACAGTGCCATGCCCATCTCGGGACCCGAGCGTGTAACCATCGCTGAAGCGGTCTCATATATAACAAGCCGAGCAGCGTGACTGCGGCTGCAGCTGCCATATCCCCCAGGAGCCTCTGAAAAGTTTTGAGAGGAACTGTTGTTTTGTGCCTGAATGTATCTATGCAGTTCAGCATGGCCTGCGCGCGCTCGCTGGTGAGGCGATAAGATAAGAGATAAGAGATCCTCTGCACTGGGGAGAGTTTGCTCTTCTCTCAGGTTGACCTGAAGACCCAAATGGCTGAGGTACCGAAACACTATGTCCCTGTGCATGCACAACAAATCCTTCGAGTGAGCTATTATCAGCCAGTCGTCGAGATAGTTGAGGATGCGGATGCCCATCTGCCACAGCGAGGAGAGGGCACCCTCCGCGACCTTCGTGAAGACGCGGGGAGAGAGGGACAGGCCAAAGGGTAAGACTCTGTACTGATATGCTTGACCCTCGAACGCAAACCACAGAAGGGGTCTGTGTCGAGGCAGAATCGAGACATTAAAGTACGCATCCTTCAGGTCGATGGCTGCAAACCAATCCTGGCTCCGAATGCATGTTAGTATGTGCTTCGGAGTGAGCATTTTGAACGGCATCTTGAGAAGAGACCGATTCAAAGCTCTGAGAGCCAGGATCATTCTCAACCCACCACTCTTTTTGGGCACGATGAAGTAAGGGCTGTAAACCTCATCTTGGCTGGAGGGACAGGCTCGATTGCTGCTTGTGTCAGGAACACTCAGGAATCAAGAGTGGGCTCGCCACGATCTGGAAAGCTCTTCGCGCACCTCTGGGAAGAATGGCACTGGGAGAGAGTGTGGCGGAGCCGCATCTCTAACCCCCAGAAACCAATCATCCAGCCACGAAGGGTCGGCTGAAGGCGCATGCGGCACCTCCAAACTGAGCAGAGCAGAGGAGCAGAGCAGACAGTTCGGTATCCACCGTGGGCGGGGCAGTCACCCCGGATGGAACATTCTGAACACTCATCTGGAAATACCCCAGGCACCTTGCCGCAGCGCGGGAAGGATAATAGGGGAGCCGTCTCGTGAGCGAGAGGTGGGACTACAATGTAGCCATGGTCATACGCATTGACCATTCACAAAAGCTGCCTTAGCGTGTGCTTGACCCAGAGATGCGAGGCAACGATCATGCCCGTCCGAAGAGGTGGGGAAACTCCCGCACCCAGAAATGCACGATCGGCTCGACATTACGGAGAACGCCTCACCAACCATGGGAAAACTTTGCTCTTTCTATGTAATGTCGAAGTGATTCGACTGAAAGGATAACTTGTTGCATCTTTCCCCCAAAAAAACTCATGACTATATTCGATCCGAAGGGTGCTTTTACTAAATACTCAGCAAAGGGTCTCAATACTTAGGACCAGTTGATATTTCAGTTTTTCTTTTTTAATAAAGCTGCAAAAATGTCAACAATTCTGTTTTTCTGTCAATATGGGGTGCTGTGTGTACATTATTGAGAAAAAAAACAAAACAAATGATTTTGGCAAATGGCTGCAATAAAACAAAGAGTGAAAAATTTAAGGGGGTCTAAATACTTTCCGTACCCACTGTACATAAAATACAATTTTACATGCATTTCAAATACCGAATTAGAATAACAATTGCCATATCTTTTTTTTTAAAGGCTGTGCTCTTTTTATTAATTTTTAAAAATATATATTTTAATATAAAACAAAAAGAACCTGTGCAAATTTAGAACCCACCCCAAACCATCTCACCCCTGGTAAACTCAAAAAAAATTGGAGTATAGGATATATGTCAAATGTGCCCTTTTATCATTTTTTTTCTTTCCCTTGAACTATTTATCTATGTAAGGATTCTTAATAAATAAATAAATATGCACATACATAAATAAATAAAGGTTATACAGTGCACAATAGAGGTTTAATGGTTAATTCACCCAAACATTTTATTTCTGTCATAATTTACTTCTGCTCATGTAATTCTAAAACCCTTTTCAATCTGTGGTAAAAAATAAATAAATAAAATAACATATACAGTATATATAATTTTTGGATGGACTATTTCTCTATTTCACGTATTATTATTATTATTATTGACACTTATTATTAATTATGTTGTGATTGTTTACAACATCTAATAAATTAATGCATCTCACATTAAAGGCAGAGGTTTTTAAGAATGATTTCCATCTCTCTTTCTTTTTTTTATCCATCTCATGCTTTTTGCATGTTATTCTTAACAGCAGAGGCTGGTTTTAATTGCAGGGAGCAACAGCTTAGAGTTTAATTGCAGGAGATTGCCACAGTTGCCTTTGTCCATTCTTGTCTACCTGCTGGTCCCATGTTCCACCCCTACCAACAGAAATAATAGTGCCTTTCATTTAAAAACCCACTAACCACAACCGTGAGCTTTAAACCAAATGAAGGCCCCGCATTCAGAACAATACAAAGCCATTAATGGCCACTCATCCACAAAGCGCAGGTTCTGTGGCGAGAATCTAAAGAGCATCAGCGCCGGGAAAAGGAACAGTGATATTTTGCTCAAGCCCTACGTATTGAATTGTGATATTTTGTGACATTTAGCAGTTGTCTTTGTGCTGAGTACCTATGTGCTGAATACTGATTGATCGTGGGTCTGCGGACAGGGTAAGCAAGTGGCACTTACCAAGATGCCAACAGAATGGGTTCAAAACCTAAGAATTGTCTGTTCTGGTCATATGCGGTTTGCCTACAGAAATCATCACAGATTTAGTGTTATTTTAGGACTAGTGTTTATTTTTAGGATTTTCAGGATTATGGGTTTATGAGTCTTGCTGGACCCAAAAACCTTTTTTGTGAGCCATAAGAGGTATGCTAATGCAACACTAAAGTATCCTTTATACCTTAAAGTGTTGTTATTTACCAAGTTTGTAATTCCTAACACTTTAAATCACAGCTTTAATTGCTGTGTGATGATATGCTGTTAAGATTACAGCTGTATGGTTTATAATTGAATGCAAAAGTCAATAAAGTCTCACAAAAAGTGCCAGCAGCTCTTAGTTGAGGTTCATGGGTGATATAAGAGTATGCAATTTTAACACCTATTTAAATTAGAACTGCTGATGCTTTTCTTTTTTTTTTGCTGTTGTTCTAACAAATTTAAGGGTTTTAATATACACAGTCACTGGAAGTAACATTGTACAGTGTGGTGCAATAAAACAAAATAAAAAAGAATCAAGTAGATAAATCAGCATAAACTAATTTGTTTAATTTTTTAAATATGTGAATTATTCGATTAACTGATTGATTAGTTGGATGGTAAAACGATTTTCTAGAGTCACTGCAGAGTTTAAAATACAATATAAAATTTAGCACAATATTTTAGGATGTTTTTAGGAAAACCTCTGTGGCGTAGCAATAATGATGACTTGAATCATGACGTGAGTCAATACTGAATAGAAGGTATTGCTGATGAGGATGCAGTTACTGAGATCAGTGTTTGTTTTGTTTATAGAGACCACACACAACCATGTTGGAGCTGGATTCTGTGGAGCCTGGAAGGAATGCAGAGACTGCAGGACGTTTGGAGAGAGGTTAGCAGGTAAGTATTCAGGTAAGTCAATCGGTATTATCGAAAGGTCTTGCCAGAATGAGTCCACATCGTAGAAAGACGAGATCAGACAATGACTGCAGTGTGGTGTGTGCTTTTAAACTGTGCGTGATGATGTCCTTTAAGTCAGTCAGGTGATCAGTAGTCAGGGAAAAGTGAGCGCTGTGATTGGATGGTGGAGCCTGGTGTGTCTGTGACACTAGGTTGGAAAGTAGATATTCTATTTCCATCATAATTGAACAGCATGGCTTATATATAATCAAAAATGTCACAACCTTTTGAAAACTATTTTGATAGAGAGGTTAAAAAAAAGCATACAAATTCTTATTTGAACTTATATTCATTTGCAATACTGAGTTAGTGTGAGAGTTAGCTTATTTTTCTTCTTTCTTTGAATTATGAATTTATATTCTGCCACTTTTATTTTATGACTTTGTGCCATCAACCTCCATAAAATGGGTTTTCAAATTAGAAAGCAGTTATTTCTAGACAAAAATAAGAATGTTAACTACAATAATAGTAGGTTTATAAAAATCCCTATTAAATAACTTTTTTTTTTTTTTTGCAACTGGTTAACAGTTCTAATTAGTTCTGAATATGTTGGCTTACCATTAAATATCAGATCTAAATCGCAGTCTACTCCCTAGCAACCATTTAGAACACCTTAGCGCCTACAAATAATGAGTTAGATGTCAATATAAACTATATGTTTTAAACTTCCAGACAAAGCTTTGTCAAGCCAAAGTGCAGTATTTTATAGTTTTGGTCATTATTCTTAGTCAAATTGGCATTTTTTTTACTGAATAACATATTTGCATTGTAACTGAGAGGAATCCTTTAGAAAGCCGCCAAAGCATTAGTTCAAATTAAAATGAAGGGGCAGTGTGTTGAGATAGCTGTGTTTCAAGCTGAGCCTATTAAATACTAAATTCAGATGTGGTCTTCAGACTGCGCTCATTGACCTTCATCGTGTGGACAAAAACACAGATACATTTCTAAAAATATCATCGCTCATGTTTAACAGAAGAAAGTTAAACAGTTTTGGTACGACAGGAGGGTAATTCCTTTGGCAATTCTTGCATTTGTTTGTATAGAATGAAAATATTTTAATGCCCAGAGCAGCAATCGAATGACCAGTATTCCAGAAATAAAAACACTTTAATACACTCTTAAAAGTGATGAGATATGATAATAGCTTGAAATGTGGTTATATCTGCCAGAAGACTGTCTATGACATAAATGACAACACATTGCTACAAATGATGTGATGTGTTTTCTGGAGAAAGGGAACAGATATACAAATGCATTTTCATATGCACGTGTGGTTTGTGTATTCTTGTGTCTGTGCCTCGGAGCTGATAAGAGAAAATGCTGGCGTATTTCTCACAGCTGGAACCCTTCGCTTGCTGCATCCGACAGGATCACTTTGCAAACCATTCAAATCAAGTCACGCAAACACACGCTTGCATACACTGCAGCTGCATTTAATCAAAATCATTCATAATTCACACCTCGGTGTGTGACTCCTTCCTGTGAAGATAGAATAAAAAGCCATTTGTGATGAAACGGCATTGATTGGCCAACATTACTTTGAGCGGCCATTATGGTCCATCTTTTATCGCAGCGATGTTTGTGCAGAGTCTTCACAGAACGGACGTGCCTGCTGGTGAAAATAGATTGAGCTGTTTTGGCAAAGGGGTTTTATATTTGAATAAGCATAAGGGCCAGTGATTAGCTGGACTAGCACATTAGCGAAGCTATTCTCTGACAATTGCTGATGCCATGAATAGTTCATCCACCTTCATCACCGGTCAGTTTATTGTAAACAGCTAATTACTCTTTTATTGGAATAAGCAACCTGTACCTCTGTGCACTTTTTTGTGCAACACCATTTTTATGTACCTTACTGCACGTTTCACTGCAGTTTCAAGGAGAAATGTGAAAACTCATAGATATGAAGCGCGATATGTGTGAAGCTAAGTTTTATATTTTCATATTAATATTGATTTGAAGTCCTAACATGATAATCTTCAAGTAATTGTGAGAAAATTATACTTTATTATCGGAACTCTGTAAATTTGTGTGATAATGAATGTTTTACTGGCTCTAGTGTTCATTTCTTTTGGAAACTGCAGTAATATGTACTTGTTGGTATGTATTTTGTGTCTCGCTAAAAGTGCACCAAGGTACGCTTGTGAGACCAGGAAGGGAATATCACAACATGTACATGCTGTAAAAACTGAAATGCATTATTTTGACTTCATGTAATGATTTATAACTTGAATATATCACATTTGCTATTTAATAGCAGAGTACTTAAATATAAGAAGATCTGAGATCATTGAACGACTCTTTATTGCACTGGTTTTGAGGAAGATATTAGATACTGTATAAAATCCTGATTTGGCATGTGGACTCAAGGTGCTACTTGAATTTTTTTTTTCTACTTTAAAATAGAAATCGCAGCTTAAATTTTACATTTGCCTGAACACAAGATTAAAACAATGAATCATGGTTAATTGCATTATTTCTTGTATTTTGCAGTCAAAATTGCCAAACTACTGGTAATGCAGATATGCCAAGGCTACACCCACTATAATCTCTGTGTTTTTGACTTATTTGCAAACTTCTGCACTTTTGCCCTGCAAAAACTGAAGATGCTCTTCAAAGTGGGTTCATCTGAAAAGGCTTGTTTTATTTGCACAATATCGCTAAAGATACAGTCAAAGTAAATGTTAATTTTTAAATTATTTTATATTACAAATTTACTTGCAATTGCTGTTCAGGATATATATATATATATATATATATATGAAAATAAGAACTTTATTGTTATCTCATGATATCTCAATAAGAGTTTATTTTGATTTATGCATGTTTGCAGACGTACAATTAAACATTTTCGAATGTTCAAACATTTGCAATATGTTTTAAACACCAGTGTTGATTAATAGTGTTTTAAAACAAAACACAATATATTAGTATTCATAAAGGAGTAGCCAAAAATGATTTAAAAAATGCAGCAACTTGATACTTGAATGATATTTGTACAAAGGGTGTTTCTTAAGATTTTTTATTTGATGTGCTTTGATGATACTGTAATTCCACAAGGACTGTGAATTTAATTTAGAAGTGAATGGTGATAATAACCACTTTATTTGTGTAAATATTTAGGGTTAAGTGATGGTAATGCTAATTCCAAGAACACTGATGAGAGGGTATTTGAGCTTTGTTAATGGGGCTGTTCAGTCACCTAAGACAAAAGTTTAGAAAATAAGGCTCTAGAAGTCACATTATGTGAGTTTTATCCTGAGTTTTTGAATACTGTTTACTACTGTTCATGACTTTTTTCTTTTTCCTTTTATACTCTCAGAAATAAAGGTAAAAAGGTGTCACTGGGGTTCTACCTTTTCAAAAGGTAAAAGTTTGTTTCTGAAGGGTCCATCTTGGTTCCTTAAAGGTAACTAAATAAAATATATATATATATATATATATAATATTTTTACTTGTTACTTAATATGATATATATTTTTAAAACTATAAAATCATACTAATTTTGAAAGTAAAACACAATAATGTCCTATGTTGTTCCATTATGATGCTGCAGCTTGTAGTCATAACTAAGTACAGCTGAAATATCATATATCTTTAATAAAGATATTTATGATATTGATTTTACATGAAATGTGACCCTGCAACACTTTCCACACTTCAGTAGAGTTAACTAATGAGATCTGAGTGAGCGTGGGCTAGATGAGTGCCTATAAATCTCTTCCTCTTTTTCAAATGTCAGTTGCAAATCAGCTCCGGTAGTCTATACTATGCAGCATGTCAGTCACAAGTAGCTATTGAACGATGCTTAGACCTCAAACCAGATGATCTATGAATGCAGCGGGCCAAAGACATGACACTCATGGTGTTTAAAGATGCAAATAAATGAGAAGACACTGATGCAATAACGCCCTGATAAACATGGGTACCTGCTTAAATCGTGCAGAGCCTGTTAATTAGAATGATTAGCCACAAACTCCTCACCACTGAGTAATTAATTTAGAACAGAAGTTGTAGACATGAGGACAGCTCATTAACATAGGCAGTAATTGTGTTGTTGTGAGTGCATCATTTTCTTTGAATAGTCATAGAAACAATGACATCTTTTAGTAAAACCCACATACTCGTCTTGGATTTTCTGCTTGTATGCATTTCTAAATAGGACTGTGAAACTCATAGAAGGAGTCTCAGAGGAAGAAAGCCAAGTTAAGATAATTTCCAAGCTGTCCATTTTTCGTGGTATAAAAAGACTAAACTCTAGATCCATGCTTTAACTCTATGATGTATAATTTATTTTTTAAGAGCCTCAGAATTATACACACTGTACTCTTTTTACTCTATTACTAAAGGCTATTCTCAAAACATTGTGCGATAGCAGATGAGAGGCTATTGCACAAGACATGTTTTGAGCTCCAATCAGCCGGTAAGTGTGCAGTTTGCTTCTCACCTAAGCTTTTATGTTGACAAGAATGGAGAGAGTAAATGAATAAGAGACAAAAATAAAAAGAACATTTTGCTTTTAGCAGACTGCTAAACAAAATTATAAAAGCACAGTGAAAAGAAAGAAAAGAAAAAGTTTTGGAGCATTGTGAATATGAAACTAGAAATCATCTTAATTAGAAAGAAGCTATCAGACCCTAAACTGAGTATAATAAATAAAGAGTATTAAAAAAGTCAAAGATTTGAAGCAAAGAAAATATGTCTTTACAAACATACACAAAAACATGGAAAATGTTTGCGGAACATATTTCGTCTTTTAATTAAAGCCAATTTTTGCCTTGAGTGAAAAACAAAACTGGTAATTATGATTAGAAATTAAAAAATAGTCTCAGCGTGAGAATCGAAATGATTAGAATTGAAGTCACTAAAGTTGTTTTATTCATTAATTTATCATGTGTATGTCACTATTTATTCAACATTTCTCAGTTATCTGAAAATGTAGTAATGGAATCTCAGCAATATTCTTATTATTCAATTTGAAAGGCATGCTTATTTTAGTGATATGTTTGTTTATGTCTGTATTCTCATTTTCGTTCTGTATCGTTTTTGTGTTGAATGAATGCTTTGGCAGTATTGTATAGGGAACAGTTATGCCAGAGTTATGCCAATGAAGCACATGAAATAATGTGAATAGAGAGACAGAAAGTAAACCAGGCATTTAGATTCAGCGACACCAATACATAAGAAAAGAGACATGATTTATGTTGTCTAAGGCTTTGTGTTTAGAGTTCTTTTATCAAGGGGAAAGAAAAATCTGTCCATCTGTTTGTGTTTTGCAGGTAAGATAACTGATAATGAGTTGATTTAATCAGTGCAGCGCTGAGACAAAACAGCCACAGACTGACTTCTCAACTCTAGAGGACTGCGAACAATCCCGGAACAAAGTACGTGAGGAAGAAAAACTATCAAAAATAATTATGAATCCAGCTAGCGTTGTTGCTATTGATTTTCCCATCTTCTCTTGGCTTATGAACAGTGTAGTGAGAGTCGCTCAGCCTGAGCTCACAGCTTACCAACAGATCTGGGATCAGCAGCCACGAGGAGATCGATTTTGCCACGCAGATTTCAGTCCTGTTAAAGCAATGTTGGCGTTATGAGTGTTTCACTTTAAGCCATCAGTCAGCTACATGAGCTGCTGAAACATCATGGTTCAAAGATAAGTGTGTGTGTGGATTGGAGAACAGGAAGTTAGCTGTGTATTTCCTTATGTGAAGGGTTTCTCTGCAATTTAGTATTTCTAGTAATGTATACTTTTTGTCATACATGTATACATTTACCTAAGGCAAAAGAATACAATGAATTAAAACTCATTTTCTGATGTTAATATTAATGATCCAAGTCCTGCTTTTATTGTTTTGTTTGTTTGTTTGCTTGCCTATTTATTTGTTTGCTTATTAATTTTGCTTGCTTGCATGATTTTAGTTTTGATTTATTACTATTATTATTATTTGCTTTGTTTGTTTTTGTTCTTTTTAATTTTTTATGAACATAAAACATAGGTTTATGTCTAAAAAAATTTAATAAATAATTATTTGTGTCTGATACCCATTCATTTGATTGTGTTATGTATGTCTTCATCTAAATATGTATATATATATGTATATATATTTTTTTTTTTTTTTCTGGTTTAGTTTGGTTTTCTGTTTATGAGCCAAGAGAAGATGGGAAAATCAATAGCAACAATATTAGCTGGATCTACAATAATTTGATTTAAATAATGATTTTATATACTTGTGCCTAAGATCCATTCTTTTGGCTTTGATTGCTTATTTGTTTTTTGTTGTTGTTTGTTTTCCTGGTTTAATTATTTATTTTTGTTTTTTTATTTTGTTTTATTTGTCTTTTTGTGTCTCATTTGAAGCATAAAATATAGTTCCCTTTCAGTCAGTCACTCCGAGTCACATCGGATATAACCAACGAATTGGAATCTACTTCACGTGTATGAAAACATGCCAATAAACATTGGCATTCACTGATTGAATCCAGCTGCAGCTGGTCACCGCGTGAGTATAAACAGGCAGCTGATGTGTGCATCGCTTCGGAGCTGAGCAGATGAGTTCTGCTCCCCCGATCTACGTCGGACGAACAGTGGCTAGTGTGATTACGTCTACAGTGGCGGTGGTTCTAGTGTCAAGTGGGTTGCAACAACAAGCTGCACTATCTCCCTGTTGTGTGCAGGCGGCCATCTCCCCTGTGTGCCTCAGAACACGAAAAGAGCTTTTCTAAAAGAGTAAAAGGCTCACAGGTGGAACGTCTTTGTAAAGACGCATCTTTTTAAAGATATCATACCACCCGTGCGTTTCTGGATGCGGCCATTACTTGGCACTGGGTGATGGTCACGATCGCTGCCTCACAGACCTAGGCTTACAGCATGCTGAGACAGCTTTTGTGGATGAGTCATGTTCTCTCTGTGGGAATTTGACCATCGTGGAGCTGCGGACCAGACTCCACTACCTGCAAGGTGGGGGGTACCCGTTCCTCTGCCTAAATTTAGGGCTCACTCTGGGTACTTCTGACAAAGGGCGGACTGGTCTAACGGTGAAAGTGAGGAATTCCCCTCTGTGGTCTCCTCCTTCCACCAGCACTCTTCTACCGGTGGACTTGCCATTGGGGCAGTCTGGATCCAGCTGTTACCTTTGGTGCTGCATCGGAAGGAGATTCAGAAGGTTCTGGAGAGAAAGTTCTGGCTGGCGCAGCGTCCACTTTGGCGCTCTACCGTGCCGGATACAGATCCAGAACTGATGGCTATGTTTGCCTGGGCCGCCGAGGGGATCGGGCTCAAGTGGAAAGCTCCACCACATCCCAAACCCTCGAGGCTGTAGTATCGGTACTTAGGGGTGGCTTGTGTTGGTTCTCAGGGCCCCACCCCGGTACCTTTCTACCCAGAAGTACACAAAGAGGTCACTAGAACATGGACGGCACCTTTCACTGCCAGAAACTGATCAGGTGGCTTTTCCTTCTTCTGTGGCTGTGTCTAGCGGACATGTGCAAAGCAGACAAGACACGTTTCTTGAATGCTCCCGTGTCCCAGACCAGCCTCTTTGGTGAAGCAGTGAACTTTCTCTGCTGCTCAGAAGCAGACTGGGGCCATTCTGCCAAGCGGCCTGAGGACAGGCAACCCTGGGATAAAGGGAACTGCTCTTCAGGAAATGGTAATCACACCTCCTTCCCCCTGAGGAGGACCGGGCGGAAAATCACGTCACTGGCCTTATGGTGCCCAAAATCTTGAATCATGAGCAGTTTCCTCTTTCCCTGGGTCCCCCGAGGGGATGAGGTGTTGTGGACGGGCCAGTTTTGTATCACACTCATACTCCTCTTGTAACAGACTACCCACTTCACTTCTGCCAGGGTGCAGGTAAGAGTTGCACACACTCAGTGCTGTACCACACTGAGCGGCCGGGTCACCAGCTCGGCTCCTCAGTGGAAACCTAGAGGTGCACACATCAGCTGCCTGTTTATACTCACGCGGTGACCAGCTGCAGCTGGATGCAATCAGTGAATGCCAGTGTTCTTTGGCGTGTTTTCATACACGCAAAGTAGATTGGTCCTCTCAAAGCGAGATCCCAACTCAACGGTCATATTCGGCCTGATGTCTCCGTTCCCTTCTTCAGGGAACGAGGGTTAAATACATATCCAAGACTATTTATGACTTAAGACCCATTTTCTGGAAGTCTAATTTTGCTAAATGTTGCTTCTTTACTAAAAATAATACTCATTTATCTTGTTTTAATTTTAATCTGAAACAAAATGTTTTTCCCCTGTGTAGTTGTCAGTTCAGTTTATAGAAATCCCCATGACTCCAAATCAAATAAAAGCCTCAATTCTCAGCTCTAAAATAAGAGTGACAGTTCATTTCTGTTGTCTACTATGATTAACGTTTTCTTCAAGTAAAGTGGATGATGGATAGACAGAATATCCTGTCCACTTGAAATGGATAATATTAAAACAATTTTCTTTGTCCCGGGGTCAAAGCCTCAGACTTAACCCAAGTAAGCCTGTGAAAGTGTGTAAAACGATTAAATGCAGAGAGAGAATATGTCAGCATCTTTGAGTCCTCTGGGATAAGCCTGTTAACCCTGACCTCTGATGTAACAATCAGAAAGCACTCTGTGGCCAAACTCTTCTTGTATATACATTAATGTAATTATGAGCAAACAAGGTCACGGCAGTTCAGCACAGACTGCAGTGAGACATACACGGTTACTGTAATGGTCAGGTGTCAAAACGTTATGCCTAATAGTCATCACATTCTCTATTAACAGAACTTTTTGTTTTGTAATTTGACATCAGTTGCAGAACCAGGGGCTGATTTAGTGGGCCCTTATATTTGCACACATTTACTGTTATTTGCTGCTGCACAATGATAGTTATGTCCAGTGTTTCTTCATTTTGTCATGTATTCTTTCATTAACATTAACATTTATTCATTTAGCAGACACTTTTATTCTTTCATGTTGCATATCACGAAATAGCAATTGATTTACATTTGAGATGCAAGAAGTATACAATTATTATTACTTATTATATTTAAATGACACAACCCTGTTTAGGCTATATTTTAATGCACATACTGTATTTTGATGCAGCTAATGAGTCTAAATGATGGGCGTAACCATAGCAAAAGTTATGCATTTTAAAAAGAACACCCACTACTGTAAAGGGGCCTCAGATAAGCAACATATATCTTATTTGAAAGCATCAGGCTAAAGCTCCTTTTAACATTTTTGATACAAGTGTCATCTCTTCATTTGATCACCAACAGAGCAGTGCATTCTTTAAAATCACTTTCTGCACAGATTATCTTGCAAGCTGTCTATCTAGAACACTATTTTAAAGGAATGATCTCACTCCCTGCTGTAAAGACTTTTCCAAAAGGTAGGTATTGTAATCTATCCAGCAAAATTACACAGGTAAAAAAGGTCCATTGTCAAAAGTGATGCATGAAGCACTCGTCATATGGAAATTCAAATCAAGCAGCTTTCTGTTAATCAACACTGCAACATGGAGGGTCAGAAAGTTGGTGCTCAACTTTGTCGCCCTTACGAGAACCTTACCTGTTGAAATGATTGAAAATTTGCAGAATAACATTAAGGATGAAAACACTTTTAATTTTGTTGCCACTTATGTATTCTTCAGGGTTTTGCTGAGTGCTTTTGGCTTTAGTTGCTGTCTTTATAGAACACTGCCAATTTGTCTTTCATAAAATTCCATTAGGATGTCATCTTTACTCAGAACACTTTTTTTGGTCTGTTTTTGTTTTTGCATTGCACTGTCCTGCTTTTTTCCCCTGCGTGGACATCATGTTTGACTGATGTAGGAAAATGTACTAAAAATTTGGTATACTCAAACTGGTTTAGGACCTAGCTGTGAAACTGTAATTATTATGTCATGTGCAATCAAATTTTGGTCAGAGCAAGACAATTGCCCCAAATGTTTTCATTCAATTTACCAGGGTGCTGTAAATTTTAATTTTATTCCATTTTAACTATTAGGGGTTTGTGATAAAAAATAAAATAAAATAAATAATACATCAAAACCACCAGTAGGTGGTTGAATCATTCACTCAAACAAATTGTTTAAAAGAACTAAACAGCATTCCAAATGGCTATTTGTGGCCAAATATCATTGGACTCTCAAAAGACGTTTATTTATTTATTTATTTATTTGCAAATTAAGTGACATTGACAATGTCAACTTGCACATAAAACAACAATTTCAATATTATCATAGACAATAAATATCACACACTTTTTTTTTACAAGCTTTTTCTTTTTTCTTTTTATTTATATGATTTTGAAATATTCTGTTTTAAAATCATTAATATCAGCAAATCAATGGAATCGCTCCATATTGTTTCACTGACATTCCCTCTTTCTGACACGACTTAAAACAAAATGTCTCTTTATTCTACTTCCCCATGAAGACTGCGTCCTATGTAGGCAGCTGAGCAGGTTACAAGGTTTGGAAACAGAGCTCATATTTCCATGACAACTTGATTCTTCATTTACTTCACTTGTAACAACACACATGAGTAAATGTAGCCATAATGAGTTCCTCTCTCGTTCAGGACTGACAAGTGAACCCAGGTTCTGTTTGCTTTGTCCCGTGTTAAGTCGTGAACACATTCTAATCACAGAATCCAGTCAGTCACTAAAACGCATTCTCTTTAAACTAAACATATGTTAATTACCTGGAAGTCATTTCCGTTAAATCAAACCACTGACAATTGTAGAGAAATTTGTCCTTTCCTACACTGAACACATGTTTCTCATTCCACATAATTAGCCGCAGATCGCAGAAGTGCTATTGTAGGGGAAATATTATTGTTGGACAGGGAATAAAGAATTTTAAGAGGGGAAATAGGGGGGGTAGACTTCATTGTGGTTTGTAGAGGTTAAAGTTCACAAGTGGTCTTTAAACCAAAGCCGTGCTACAGACTTACAAGAGAAGTCTGTTATTCATGCTGCACTGCATCTCATAGACTTGTGCTTCCAAAACATGCCTAGCTTTTCAAAGCTGGAATGCATTTACTCAAAACTCGTTACATAATATGATCATTAAAGCAGCTCAGAGTGTAATGCCAACATTTTAGCTTTAAAAGTACAGCAAAAGGTATGATAACTTGAGACCTCTCTGTTTTTTTAAAGGTGAAGAGCTTGAGGGCTGTTCCTGGTCTCTTGTTCTTTTCTGTGGGTTGTTTACAGATATATTTTGTTAAAAGGGCCTTCTTTTTAAGAAGGTCACTTAGTGCTAATCATCGTAAAGAAAAAGAAAAGCAATGGAAAAAGTGAGAATAACTGTATTTCTCTTTGAGCCCTATTATTTTGTGGCCTTCAAAACGTGGCTCTCTAGAGGTATTCAAATAGTTCAACAGTTCTAATAAATAACCTCTTGTTTCTCTTGCATTGTAGAAATAACACTTAATAACACTTAACACTTAATAACATAAGAAGATTTGAGTCACTTTTATGTGAAAGTAATAAAATAAAATATTATAATATTATAAAAATATTATAATAAAATATAGAAAAATAAAATATTTATTTTAAATTTGTCACAAAATTATTTCTCTATTTACTGCAGTTTGCCTGTGACCTTTGAAAAAAAAAGTAATTGGAAAATATAGTAGAACCATTTTTAATTTATTTTATTTTTTGCATTGAAATGTATACAATTTTTTTTTTTTGAAATGGTACATTCTAATGTAATAAAATGTATGTAAAACATAAAATAAAATGATCAGGGAATCAGGGGAAGGTTAAGGCAGACAGCAAACAATCTATGTATGTATGTATGACCATGTATTTCAATAATATACATATATATATATATTATATATACTTTATATTAGGTGGGCTTAACTACTATGCACTTACATTTAAATTAATTATTTGGTCCAATGCAGTTGTTGTGTACATACATGTTATAACATTATATTTTTTAAATACCTATATGTAATTATATATTTTTCTGTAATTACATTTATAATTACACTGTCGACCCATCCCTTACACATTTACCCACCCTTAAAACTATCCATACCACCAAACTTGTCTCTAACCCATATTCCACCTCAATAGAAACAAAAGTGTTTTGTAATGCAATGCGACCACAATAAGTGCATTGCCCTTATATTTGATGTAAGTACATAGTTGTTAAGGCCACCTGGGGCTACTGTGAATAAAGTGATTATTGAAAGATTTGTTCTTGGATTATTCTGTGTAACAAACTGAAACGAAAAACATGTGCCCAAGGTTTTAAGGGGTTGTCCCAGACTAATGACAATTTTAAAACAGATTTCACTTCATAAAAATAATATGTAACATATGAAAAAGTAATACACAACATATGGAAACTAAGCATATAAGAGGAATGGCAGATCTGGACAGGAAATGTTATTTCTAAAGTGAGTTAGCAAGTTATGAAATAATAATATTAAAAAAATGACATTCCTTCCCTCAGGCTAGAGTGTTTGTTGTGTTTAAAGATTTAGCAGACTTTGTATATCTGTTGTTGTGACTTACTTGAAGGTCATATCAGATTTTATGACCAATTTAGTAGATTGAGGTACAAAGTGCGTATGATCTTACTTAAATGAATGGTTTATTTCACCAGAAAGCATTGATGATCACAAACTCCTTTTCAATATCACCCCACAGAGTGGATAAATCACAGCATGCCACTGCTTCACAGATGTTGTGGGAGGATGTTGGATCAGCCTCAATCCAGTTTTCTGTGCACTTTTGCCGTATCATCACACTGATAATCTTGTGCTCATTTGTCCATTCACTTCTGTTCCAGAGTTTCACCGGCCCATCACTGCATTTTCAGTGTGTGCTGAGAAATTCTGCTGCCAAGGTCTTCTGTCAACAGCAGATAGTAGCACTTTCATCACACCATTCTGGATGTTGAACCTTGCTGTTCCTGCTGTCCATCGCTAAAGGAGCTGCAGCATTTTTTTCTCACTCAATTTAGCTGTTTAAATATATTTAATTAGGTAGTTTTGTTTGCAGAATGCCATTTCAAAATTGTACAAAAAGTAAAAACATGTTAAAAAATAAATTGCGTGCTAAAGAATAGAATAAAATAGAATAGAATAGAATAGAAAAATATCCTGTATAGTATATTATATAATTATAGTATACTATAGAAATGTCAAATATGTACACTTTGAGTGCCAATGTGTCTTTAAGGTACCAAAATGGACCCTTTAGGTACAAACATGAACCTTTTGAAAAGGAACTGCAACAGTCACAGCTCTTCTACCTTTATTTCTGAGAGTGTAGTATCCCATAATTTGTTTCCAGACTTTTCAGAAATTTTTATTGGATTAGGCAAAAAAAAATCTTTCTTTAACTTTTCCATTTTATTGTCAAAGTACTTTACAGCTTGAAGACATTGCTGTCTCAATATTTCTATGTGGCATTGTGCCTGGATCATCTTGATGTGCATTTATTGTCTGTCCTTGGTAGGATTCTGTCATTTTAATGACTCCTCTTATTTTGTTTGCGTGAATGATTTCCTTCTTATTTCTATTGTGTTTTGCCAATTTCTTGCAGCTTGGCACTCATTGTCAGAGCGCCTTTCGTTAATCTGAACTTTATTTTATCAGAAGAATCTGAGAGCTCTCTGCAGAGAAGGCCAACAACAGATCTTTCAGTGACAAAGTGAGTGACTGCATGTTACAAAATGAGTCATTTCCACAGCAGGTCCAAACTCCCAGCCAAGCAGTTTACTGTTTACTCAAGCAACTGTGACTTGACCTTTAAATCTGATCCCACCAAGGATTCGGTCCCCCAAACAACGGCATGCTCGAACACATAATCAAGACTTCCTATAAAGTCAACTGCATAGTTTCATACAAAAGACCCTGCTGAAGAAGAACTGGTTTGTGCTGGTTAGGGAGGACAAACATTGCATGACCTTGAAGAAAACAACATGCATTTGTTATTTTATTCAAAATTTTTTATTAAATTATTAATTAAAAGGAATCAGCAAGAACTAACCAAGTATTTGAATGTTGAGCAGCAAGATCAATGATCCCTGATGTTAAAAGAAACCAGTCAGCTGCACCATGTGGTGATGTCAGATTCAGACCTATCGGACCGCACCATCTAAGTTTCATGACGGAACGTGTCATTCTTTTTTGAAGAATACAATGGAGTAAACATGCAACAACAACAACACAATCAATTGTTCTTTTTGCATCTTTGCATCTTTTATTATTATTTGCATAATGATTTCTTAAAGCAAATATATTTCTTTGCTCATTAATATTTGAAAAACATGTTGGTGTAACCGACAGGAAATTGTATCATGGGGAACAAATTCTCAACTGGCAGTCAAGGTCAATAAGTCTTAATGTATCAGATAATTTGATCTTTTCTGACAAGGCGAAGATTAGTTCAGGTTAAAAATGATTGTGTTAAATTCCACCTCAATATTTATGAATAATTTATGATACCTTGAAATTACCTTGAAAAATATCTTCTTCTTCCAAAATACATAAATAAACAAAATAATATAATAATTCATTAAAGTGTCTCTATTATACAACAACAGTACACCAAAAGATTCTAAGTAGACAAGAAAGTACCTGGATGCCTACTACTTTACTTTACTTTATGAGGCAATGGGATAGGACTTGTGAATGGCTATAGGTCTCCAGTAGGTCAAGTGATAAGTATAATATGATGGATGTACAGTATTACATCTAAATTTCATTCACATGTATGTATATATTGTATATGAATATATTTATACAATATAGAACATACTTTTTTAACGGTTGCAAATTTCAAAGTTTAAATTCAAATGTAGTACCTACTCGTTATGCAGTTTGGATGCATCTCTTTTGAACTGCCTGAAACAAGTTGTCAGTAATCACACTCTTATTACCCGCAGCACATTTGCATAATGCCTGTCTATTGTCTACATTGGATAACCGCAAACAGGATTTACCTTGACCCACCTTTAAATACTGTGGTTGTAGCCAAGACCTGGAAGAGTTTGGTTTGTGTGATCGACATGTCTCGTAGACATGGTTTCTGAGCTGTGATATCTGCATTGTCTGCAGTGTACAAATCAATCAATCCATCACTTTTATTTATGTAGCGCTTTAAACAATACAGATTGTAGCAAAGCACTGAACATTATAAAATTGGAGAATAGAGTGATAATGTATAATGACGAGATTAAACTATTTATCTATTAAATGCAGAGACAGTCTCTGTAATAAAAACGACGATAATCACTAGAAATAAGATGTCCCCCAACTTCACAAGCCAGAGGCTACAGCGGCAAGGAACCAAAACCCCATCCGTGAGAAAAAAAAAAAAAAACATGGGGAGGAACCAGGTTTAGTTGGGGCCAGTTCCCTTCTGGCCGGACACCCAGCAACTAATTTCTAGTTCTGTTTTAAGCACATGTCAGGTTGTGTAAAGGACTTATAGTGTGTGAGTTAAAATTAAATTAAATGACTGTCGGAATAAAAACCTTCCATTGAGAAACGTTCACGTTGTGCTTGCAGTGGCAGTTCGAGTTGATTAGCTATTTTTTTTTAATGTTGCATTATCAGACTTGCTGTTGCAGTATGCTAAATTCGCAGTGCCTTGTGATGTTAAATTCAACTTTAGGTCATTTCATTCAACCATTGTTTGGACAAGCTTTGGCAGCAACATATAATTGCATGTTAAAACACAGGACATCTAAATGGTGTAAAATTGTCCTGGCTCTCACTTGAAGCCTCTGTAATGTTGTTTTGAAATGTCTACAGATCAAGGTTAGCTGTGGAGTAGCTCTGAGGATTTTATACACAATAGTTCCTCAAGTCTCTATCCACTTGAAGGCCTGTAAGGACAAGGTCATTCATGGGCCATTATAGGCCTTTCCTCTGTCCTTGTAAAACTTGTAATCATGGAGGCAATATCCACATCCCAATTGACAGCACTTTGGGGCTCTTTAGAGGTTACACTCTCTCTTCATCCTGACTGCTGAGGCTCTTAGGATCATGTAATTGTACTGGGTTTTTAGATTCAACACACACTCGTATTCCTGCTTTTAGTCACGAATG
The DNA here is from genome assembly GCA_032359435.1 of Enteromius unitaeniatus. NCBI lineage: Eukaryota > Metazoa > Chordata > Actinopteri > Cypriniformes > Cyprinidae > Enteromius > Enteromius unitaeniatus. The sequence continues at coordinate 6,861,136 of JAUMHI010000065.1, forward strand.
AGTGTTAGTCTGTATTCATATTATTTGAAAGCTTTGAAAGCCTTAATCTGTACAACCAGATGACAAGTCGCTGAAAGTGGTGAGTCAAAGAGCATGTCTGGCTATTATTTTGGTCATGTCTGGTGTGCAGTATCATTTGGACACTTTTTAAAATCTTTTTACAAATGTAATATTTCTTGAAATATCTCTATAAAAGAAGATGGTGAGAATAGAAGGATAAAATGTTTTAGCTATAGTCATACCAACTAATCCATTTTAGTTTATAAAAAAATTATAATAACAATGGTAACAAAATGTAACGCATGCATGTACAGAGAATACGCTAGAAGCAAACAGCACCATACAGAAGATCATATATGTCAACATAAAAATATTCAGTTTGAGTGAAAATATTTTAAAAAACAAAGTTGTGTGTGTGATGGCGTACAGTATATGTGCACGGATTGTGTGTGAGGAAGCATGAAAAGGCATAAAACAAGCGGAAGGAGAAAGGAGCTTTATTTTGTGACAGCAGATAGAGAGAAAAAAGAAGTGTGTGTGCCTGGCAGGCCCAGCAGGAGGGCAAATGGGATGATAATGAAACAATGGAGCTGTAAATGCTAGGATGCTTTGGCACAGGACAATGTGGCAGACATTTTCCGAGGTGCCTCGGTAGGTCAGAACCTGGCCGTCTGGTTCAGCATGATGGGTGTGAGGTGCAGAGTCAGGGTCAAACTGACCGCTCACAGGAGTGACGCAACAAAAAAACAGCATGAGGTGAGAGGTTTAGCAGACACAACACACTATTATAGCTCATCCACAGCAGGGATCTTTTTGCCATGGCTAAAAATGAGCTGCTGTCAGCTTATGCCTAATGGCTAAGCAATGGTGTGTGTGTATGTGATGTCCTGTGTTTACCTTGGGCTTTTCATGCATTCTTTAAAACGCTCTTGACCAGCAAAGGACACTTTGTTCATATGTGATTTACAGTTTTGTGAGTTATTGCGTCCTTTATGGAATGGTTAGTCAACGTTTTAAGGAAAAACGATAGAGGTTGTGTATATAACCATGGTTTGTTAAGGGAATGAACACTGCATCCGAAAATGCTATGGGAACGCCTTCATGCGTGACACGGTCTGAATCTGCTGTACCAATGTTGAATCAAAGGGCAATGACATTGCGACGTGACATCATACCAGGAAGTATAAGCTGTCAGCGCTAGCTTTCAAGATCATAAAGAACTGTGCCTGCAGGGGGCGCTGGAGGTATGGCTCGGCGACGCAGTGTTTTTTCCCTTAACGAACCATGGTTGTATTCATAACCTCTATCGTTCGTTTTCGAGAACTGCCACTGCGTCTGAAAACGCTATACCAAAGCTGCCATGACTCCAAGGACCCTGCCCTGTGCCTATGTCTCAACATACGCCACTAGGGCCTATCCAGGGCCGATGACC
>JAUMHI010000065.1:6887267-6909044 GCA_032359435.1 Enteromius unitaeniatus
TGGAAGTTAATAAATACCTATGTGTTGGAATGCGTATAATATATAGTCTTCCCTGTTTGTTTTGCCTTTGTTTTGATTCAGCACGTGTCTTACCTTGTCTCTTAGCCCGGCCCGGTCATTAGTGTTTGATTTCTCCCCAGCCATGTGTCACAGGTGTTTTGAGTTTCCCTCCTTGTTTCCATGTGTATTTAAACTGTGTCGTTTTGAGTTTCTACAGTAGCTGTCGGTCATTATTGTGCATGTTCTCGTCTTTGTGTTTATTCTGTGTTCCAGTTTGCCTTTTCTTTCCCAGTTTCATCCTTAAATGTTTTGTTATCTCACGCCATGTCTCCACGCCTTTCCTTCACCAGCCTTATCATGACACATAGGGTGGAACACATAAAATAATGAAGACATAAAATTATAATTTTGATGAAGTTGTATTAACCTAAATTGAGGAAAAATTGTTAAGGTAACAACTGATTTGTATGGAAATGATGTACACAACATCATAATGTAAATTTATAGGATTATTTAGCTCTTATGTGACTCATTGTGACCATGCTATCAAGCACTTACTGGCACACCAGCTTTTATTGTTCATTTGTTATCAAGAGGTGCATGAGTGGTGCTTGAGATCGTTTTCCTTGTAAAAGTATAATTTGTAGAAATTGCAGATGGATGGAGATTTTCATTTCTAGGGCTACTCGATTAAAGCATAACATCATAATGACAAATAGTTTGGTCAATATTGAGATCACACTCATTAAACACAATTACTCATTGGAAACATCATGCATTTATGGGCCTTAAAAATGTGTTTTTAACAGTGCTGTAGTTCACTCTGTGACAACCAACTGAAAATATAGTCAACCTTTCTGTAAACTATGTTGTTCTTGGTCATAGCTGTGTGGGCAGTGCTTCGACATACAGTACAGCTGAGTCTCAGATGATAGAACTTCATGACCTGACTCAGTGACCTCATTCCCCAGGCAAAAAATGTTGTGCTTAAAGGCAACATCACTTATTTGACTCAACCTTGGTCCATCATAAAAAGTTTAAAACACAAAGAGAAGATGTGCATGTAACACCTAGTGTATTGCATCTGTTCAACTGTTTATTTAACCTTGTTCATAAGGGTTTTACATTGTAGCTACCATGAGTGAGAATGAGTTTAATTCAATAGTGAGCATTTTTCCCAACAATCTCCAGCAAAATACAGGTTTTGCAAACAAAGATATTTTTATGCTAAATTATGCACAATAATGGGAACACTGGAGCAGTTTTACCATGCCTATGGTCATAACCAAATAAGACACACTGTTTGAATGCTGAATGGAGAATTTAAGAGTTTCTGTGAGCATAAATGTAACGGCTTCTACTGTTTCTCAAACAAAGCTATTGAATGTCTTTGATTTAAAGTGATGTCAGGTTTCACCTCCACCAATACTATATGTTGTTTTGCAAGTGTAAATACTTTGATAGTTCAGTGTGTTCAGAATTATCTACTTAATCACCTTTCAAAGAAGTGAAGGACATAATGAAATTGTTCTGTTAAAATATGCAATCACTGCATTGCTGAGCCTTAAGAATATCTGTTTAAGCTTGCACGTATCATAAAATTGATTGAAATATGTACCTGTTGCATTTGACTATAGAGGGTGAATGCATTTATGTTTATAATTTTACAAATCAAATCACAATCGGAATGCATTTTGATTATCAGCGTGTGAGTGTTTGATTTATATGTGTGTGAGTGTGCCTAAAAGAATGTAATGCTGAATGAAATGTTTGTTTTACTAAATGGGTTAAATATATATGACACTATTACCTGGTCTCATGGCATAAGCACAGCTTGGTGCACTTTTTAGTGAGATGAGAAATACGTACCAATAAGTACATATCAGTGCAGTTTCCAAAAGAAATGGACACTAGAGGCAGTGAAACTCTGACATTTTTATTTCTTTTACACAAATTTACAGAGTTTTGATTAATAAAGTGCAATTTTCAAACAATTACTCAAAGAATAACATGTTATGACTTGTGAAAACAGTTCAAATCTCTTAAATTTTTTTTTTTGAAATGGCACGGTTGAAGCAACAAAGGCATTTTTATATCAATTTTGCATTTGTTAACACTATCGGGTTGGTTTAGGGTTGGATTTGTTTTAAGGCATATTTCCAACATGATAAAGCATTAACTTTTAGCAACAGTCCACAGATATTTCAATTCTGAACCACCGCAATACACCTATATCACAATAGTAAAAATGTACAGGGGTTAACGTATTGAACCTGTGATTTAGCGTCACTCAGTGGACATCTCTCTTTGAAAATGAAACATGCAATGTAAATGTAAAGATTTTAATATTCTCAGAGCATTTATTATTATTTTTATTATTATCATTGTTATTATTATTACTTAATGTTGCAAAACTGAACATACTGTATTAATAAGTGTTCAGTGTGTTTGTAAGTAAATTAAGACTGTAAAATGAAATGATTTCTACACTTAAGTGAATGTGCTTAATTAGAGGTACTTCAGAAAAGTGCCAATCTTGCAAAAACAAACACAACATTTCTTAATTTATTCATGCACACACTAAATGCACATGGGGCAACTACTAATTGTGTTTTCTTTTTTTATACAACCATGTCATTATGATTTGTCAGAGACTTTTTGCAGATAAAGCAAAATGAGAGAAATGATGAGGGGATAGTGTGAAGTCCTTAGTGGGGAATTGTTCATTAGCATTAGACAGTTATTAGCGTATTATCTTACTAGATTCTTTAGGGTTTATATATCTTAGTCATGGAGTTGTGTGTATGGGATTGGGGATTGATGCCAACATTCACAATTTCACACTAGTCTTCACCATCTATTGTTTATTTATGATGTGAAAGACTCAGCAAAACTGAAAAGCTGATTCATTTAATGTATGCATAATGCAGCAAAGTTGCAGTCAAGAAAGCAGAGCGTTTTTATTGGAGATGGTTTGTAAGCTAATCTCTGATTATTATGATAAAGATGCTAATGATAAAGATATCAATTCATTCAAATGAATATATCACATAAATAACGTAGCAGTGTAAGATTTTTTTTAAAGGAACGCTAATTGCTAACGTACCAGCTAATGACATCTTGTCTCTCCTTGTTGTTAAATTAAAAAGTGCTTCAGCATTGCCTGTGTTGCCAATTTGAGGAATACTGTATCTGATTACGATACGAAAATCTTTCACTTTGATGAAATGTAAAATTTGTCAAGAAGTGCAGCTGTCTTCTTGCACTGCTGACACCATTTTCTGTCTCGTGGCATTCATGGTTTTTATGTCTACTGGTCCGTACTGCCAGATGGTGCTCACTAATTCTCTGTCGACTGAAGGTGCTTCTCAGAAGCTCATTTTAGAAGTTAACTTCAAGTTCAAACGTTATAATCAATCATTATTATCAGCTATTCCGATCATACCAGGTAACGAAGTACATAAGATTGCCTGGGCTACATTTCTTAGATTAAGTTTCCCCAAAAAAGTAATAGATTGTAGTTATAATAATAATTTAATTGGCTACTTTTATTCTGCTCTTGCGTCTGGGTTATTCATGAATAGGGATTGTTTTTGAAAAATTTAATTGCACTTTTGGGTGCAATTTTCGTCTCAGTCTTCAAGGTGTTTCTGTGTTTCTTTATTCTGTTTTCTCAAATGCATTTGAGTTTTTGTGCTGCCAATAAGTATTTATTATTATTATTATTATTATTATTGTGAACAACTCACACCTCACAATAATGTCAACATTTATTCCTCTGATTTATTTCACTTTATTGCGTCATTCTCCCTATCAGATGTGAAATTTATCTTTTGGGTGTCAATGGAATTCAATAATTCAAATAGTCATGATTATGATATTACTAATGTATGTATTTCATTTTAAGTAAGAATTTCTTCAGTGTTGCAAATATGGAGCAATTTTGAAAATGGAATTTGTAACCTGGAAATCGAACCTTTGGCCACGACTGCCCCCTAAAATATGCAATAGAGACAACACAAACTGAAAATAGTTTTTAGTTGTTTTTTTTTGTTTGTTTTTCTTTATTCTTCCATTTTGTGCTTGTACTGTATACTTTAGGGCTTTCCGATCTACATTGTTCAGTCCTTTTAAGACGTCTGCAAGAGCTGCTACAAGGTCTTCTTTTGTGGTTTTTGTCGATGAGAGCCAGTTAGCATCAGCTGTGCTGGAGTAAATGCTGTTGTTGTGGAGGCTTGGATCTATGAGCGAGCAAGCACCTTAGGTTATATCTCTCTGATGCAATACATCCCTAAACCCTGAGACATCTCCACTCACTTCTGCTCCTTCTGTCCTCCTGATCCTTTTACTACTGTTAGATGCCCTTCCAGCTTTGCTGTTTTGGAGAGACACTTCTTTATTTCTCTGTTCAGCTCTTATACACACACACTCAGCAGGGTTTTGACCGCACTGGACTGATCTTTGAGGAGTTCTGGGCTTTTGTACTTTTTAAAGCCGTTGTACTTTAAACTCACACAGTCTGGAGCTCTGTCTCTCCATGTCTGTCTCTCTCTCTCTGTCTCTCCCTCTTACTTTATGCGTGTTAGTAAACCAAGGCCGGTATTTATGTATTAACCCACATCTAACAGATTGTAAAAGGATTAAAGCAGTCAATCAGTCTCATCTCTCCTCTAATAGACATATTATTCATTTGAGCCAAAACTGTATTAGTTATACCAGCTCAGAACCATATCTTTTTTTACATGTAGGATCCTCATGATCATTTTTACAAATAATATGTATATTACGGTTAATCACATTCAAAATAAATGTTTTATTAATATATATTGTGTGTAATATATGCATATATTATGTACAGTATGTAGGCTATAAATACTCACACATACAGTATGTATTTTGAAAACATTTTCATGTATTTGCATGTCTATATGTCTATTTATATAGTTTATGTGATAAATATTTGCAATATAAAAATAATAATAGCAATGCTATGAAGTATATACATGCATATATATATATATATATATATATATGCATTAAATTAAATATCCACTAAAAAGTAAAGGATTACTGCAAATTTGTAGGTAATTTATTTAAAGTTACTTATATAAAGTACTTACGTTACATACTGTAATTAATTGCAATAGTTCTAAGATCAATATTGAATTTTAAATTACATTTATAATTTAAAGATAAAATTGAATGCAGCAGCTTTCGCATGTGCGCCAGCACTTTTCACTTTTTCCTGACTCACAGAAAAAACATAAAAATATGACTAAAATCAATTGAAATATATCTATAAATATGAAATACTTAAGTATTTACTTAAGTATTGCTTAATCTACTTAAGCGTCTACTTTTTAAAAACAAGCATTATCTGATTATGCAATCCACATGAAAGCGAGGTGCAGTCTTTTCTGTATCTGAAAGCTTAGTGTCTACTTTTAAAATAATGAATTCATATCTAAATATCTAAAAACAAATATAAGCTTCTTTGTCACTTTTCTGATAAGTTCTGAACTGGACTTTGAAATGATTTTTGCTTTGTGGTGGTCATTGTATGTTGTTCATAGCATGTGTGTGTCAGTGTGTATTGAAATCAGTAAGTGTGTGTGTGTGTGTGTGTGTAATCCCTAAGGAGTTTTTTGATAAGAACAGAGTTTTTAATCCAGCGTTCATCCAGCTGTTGGACAGGATATCTGTCACCACAGCCGCTCAGTAATCCTTCACTGCTCACGCTCTCGCATCGATCAAATTCAGCACATTTCTACATCATAAACAAATACATCTACCTTGGTCCATTCCCACACCTCCCCGATCCATCACCTCTCAGACACTTTCACTACAGCTAGAAATGAGCTGGATAATTAGACTCAATATTAATGATTCACAACCGATATTTATGAGCTAATCACCAAGGTTTGTACTTGAATCGGTGCATCAGCAGCCTCAATACAGGGCCACGCCACTTGCCGCAATGATATAATGAATTCCTCCCCTCTAAAAATCAATATGGAAATTCGTTTTTGTTCCTAGTGGGACTGAGCAGATGATAGATCCAGAAAGGCCCATCAAAAAGAGAGAGTATGGGAAAGAGCTATTTTGTAGCTTCTTTATCCACAAAAGCAATAAGAATAACGACACCCACTGTTTGATTGGCTCTTTTGTTTAATTGACATATATTGAAAGATATGGTAATGGCCTTAAAATGGCAAGAAACCTGTGGTTTTGTGAGTTTACATGTGAGTTAATCAATTCCTTTTTGTCTTTTGAGTAAGTGTGTGTGTTAGTACCTAATAACAGTGTAATGGCAGTATAATAACGTCCTTACAAAGCTTAATGAGGGGCCGGCGCAGCGGGGCTCGGGGGACCGTGGAGGCCATGTTTGGTGTCACATCGTAAGTGCATGCCTAGGGAAACGATTAAAGTAACGCAGCGGACACTGCTGCAGATCTCACTGCAGCGGGAGGGAAGCTGGTGGGCCTCCAGCAGGAATTTTTTAAGCTTGATATTCAGCTGGTGAATGTAGGTCAAGAGATTAATCTCCATTTAACCACCTTGAGTTGTTTTTCCACACTTTAAGACTGAACAAAACACTCTGGATTTCGTCCCTCTCCTCTTGCTTAAAATCACCGCATGTGATTGTAAACTAATGTGATTTGTGCTGAAAATATTTGATATTTAGATTTTAAATAATAGGTGTTTTAGAGAATCAAAAATGAAAAGTACAGCACAATCTCTGCAATCCAATGCCTGAGTGAAAAGATCGAATGAGTCAATTATTTTTAGTGAATCAAATAAAGCAATAATTGTTATGGCTCGTTCACAACAACAATTATAAAGATAATAATAACATAAATATATTTGTATCCATCAACTCACGATAACATTCTATTTATCAGCATACACTGATAAATTGTTTTTGTTGTCTGCCACCTTGAGTGCTGAAGCTGTGAATATTCAAGTGGATTCTGATTGGTTGCTTATATATATTTATATATATTTATACACACACCATATATCAATTAAAGTCAAACGATAATATATGTGTCACCAACGGTGCTTCTGTGGCTCTCTCCGACCGTGAGCAGTGGGAAACTTCGCCCGAGTATTAGTTCCTACCCGGACCCTTTTGCCCCGCGCACCTCGGCAGATTCACGCTAGGTATGCCTCGTTAAGCCACAGACTTTTACTAATTCACTGCAAAGTCTTATCGTCTTATGGAGGTAATTCTGAGCGTTCTATCCCGTGTTGGGTTTTCTGTGTATGACCTTGGACTGTTTATCTGGACTCTGATTATTGCTGCCTGCCTTTGTGATTACTGCCTGTCTATCGATCTGCCTTTTTGATTGTCTGAGGTATTCCTGTTTGCTGTTGGTTTTCACTGCCTGTTGACAATCTTAATAAAACCCCGCTAATGGAACCGCACAACTCTGAGCCTTCGTTACAATATGTGTGTTTGCTGACATGCGAACACGACCAATTCATAAGCATTCATTTGTGCTAATTCTTACAAATTCGTACAACCTCACTCGTACGACTTGTCTAAACCCAGTGACGGGTAGGTCTAGGGGCAGGGTTAGGTGTAAGTAATTTGTACAGATTTCCTACTAATTCATGCAAATTGGCAACTCGTATAATGATTTAACAAAAATTGCATAAATTCGTACAAGTGAGGTCATATGTACAAAGTGAGAGAGGGTTGATAAATACATACAAATATTTATCATCATTTAAATGTATATATTTATATTCAAATAATTTACATACAAATTTATATACAAATATATTTATGCAAACATAAACAGTAAAAACACATATTATGTCAACAAAAACTATAATTTTGGATGCGATCAATTGCGATAAATCGTTGGACAGCACTAATATATATTTAAAAGTAATTAAAGAATAGTTTGGGAGTGCACTGTGCTTGTCACATGGAAGACGCGGGGCAAACGTGCGGATCCATTTGCAAGCGTTTATTCATGAACACACAGAGTCAAAACAGGCAGAGTCAAGGCATCACCAAATGGGAATATCAAAGGCATAAGCATAGGAATAATCCAGATACGAGGCAGGGGTCGGCAACAGTTAATCCAACACAACAAAGACACGGGAAACCCGGGAAGGCTTGACAACAGGAAAACCACAGGTACATCCAACATTATATTCACACACAGACAACCGGAACTTAAATGCTATATGTTTTTGTTTGTTCAATTTAATGCTTGTCAATGTATCGTTACTGGATTTGTTGACTATAACACAGTGTTAAAAGTCAGTTAAAAATGAAAGTTGTTGTCACGAGTTGCCCTCGGAAGCCTACAGAGGACACTCCAGTCCGGACTATGTTTACTGTTTGTCTGTCTCTCCGCTCTGTGTTCATGACTCTTATTATGAACATTTGTCTCCACCCACCTCGTCTGTTTCTATGGTTTCTCATTAGTTCCTCCTCCTCTCTGTCTCGTTATCTAGTGTTTATAAGGGCTCATTTGTGTTTTGCATTTCGCGGTTCATTGTGCATTTACCCAGCGTTTTCCCCTAGTAAAGCCTTTGTGGTCCCTGTGTTTTGATTGATCGTTCTCGACCTAGCCTGTCCTGGACTCTTGCTCCTGTCTCCACGTTACAGAATGAACCGCCAATGAGGATCCAGCAGCTTCTACCAGCGTTTTTTCTTTTACAGAAAATGCCAGCCTCTCAATGAGCCGGTGAAATCGTGGATGCCTGTTGGGAAGTTTGATTGCAGTCTCCTCGAATTCCAGGAATATGCTCTGGTGTTGGCCGATTTGAAGCTCACAGTAAGCATCGTGGAGGAGGAACACGACTCTGATGTTCCGTCAGTGCCCGACAAATTGGGACCCTCTATAAACACTTCTTCACCTCAAAAGCTAAGTACCTCATTATTTCACTCTTCCTCATTATGTTGAACACTGTACTCCTGCTCTGACAGACTCTAATACGGTCAAGTTTCCGGTTCCAGAACCTCAGTCAGAGTCAGCAGTCAAGATGGCCACCGTTCCTCATGTCAAGTCAAGTCAAGTCACTTTTATTTATATATACAGATTGTAGCAAACCACTGAACATTATCAAGTAGGAGAACAGAGTGATGGTAATGTATAATGATGAGAATTAAACTATTTTTTTATCAAATGCAGAGACGGTCTCTGTAATCAAGATTCAAGAACAATAATCACTAGAAATCAGGTGTCCCCAACTAAGGAAGCCAGAGGCGTCAGCTCTCAGAATGGCCGCTCCCAACCACGGAGGGTCCGCCAGTGGCTGAACGACCCCCGGAGATGTCGACTTCGGTCGTAGACTCTCCAGGGATTCCACTGGTGGCTGCACAACCTCTGACCGTTAGGGCCTTTCTGGAACTCTCGCCCGACCCTGTATCGGCCAAGGAAGCACCGCCCAGGTGGGCTAAACATTTTAGGAAGAGCATTCATGGACACTGGCTGCTTTAGCTGTGAATTTAATTTAATACTGTGTTTTTGTTTACTGCATTTTAATTTTCTCACAAAAAATAGCTTGAGATAAAACAATAATGCCCCCCTTATTACAGCCTGAATGCTGGTCCATAAATATAAATATTAAAATTGCATCAAAAGGGCAAATGCCAACTGTGTTCACACATATACTCGTGTATACATACACTATATGTGTGCAGCAGCTTGTACACAACCTCTGATCAGCATCTACATGTTTATGTATGGTTTGGCCTTTTAAAGTAAATTAATTCTTAATGTATTCATTTATACTCCCAGTTAATCCATAACTTGAGTTTGCCGAGGACTGTTTCATTACCATATTTCTGTAGCCTCATTACAGGCTGAGAAATAACACCTGATTGAACAGTTTCCCAGCACATGCACTGCTGCCATCCCGGAGACAGTATTTTAGGCATTGACCACGTTCCAATAAAGGTTTTGGGATGGTAATAACAAGAAGCATCTAAACAGCTGCTTACATTTAGCAAACAATGTGCAGAGAGCATCAACAGCAGACAGCATTAAAAACTCGCACAGGGATTTGGCCAAAAAAAAATGAGCTTGGACTCCAGCTCTGGGTTTGAGTCATCAGCATTTACATTGGTTTGAGTCACAGAAGCACAAAACTCGTGAATATATTTCAGCGAGATCAAAGCGTATGCTGCTGCGAGGCATCCTTCCACTGTAGACACATTTACCACTTTTTGAAAATCCCACCATGGTCATTTTTCATAAAAATCATGATTCTCCCAAAGTGATCTTTGAAAGCCAGACATGGGGTACAAGACAAACTGGCGTCAGACTCCGTTGAGCAAAGGGGTAAAAACGTCAAAGCTGCGTTTCCCTGCAAATCCATCAAAGCTGTAATGCAATGAGAAAACACAGTGCAGCTTCCGAGGAAGAATACACAAACAACAATGAATACAAGTGCGGAAGAGAGAACCAGAACAAATGGGAGCATATTTAAAGGCTCTGCTGTGTATATGTGGTAAACGAATAAAGGTGAAATGTTATGGTTTGGTGCTTCAGGATGGAGTGTGTATACCTCTGCTGTAGCAAAAATAATCTCGGTGAACTTTGACTGCTTTAGTTTTATTTTCGTTGGCTTCCTCTGCAGTGACTTTCGCAGTATGTTAAGGAGGTGGTGGAAAATTTAGCTTCATAGATAAGGGTGGGTGAAGGACCACCAAGGTGTCCAAGCTTAGAACACTATAACCAGTGGATTCAAATGAGAGTTTGTGTGTGGTCTGAAAGCTTACTGAACAGTTCAAAGCAAAATCATAACATTTGTTATATTTGTTCTGCAGCTCATGTGACGTGTGCACCTGAAGACATAGTGCTTACAAAGGCCGTAATCTGTCACTTGTCCTTTAAGATAGCGCTATGTGATGATGTCAGTCCTAAAATATTGAATATTCACCATTAAATATATAATATCAACTACTGTAGTATATAAATGAAACAAGCAATAATTGATAGGGTCTCAATATACTGCACATGGAAGTAAGGAAGCAATTAAATTTTAACAAAAAAGATCTGGACTGCTGTGAGGTCAGTTCAGCTCTGGACTCTTCTATTACGAAGCCATGCTGTTCTAACAGCTGCAGTATGTGGTTTTACATTGTCCTGCTGAAATTTATATACAGCACAGTTCAGCATTCATAGTGTCCTTCAAAACATGCAAGTTGCCTGTACTGTAAGCACATATGCCCTCCTGTACTATCAGAGATGCTGCTTTTGAACTGAATGCTGATAACAAGATGGAAGATCTCCCTCCTCTTTAGCCCGGAGGATTATGGCGTCTGTGATTTCCAACGACAATGTCAAATTTGGACTCGTCCGACCATAGAACACTTTTCCACTTTGAAACAGTCCATTTAAAATGAGCCTTGACCCACAGGACATGACAGTGCTTCTGGACCATGTTGACATATGGCTTTCTTTTTGCATGATAGAGCTTTAGTTTGCATCTGCAGAACATTGGTTCATGTGATTCGAAAGTCTTTTAGTTTAATTTTATTTATTATTTATTATTATCTCTAACATTTTAGTACCATAAAGGTGCATATAAGTAGGGTACACATTTGAGGTAATAGGTACAAAAGTGCACCTTTTAAAAAGGTAGCACCCCAGTAACAGCTATTGTGCCTTTACTTCTGATATTGTAATAATGCATTTATTTAGTAAATGTTTAAGTCTTTGATATAATAATCTGTCAATATTTAATTGAGTTGATGATCTAAATCTGCATATCTGCCAATATACTGAGCATCTCTAGAACTTACAATTTGATATTTTTTTTAATAAAAAATCAACACATTTAATAAATATATTTAATAAATAGATTACATTTAAAATATATATAATACAAGTATGCTCTAATTTATGTATGGTGGATGTTTATTATATTATATTTATTATACGGCTCCGTGGAATACTCGATTCTGATTGGTCAGTCGCCACATTCCAAAGTTTGTTATTCCCAGATAACAACCGGTAAAACTAATAACACAGGCTCTTCCAGGTACTACGAAGTTAGTCAAGATCAAGATATCACTCCGCTGTCGCTGGCAGTTTGGTGCCATCCTGTAGCTGCCTTCCCACAACACATGACTTTTGGACACCACCCTAGAAGCAGTCACACAGAATTTTTATTTTTGTAACATGGGAGAGAAGCTCATTCTTGTGGTCTCGGAAAACCCAATTCAATATGATACATCTCTAGAATCATACAAGGATGTCATCAGAAAAACTGAAGCATGGAAGCGAGTGGCTGAGATTGCCGGTCTGCCAAGTGTGTTTTGTTTTTGTTTATGAATAATAGTGGGGTGTTACAAATATATTTAATGCATCCGCAGCTAAAATAAGATCCAAAATTTCCGCATACGCATATGTTCAGAACTCTCCATTTGTCATAAAACGCGATGTCGCTGCGGTGAAGCGTAACACGTGTTTTTCCAGTGGGCACGGAGGACACGGAGACAGGACTTAACTGAATAAACATTTAATGGAAAAACTAGGAGATAACTGAACAAAACTCACGAGACGAACCACAACCATACAGCAACGTAAAGAAACTTCAACTTCGAACAACACATGGGGCATGGATTTTATACAAAGACTAATTAAACACACCTGGACAAAACTGGCTGGACATGAATGAACATTGATGAGGAAGGCGGGGTTACAAATGAGGAGTAGACACGAGGGAGCTGACAGGTGTTGACAGATTGTGACACCATTGTAAATGAATGACTTCCGGTATGACACTTGCTATGTGGCTTAACCAAGAGTTAAAATGGAGGACTTTAACATTAATTTCAACATGTATGGAAAAAAACAAACGTTTTCAGCAGTGGATAGAAGATGACTGGACTGACTCCTCGGTTAAAACAAATATTTATTATTGTATTATATAATTTATTTATTAATTAGTTATTTAGTTTTGTGGCAAGAAGCTGTGTAATAAGCAGGATAATGTACACACAGCAGGTTGTTATCGCAGAATAAAGCCCTTCAGCCCTTCCCAAGCTGCTTGGGAAAGGTACAGTCCTGATATCCTGAAGTACATTGTAGGTCCAAACTATTTACATTGTTTATTAATTTAGTTTTGACTGTTGTGGTGTGTTTATGGATGTGGACACGTTAGATCAGTGTGAATTATTTCTGTATATGCACATGTGTGTTCAGTTCACTGGGCAAGAGAACAGTAGTGTACTCAGCTCGTGTTTAACAAACACTCTCCTTTGCTAGAGCGGATCAAAGCTACGCTATACTATCAACTGTTCTGTGGGAGGAAAAATCTGACATCTACATCTCGCCCTGTCTCCTCTTCCACCATGCGCTCAAAAACATTGTCATATCCTTCTACGAATCCCCGTTTTTTATGTAAATATATAACCTACGCCAGACAATGCATTATAAACATGTATAAAATCCGTATTTGTCACATAAATACACTTTGACCCCTCGAGACACTACAGTTTTGTATAAATAGGCTGGAAAAATTATATAACATGCATATGACACAGTGTAGAAAAGTTTGGAAACACCCCTTGCAAAGTGTGGTTTTAATGATAAATTCTTATAATTTACATTAAAGTAACCTGACATTTGCATTGGAGACCAGCAATAATAATTTTCATTTTGATTACATAATAATGGCAATATACGATGGCAATGGTATAAACTGTTTATGTAATAAAATATGTTTTGGTCCTTATCAGTGCAAAATTGTAAATTAAAAATGATTCATGCCAATAGTGTCCAGGACCCCACTTTTCCAGAGCATTTTGGAGGACAGTGTGTGTGTGTGTGTGTATATATATATATAATTTATTTATTTTTCTGTATTTTCTTTTTTCTTTTTTTGATATCCCTGCTTAATATGCAGAAACTACTAGATTAATCACAAATTTACTTTGATTTTTTATTTAATAAACTGGAAAAGAGTAATACAAGATTAATGACTTCAATGAGGGAACAAACTACAATCCCATAAAACACTGCAAATGACAACCTAATTAAAAGTGATGGAGAAATACAAAACTATTAATTATGACATTCACAGTGCTTCATTGAAGTGGGCGGTCACTAAAGACCTCTTTGGGGCAATTTTTTTGTTTAATTTATCTGATTGATTGGTGGAAACGTCTTTGCAGAGTCCTGGGTAATGTAGTTTTCCCCATAAATGACCCTCCTCCTCCTCTTTTCCCCAAGTAAGTTAAAATAAAACAAGCTGAAAGCTTCAGTAGCAGCATTTGCACTGACTAACATCATTGTAGCTCACAGTAGGCTACATCTGTTTATAAGCAATTACAAATCAATTGAATCAACAGTGCCCAACTGTTTCACTTAATTTGAGTGCCAGGACACTTTTTTTATAAGATTAAAACAATATGTTTGACCGTTGGCCCTTTGTTTTCTCTTTGCGTTCATTGACAAACAATCACATTGTTAGCTAGCTAGATAATGGTTATGTGATTGCCCGTGGCTTTTCCTACCTATCTTTTCCTATCTTGTTGTTGAATGTCATTTAGAAGTAGGCTAATTTTGTTTTAACTAGATTTATTTATCGTTGTTCAAGATATCCTAGAGGCGCATCGCACATCGCAACATCATGGAACTTGTGAATTGCTGTGGGAGTTGCTTCACTGAAGGTGTGAATCTCAATCGCTGAAGGATTTGCCTCACTGAGCTGTGAATCGCATTCGCTGTGTGAGTGTGAATTGCAGTAAAACTGCCAAGGTAGATTTGTAAGAAAGCAATTGTTAGTAGCCACAGCAGAGAACATTTAGACCGGTGCTGTACATGCATGCAAGAGAACTAAGCTGACCTTCCTTCCCATGATGATGATGATATAGCTGGAAGAATAAAAATGGCCACAGAGTATTTAACCAAAAAAAAGACTATATTTTGGTTCCCTTATGGAACTTCATGTCCCATGATCAGTTTGTACTTTTATTATTTGATGGTATTATATACACTACTGTTTAAAATGTTGGTTTTTGTAAGATTGTTTTAATGTTTTTGATAGAAATTTACTTCTGTGACACAAGCTGGATTTTTATCATGTTTACTTCAACCTTCAGTGTCACATGATATGACCTTTTTACTCTATTTTTGATTAAATAAATGCAACTTTGATACCCATAAGAGACTTTTTTCAAAAACCTTTCCGACCACAAACCTTAGGTGTAAACTATGTTAAATTAATAAAAATAGATAATAATAAATAATGGATATTTTTATTTGTTTGTATATTTGTATTGTACAGTTTTACAATGTATTTACAACTTTTTACAACTTTATTTTAAAATAGTGCATTAAAAATATATATTTAAAAAAGCAATAATAGCCAGATTCTGTTACACTGATAAAGGTTATTTATTGCATTTACAAAATTTTTTAAGGGAAGTGGTTGCAATTAATTTATTTTAGCTAACAAATTTACTTGACTAACTTTATTTTTTATTATTATTTATTTCAATGTACCTAAATTAAATTATTTGCAATACCTAACTTCAAAAAAAAAAAAATCTTTCAGTGTAATAGTAATATTAATAAGTAGCAAGTAAATGAAAATGTACCACTGACATGTAATGACACTGCTGTATATTCCAAGTTTTCTGAAGTCAATCGGTTTTAAAGAAAGGAGAAGCATGAACTTCTCTTTCTGTGTTTCATAAAAGAACAAAAAAGCATTTGACTAACTTTATTTGAAACAACAAAGAGAAATAATTCGATTTAGAACCAGGTTTGGATCAACGTGATGGTGAACTACTCTTACAGGCTTAAAAGCTAGGATGAAGTCAACATGTTTTTGGACAGTCACATTAAGAGCATATTAAACAGACTAGACAATGAGGATAAAGACTGCAAGATGGTCTTTTTTTTTCCTTCCCCCCTTCACAATAACAGCACCAGTAGAGATACAGTATTATCTGAAAGTTAAAGCAATATGACAGCATCAAATAACAGTTCAGAAATTTCACTTTTTGTATCTTTATAATAACATAAAGCAGGCCTATTTCTATAGCCCTGTGTGTGTTGTGGTACCCTCAGGGAGACAATCGCTCCCATGAAAATGAAAAATACTCCAAATGTGTTTTATTGCCATCTCTCTGTGCTCCCCTCAGCACTTGAAGCAAACGCATTTCCATCAAGTGCTGGAATAATTTACCACATACATTCCACGTTTTTCCCCCTTTCCTCACTGGTTTTCCCCTTGTGAAAGAGAAGAAGCCAGAGCAAAAGAAGCTACAGTATTTAGCAAAAGGCATTTTGTGGCTCCTCCTTGTTTGTTTTTGTTGTGTCGTGTTTGGGATTGAAGGTTGGGTCTGTGGGGAAAAGGGAGGGTGATGTATGGTTGTGTTTGAGCGATGGTTCTGGCCCACCCCTTGCGTGTACAGTGCACTTGAAGGAAAAGAGCGCTGTTGTGTGCTCTGGGACTAGTCCAAGACTCACGGAGGCCCTGGGGTTAAACCTGCTGTAAACACTGAAGAATGAGCCCCTGCTATTCATCCATCATTACACCAATTAATCACATGCCGTTCTCTTAACATGCAAGGGGTTTCATGCCTTGTTTTTTTTGTTTTGTTTGTTTTTTTAAACAGGCCCAGATGGAGTGGTTGGTGCAGGGAGGGCATTTTTAAATATAGAGCCTTTGTATTCAGGGATGGTGTTGCATTACAAAATATCACCTCATTTTACTTCCACGTCTACATACAGATATTTTGTGCTGTTAATGCCTTTTTTATTTAAATAATGTGTATATCCACTTGTTCATTAATAAGTCATATAGTGAGTGTACTGTTCAGTTTTTGGGAGTAACTCAAGTACAAGTTACAAGTAAACTTTTACATTAACAGGCTGCTCTTTCCAATCAGAAATATGTGTAATTTAAACACTACGGCACGCAGATTAAAATAAATAAATAATTTCAAGTAAATATCAAAAGTAATATTAAATAATTACAAACGTAATTACCAAGAAACATCAAGTAACACTTAAAAAAACATGAATTAAATTAACATTTAATTTTTATATTTAAGTGTGCACTGAACACTGAAATATTCTTTTTCTTATATAACTTTGTTTTTTAAATGCATTTTTAATTATGTGTCTTTACTATATACATATATATATATAACCAATGTATATATTCATATTCATATTTAATTATATATATATATATATATATATTTATTTATTTATTTTTTCTTCTTTTTTTTTAGTAGCTTTTAATATAAATATGTGTTCAAGTGTAATGCTGTCACCATAATCTTGAGTGCTTTCTTGGAAACACATTCTGTGACTGCACTTAATTTAATTTGTGGACCGTGGTTGCATAGAGTGGAGGTTTTCTTAACACTGAATTACCAACTCAAATTCCTTGCATAGCAAAAACGCAATTAAAAATAAATAAATAACTCAGAATATTAGACAATAACATTAGCAAATACAACAATGCACTTTTTTGTACATGCATTGGTTTCTGGAACTGTGTTTTGTCATACAACGTAAAAATGATTAACTGAAATATAGCTATCTACTCTTTGTACTTAAGTAATAGCGTTACGATAACCTCAAGTATAACAGTTTCAAAGTAACTTCGCTCACAACTATTTGCAACCCCTTACAATAGTTTCTGCTCATAATCGCACTAACCTACCGTCTGAACGCATGCTAATGTTGCATTTTTTTCGAATTCCCATCTAATTTATCCGTCTGCCATTTACAAAGCGGATAATACAAGATATTTTGCTTCTGAAAAGGTCAGTCAACTCATATTAGCAATTCCTTTCATCAGACAAATTTCAGAGGGTGTGGTAGAGGCGCTTTCATCTTCAGAGTATCTGGACCGCATCTGTTCTCGGCATTACGCCTCCTTACATGCTCACAGTACAGCTACAGACAAAACCTCTCTTTATGAATATTTAGGGCACAGATCAGCGATGTGATTTTGCCTTTGCCCTTTTTTTCCGTAGCAGATCAATTCCTTGTTTATGGGATTTACTTTCCCGTAAGCCCTTTGTCTGTTCGCTAGCCGTGCTGCCAGTAGGCTGAGCTGTTAGCCTGTTCTGCTTCTAGCCAGTGATGGAGTGGAGCTGTCCCGAGGGTGACTAATATCTGACCTTCCACCGGCAGTCCCTTTAGCCCACAGACCTGCCCAGAGGCACGGGTGAAGCACAGCTCTGATTCTGACCGAGTCAGCGCCTCCCTAAATGAGAAATATTGAGCGCTGGTGAGCAGCAAGGAGGGCCGGGGACTCGGATGCAGTGCAAGGGAGAAAATATTGGGTTTGTTTCCTCAGATTACCTGTCAGGTTAGGTCTCAAGTCTCTCCTCCACTCCATTCCATGGCTTTACTTTATGTTCCCGCCGAACACACATCAAGTGCCTGACAACCTAATCTTCCCCAAAAGAAGCAAACAGTACTACAACCTGCAGAAAGTGTTCTGCCGAAGAGCTGATTCAAAAAAGAGCTAAACAATATGACTAAAAGCCTCTCGTGACGCCAGTCCATCTGGTTTATTTCAATGGTGGTTAAAAGCGGGTCGGTTTCTCTGACGATATTCTCTTTTCACAACAACAACTAATTTTTCTTGATAGCTCTACTTGGAAAGAACACTTCCATGACGTCTCAACCGTTTACCGGGGCTTAGCGAGATGGGAGTGTAAACCCAAGTAAACAACAATCTATTTGTTCCCCAAAGCTTCAAACTTTTAATTAGGACAAATCAATTGAACAGAACAGTGAGAGTGAAAAGGCAAAATAAACAAATAAAAGAGTAATTAGCAAATTACACCGCACTGGTTCCAGAGACGCCATAAGACTAATTAGTGTGGAAGGAAGGATGGGAAGGGAGCCGTGTGATCGGTGACAAAGGGGCGGCTAAACAAGGTAGATGGACACATGGGACAGAGATATGAGGACATCTGTATTCCACATGAACAAACCTGAGCATGTTCCCTGTGAAAAAGCTTGACATTCAGTGCTTTACTCACTGACGTTTGCCAATTCCCAGGAAGCTCTTTGCCTGGTCAGGTTTTGCTGTCCATTAAAATCAGTTTTATGGCGCACCTGTTCAAGGCTGAATTCCACTCTCAGTAAAGCACCTGTGATTCTACAGCAGTCTGTACTAAATTACATCTTGCATGAGAACAGAAAGTGCCTTTAAATAGAGAAATGTTCTAGGATGAAACCTAGCATTCAAGATATACTTTGAGAGCACAAAAGAGGCTATTTTTAGAGGTGCAGAGTAAAATGTTAATTTTATGATTTTAGGATCAATCTTTTCAAGGAACAGATTTTTTTTCCATATTGCATATATGGCATTTTCAGTGGCTGTATAAAATTTATTTGTATGTTCGCTTGTTCAGTGTTGAAAGTTTGTACTTTTGGGTAAATCAAATCCATACTCTATGACTTGACAACTGTAGTATGATTCAGTAGCAAGCGACTCTTAAGAGCCCATTATTTTTAGTAAATCAGAGATATAAGAGCTCTAAAGAGCCAGTTCTTTTTAGTGAATGAAAATCATGCAGTGCAACTAGTGCAGTTTGATTAATGAATAAATAATTTTTTTAATAGGTATTTTACTTTCACTGAATCAAAATTATACAGTGCAACCAGTGTAGTGTGATTCTGTAACAAATTACTCTTAAGGGCCAGTTCTTTTTTAGTGAGTACCCAGTGATGTAGCCTTCACTAAAACAAAACAAATTACTCTTTAGTGTACTTTTGGGTAAATCAAAATCGTGAAACATGGCTTATTTTCTAGATAAGCCAAAATTAAGTAAGTTTTTCCTTGAAAAAAGCAGAATAATATTTTCTTGAAATAAGATTAATATGCTTATTATTTTCTGAAAAGAACATTTCTAGATTCTAGAAAATGTTTACTTTTCTAGAAAATATTTAATGCAGTGTATGATTCATTAACAACTGAGACAGTTCGGTCTTAGTGCATTAAAAGCATTGCAAACATGTAACCTGATTCACAAAACAAATGACGCTAAAGAGGCATATCTCTTTAGTGAATCAAAAACACCAGTGTAGTACAGTTCATTGACAAATATCTCTTAAGAGCCGATTCATTTTAGAATCGGAATCTTTTGGCATATGCTTCACTAACCAATGACTCTTCACAGCCAGTTCTCTTTAGTAAATTAAAATCATGCAGTGTAGTATGATTCAATAACAAATCACTCTTAAGAGTCTTCACTAAATGACTCTTAACAGCCTGTTGTTTTAGTGAATCAAAACTGTAGTGTCTGAAACAATATTACTTTGTATGTAATGTATACCATATACACACAATGAAGCAAGAGCGTGTGAATCAGCAATAGACTCATCTTGAAAATCTGTACCAGTTCAGTAACTCTAGCAAAAAGAAAGTTTCCATGAAAGTTATTAATTAAGAAATAATTTCCATGGCAACACTGCCCTAACAAGGCCAAGAGTCCATCTACTAGATAAAGGGGGGAAAATACAAAAATAACTTTAAAAAAACCACATGACCTGACAGCATTGTGTGAAAAAGCATATTTGCAGAGTGACAAATTCAGCAAATCCAGCAGAAAAATGAAACCTCAATTTTTTTTCCCCCAGCTCTCTATGTAGAACTGACCCACTAGAACAGCCACATTTTTTGCCCTTTACTTAGTGGTGAGCATAATTTAAAAAGCCTACTTCATGAAATAACTCCTGACTCAATACTCATTCATCAGATCTAACCAGCGCATCAGTGTGTTCTCATCAGCCGTGCCTTTGTTTCAGCTGTGGCCCCTGTGGAGCTTAATTTCAGCGTGTGAATATCTTCACCCGTGAGCGGCAACAGTCGGCCCGAGGTTGAGAAGTTGTGGATTATGAATAATACAGAGACAGAAGAGTCATATTTCCCCTGACACAGCCTCCCCTTTGAGTATTACTCCCATTTGCACTATAAAGTGAGCAAGAGGAACACTTGTTATCGAGATGAGGTAGACCCTGTGTGTGTGTCACTGTCTGTGTAAGGGGAATGAAAGAGAGAAATAGAGCATTGTACTCCATTCGCTCAGCTGGAGACTATTCTAGCCAACATAAAAAAGACAAATCCTGCCTAAAACAAAAAGATTTCACAAAAAGCATGTTAATGCCTGAGTGTGCACCTATGCACATCAAGTCACATCGATTTCAATGTAACAGCAGGTCGGCTGTCCGCTGTGAGGGTGTGAGCTTATATGGAAATTGATCTCCTTTGGATGTTTAGAGAGAAAACGGTGCCCATAATTTTAGTTGTTGACGTCAAAGGATGTACGTCCAATCAAACTGTATTTTGGTGGACATTCATCTGTCGCTCGATTGAAGCCAGCCAAACTAGCCAGATGCCAACATGGACAGGTTGAGTGGCATCATTGAAAACCACAGATAAAACTGTGGAAGGTGAAAGAAAAAAAAACAACAAGGCAGACTACATGAAATATGCATTTAATTTGCAGCAAAGATAAATAATGTGTGCGCTGACCATAATATACATAAATATTAGTTATTTCATATAAATGATAATATTATTTTATGTATTATTATTATTTATTTATTTATTTTTTTAAATAATAATAATTTAATAATATTTCTCATTACTCTAAAGCAAAATCAGTTGAAAATGCCATTTTTAAAATGTATGGTCCCACTTTATATTAAGTGTCCCTAATACCTGTGTACTTACATAGTAGATGTGTATGTAGTGTGTAACCACAGTGTAAGTACAGCTGTAATATTTCTGTAACTACACACATGTAACACCCCT
>JAUMHI010000065.1:6914981-6935920 GCA_032359435.1 Enteromius unitaeniatus
TTTCTACAGTACAGTATTGTGACCTGCAGCACTCACTCCACACCGTAGACACCTCAATTCTTTCGTGCGAAAGGGAAACACACTGACGCCACATACGGGGCACAAGGCTACATTGCGCATATCATGAACCATCGAACCGTGCAACGCATGCATGCACCGAACCGAGACAAGCGAACCGAACAGTTAGTTTTTCTTCCATGAACCGTGCCATCCCTAATATATATATATATATATATATTTGTGGTAACTACTCTCCCATTCGCTGCTTTTTTAAGTTAACTCAACTTTTAAAACAAGCAGAAAAAAATAATCAAAAACCTAAAACTAGACTAAAATGGAAAAAAACCATTGTCGTTTTGAACCCTGGCAGGTTATGTACTATTGACAATGTTAATAATTTATGGGCCTTCGAAAATGGTGTAGCCGATCAAATAAGACACAGCAGGCTTTAAGGGTTAAAGATGTTGTGACTCTACAGTGGCAACGATGCGGGAATTGTGCCACCGCGGATCATCTAAGTTGAATTGTTTGGATCCGGCTGGGAGCGTGTGGCCGATCGGGGCTGCTGGGGTATTGTCCTGCAGGAGAACCGCAGGATCCCAGATGCACGCTTGTAACCCCGCAGCTCTGTCTCACATGCATTAAACATCAGCTGCCACTCAAACTTTAACTGCAGGTTCACAGTGTAATTGCTTCCTATTTTAGTGAGGTCGATGCCAACTGCATAGCAATGAGACAACAGCTGCACACGACACACACACACACGCACACACGCTCAAGCACACAAGTAGTCACGTGCTCGCCCAGGCACTTTCTCGTACACTCGCTTTCCCTCATGCATACATACGCTCACAGTTAGAGTTAGCTTTCATTAACATTGATTAATGTAATGCATCTGCTCCTCGCGGTGACAAGACCTCGCTGTCATGAGCGCAGACAGGAACATAAACCGTGAATACTTGATTCAAACCAAGTCCTACCCGTCTTATCTGGGGTCAGGCATTTAGTTCGAGCAGGATGGAAGCGGTTATCAAAGGTTGGTGCTGATCTGGGATCAGATGAGCGGCCTCCACAGTGTTTAAACTAACTTATGGTGGATCTGATTTAGGATCAGGCTTAAAGGGATTTGAGACTCTAGTGAACAGCGAGCGCTCAAGCAGCCAGGATTCTGCGTGCAAGAGTTTGATCACTATTACAGAGAAAGATGATTCAATGGAATAATCAGTAGGACGGCTTAATTATAGTAATATTAAATAAATTATGTCAATAATTAATAAAACTAATAGTTAATAATCTTATAATTTAAATGCAAAAATTATATTATAACTTAGTCTTAGCCTTATTACAATTTTTTTAAATAAAAAGGTTTTGTTTATTTATTTATATACTTTTTTAATAAACATTAATAGCTGAAGTAAAACGTGATGGCTGGAATAATGATACTGGAAATTCTATTTGCCATCACATAAATGTGCCAGATGAGGGAGGACAAGAAGCAGGTCTTGTTGGTGGCTTTATACCGGCCCAACAGTGCCCATATGATTGACCATGCTGGGATCTTATATGCATATTTCCATGGTACACTTACTAGGGCCATGTTTTCCCTGGCAGACCGCATTCTGCCATCTCTAAATGATGCAGCCTGAGCCATTTCAGAAACCTCCATGTTCGTCAGTCACTGATGTGACTTGAAATGACCAGTTGAAAGGGAATGTCTCGGTTACATATTTATTGGCTCGTTTAGTTATAAATCCCAATTCGTCAGTCACCGACATGGCGTCTCCGTTCCCTTCTTCAATGAACGAAGGTTATATATGTAACCGAGATGTTCACTATGAAAAGATAAAATGCATTAAAAGGATTATTATAAGGCTTTCTATGGCACCAAAGATTTTTCTATAATACATATGCATGTATAGATATAGATTTGAAGTGGTGATAAAAGGTTATATCCTATAGAGATTATAAATTCAATGGTGATGTCGTTGATTAATTGTTCCCATTGACAAAGGAAATGCTAAGTCCCCATTGCATATAAATTTCCCAGCCTTACTCTGACCTTGTATGAGTGAGTGTGTGTGTGTGTGTATGCGTGTGCATTTGAGTGTGTGTGAGTGAGGAAAAGCACAGACGGGTGATTAAGCGAGAGTGGAAAACTGTTTATGATCCGATTTTTGAGTGCGTTTACTGCAAGTGTGTGTGAGCAAGAGATACAGGGTGGCAGTAAAAAGAAGGAATTATCAGTATTCATTTGTGATTGAAGTCTCCTTTATCAGTTAAAGCCGCATTGCCTCTTTATCGGCTGCTAACCGATCCTGCAGCTTTCCGATGAAGTGAGTGGGTTATTACAGGATTTCAGTGTGGCGGGAAACAGGGGTTTGACAATCTGCGCATGGGTCCCTTTAGAGCACACGTGTAAAACACCACACACACACTTCTGTATACAAACACACGTTCAAGGAGGGTTCCCCTCCTCCTTCTACTGCCGCCATACAAACACAGACACGGAGCACGGCGGGGAATGGTGTAACCAACAGCAACGAGTAGAGCTGGGAGTTGAGAGAGCCTTGTCACACTTTCGGTTCTTATGCCCATGGGATTGTTTGTCGTTCTCGTGCTCTCTCTGAGGAAGATGTTATGCATTTTGACAGGATTATAAAAATAAATAATGAGGTGGAAGTTTGTTAGAAAAAGCGGAACCATCTCGGAGGCCCTGAAGTATGTGTGAACAATGTGTGTGTGTGTGACAATACAACTGACAATACAAAATCTGTTTTTACAAATCCCATAGTGGCTGATGTGTTTGGGGTCACATCAGTTGTTTTAAGCTTAAAGTTATAAAATTTTAACAAAACAAGTTACTTATCTTATGTATCTTGCTATTAAGTAAATGTGTCTTAATTTAAGAATATTTATAAACTTGGAAAACAAGAAAAAAGGTATAGTAAGAAAATTTACAAATAAGAATTAAGCTAATATTGATACAGAATGCATTTTGCATGAACGTATATACAGTATTCATCATGTATTGTATCATGTTGCTTTTTCTTCCCAATGAATGTACTCAGCAGTAGATCACATATCTAGTTAAAAGCGGGACTAGAGTGCTTCTGCACAATTTATTTATCTTAAACTAAACAGCCTTTCACAGCGAATGGCTCTGTAGTATGAAATGAGTGTGCTTAACCAAGGTGTCTCTCGTTTGTGTTTTATGTGTATCGCGGCGGCCCTCTGTTTTTATATTAGTTGCTACACATTGCCGGTCTTATATCCTGCTATTCCAAACAATAAAACCCAGCTCTCAAAGACCAATTGTAGAGAAATATGTGCTGAATCTGCTGTTGTAAAGTTAGAGTAATTTAAAGGGGAGACTTCTCTAAGAAAGGAAATATTGTGGTCCATTCATTTTCTTTTCTCTCTTTCTCACACAAGAGACAAGTCTCTCTTTCTCTGTCCATGTCCTCCTGAATATTTCCCCTCTCCTTTTGCACAATGGAAACAATGAAGTGTTCTTGGAAAATTCATCAACCAAATTTCAATGTAGATCCAGAGAACAAATAAAATGCATCCGGACGCCAATTCACACACATTTGGTGGGAAAACTCATTTTTAGATGGCAGCACATAAGAAAGTGAAAGAGAAGGAAGGAGAGAGCAAACTTTAGGCCCTAAATATGGCTTACAAATCTGCTGAATAAGAGTTAACTTCCAATAAGAACAACTTCCAATAGAAATTTAACCTCTATAATACTTAATATTTTCATTTTATTAAATTTGATCTTTGTGTGTGTGTGTGTGTGTGTGTGTGTGTGTGATGGTGTCTGTGTTACATACACTCAAAAATGGTTTAGGTTTCACAGAATGAAACATAAAATTTTTTGAAGTAGTAGTATTTTCTCGTAAAATATCCTCTAATAATCTTTAATAAAATCGTTGTTTACAGTGTAGATTGAAAGCATTGGTTTCTAATGGTGTCTGTATTCCCAAGAAGCTGTGTAAACATGCTTTGGACAGAAAACGCAAACAGAGAGATTACTTTGCCGCCTTCTTTCAGAGGCCCACCACGCACGCACACACACTGCTACATCCAGAATTCCCATTAAAACACAAATGCTAGTTTTCCTTCAGTGGCTCTGTCCCTTTGGAGAGTTTCCTGTCTATGAACGAAGCTCATCAAGTTTTTTAACAGCAGGCTCCCAGTCAAACAGTCATGCTTTGCGCCCCTCTGAGACTAGCATGATAAGATTTTAATTGTTTTCCTCGCTAATGTAATGCCAAGATTTATTAATGGCAAATAAATAGACATGTTCATAAACAGCCGATCAAATATACTACAGTACTTGATGCTTTTGTGCCAAGGTAGCACAGAGATAGCTATTTATCAGAAGTTTTAAAGGAATATTCTGGGTTTATTTTTAGAGCTTTATAAGGGGTTAATCCATCAATCACCATAATCTTCATTTTTATAAGACAATTATTTTTAAGGTATTCAACATACAGTATGTCATAAATAAAGTTGTATTCCTTCAAAAATCAGAGCTACTGTATACCTTCAGAAAATCCAGAAGATTTGAAACATGAAATTGGCATTTATTTGTGTGCCGTGTTTCCAGCCAACCAAAGATTTGCAGCGACACAAGTTTCATAGTCACCTTTTAAATTAGAGTGATGCAGAATGCTTTTAAGCAAATCCTGTCATCTCCTAGCAACACATTTTACCGTCTGCATCACAGGCGACAAGCTATATAAACAAATTTCCGGAGTACAGAGGTTCTCTGACAGACGCTCTCGCTTAATGAATTTAGAGAGGTGCGCCGGGCCCTCGACAAGCCCTTTGTTGATGATGTCATTGTTCTCTTCATCTCATAGTTCATTGCAGTGCACACATCACACTATTACTGAACGGAAGATGTTGTCCAAACACACACACACACCTATAGAAAGAGTCAACACGCACTCATGGCCTCCAGTAATTGACTGGAGAAGACTGCAACGCCATACACATGCTGATTAAATCACTCTCTAATTAACCAAAGAAGATCTTCTGCTAAACCACATCCTGGCTGAAACATCTTCAGAAGATGCATGGACGTGTGTGGATATTTACAAGCAGACGAATGAGATAACGCACAGCCATAATCAACACATCACAGCTGTTAAACATTTGCCCATATCGAAAGATGGATTATCTGTATCATCTCGCCATTCAGCGCCTTTCAAAGCGAATGATGGCAATTTGTGTTCAGCACTCTTGATTTCCTTCTGGCTTCTCAGCTGTTAAGTATATGGTCTAAGAGGCTGTAATGGATTGAAACTAGTTTGACAGATACAGTGCGTGATCGTAAGCTGAGGTAAACACAGCACCGGTGAGCACGACAATCGGCTTTTAGCTCTCTTAAAATTCAGGGGTAATAGGCCGTGAAAAGTATTTTTACTAATATTTTTATTTACTAAGACTTCCACACATGATTTCTGAGGGATCATGTGACGACTGGAGTAATGATTCTGAATATACAGCTTTGTCATCGTTTTTCCTTTTTTGTTATTAATATTTACAAACATACCGACTATGTTATGAAATATTTTATATTCCAAATTTGAAATCTGTGCAAGTAAATGTATTTGGTAATTTAAACACTTTTATAATGACGGGTGCCGCCATGTTAGTTCGCGCTGAATCCGAGCTGTGGATTTACAACACGTAAATTCATCCTCTCCTGCCAAAACACGTTAAAGTAAGTCTCCGGTAAACAGGGGGGGGGAGAGAGAAGAGTAAACTTTATAGTTACCTACATGATCTGTATATGCTATTAATAAAACATGTCGTCAGATTATATTTGTAAAGATCATTATTGACACTTCTATAGACATCAGCGTGCATATTATAAATGTATGGTTTTGCTAGTACTTATGTGTTTTTAAATGTATGAAACCTACAGTTAGCAGTATATGATTGAATATACTTCATATTTGTGATAATATGGCAAATGCTCAGCGCGTCTGATTGAGAGCAGCTTTGAATTCAGCATTTTATCACATGATGCACACCGGTGTGATCGCACGCTCCAGGGACCAGCCAAGCCTGATCACACCGGTGTGATCGTATGAGCGAAAGGGTTAAATTCACTTAAAATGTAAATGTTCATTTTAGTTAGGTTAGTTTATAGTTGCTGCTGTTTTCTGAGTGTTACATGTTTCTCTAGGTTGGTAAATATTTGATATTTTATATGTCAAATATATATTTAATGGGCTCATAAGATGCCGTTTTCCACAAGTTGATATGATTCTTTAGGGTCTTATACATACATTGGTTAAAAATTCTCAATGAGAGTTTTTTTTTTTGTCAAAATATCACTGTTCATATCAAATCGTTTTATTGCATGTCCCTTTAAATGCTAATGAGCTACTGCGTCACACAGCCACAACCCTGACATTGGCTTGTTCTAAGAAAGGGCTTTTGATTTTGGGGATTAGAAAAAATATATATATTTTTATCCTTACATTTCAGTTCAAACATCAAAGTGAATTTTGTATCCAGTTTCCCTTTAATATTTATAATGAATATAATTGTAATGCATTTACAATGACCAAAAAAGAAGAAAAAAAAAAAGAATATGATCCACACAGCCACATTTGTTTACAATGAAATGCAGTGTGTGGTATTTCTGACAGCCAAGTTCATCCACTTGTCCCATAAGAGATGAAATGAGTTACTGCTGAACTGGGATAAAGCGCCAGTGGAGTCATAAATCACTGGGTGATTTACTCTGTTTTTGTTTGTTACTGTATGCATCAGTGCATAGATATGACCTATAAACTGTCGTTCTAATACTTCTGCGGTTATTTAGAACAGCAGTATTTTATGATTCTGTGAACTGTTTCAACATACATATACATTTGCATTCAATTGTATATATTTCACTTGGGGGCTTGCATGGTTTACATCATTAAAGGTTTCGTACAGAATAATATCAAACTATTTTTTTTTTTGTTTGATGTGCACTTATACAGTACCTACTAAACCAATCTGGTTGGATTTTTTAAAGGTTTGTGACGTATTAATATTTGTGCAGTTGGGGTAGTTGTGGCCTAATGGATAGAGAGTTGGACTTGTAACTCAAAGGTTGTGGGTTCGAGTCCCAGGTCTGGCAGGGATTGTGGGTGGGGTTAATGAAAACCAGTGCTCTCTCCACCTTCAATACCACAACTGTGGGGAGACCCTTGAGCAAGGCACCGTTCCCCCAACTGCTCCCCGGGCAGCCGCTGGACTGGCTGCCCACTGCTCCAGAATTATGTGTGTGGTTGTTCACTTTTCACTGCTGTGTGTGCACCTGGATGGGTTCAACTCAGAGCACCTTTCCTTTCCTGAAACTAATATATAAATATAAATGACAACACCTATCTTTGGATCAGCAGATTTGACTTTTACATGGCTCAGGGAGCAGCTTAGAGTGATTACACCTGTCTGTTATCATATTCTAAAGGGTTAAACACATGATTTTTTTTTGACAGAATAAGCAAGAAAAGCACACCAGACTTATTTCCAAAAGTCAGAATTCTGCTTCTACTTCCAAATCCATATGGGTCAGAAGTTTAAGCCTTAGCTTGAAAGTGACGTTGAGGCTATATTACAGCGCAAAATCACTGTAACTGCCTGTCTCATAGCTTCAAATTAATGGACATCTCAGCGCCGTGATGGGCTCTTCGCTTTCAGGAGGACGTACAATCACACACCAACATACATAATCAATGATGTTCCCTTGGCCCAAGAGTGACGGTCTAGAGGAGAGAGAGTTATTCAACTATGCCGTCCGTGTGGTGAAAATTGGAGTGAGCAGGGCTGAAGTGAGGATTTTTTGGAGTTAATTAAAAAGTCAGACCGTAATCTTAATTTATGACTTATCTGAAGGCAGGGAGAAGGGGCAAGGGAACGAGAGGGGTGAGAGAAAGAGGAGTAGACGTTTGATCTTCCTATTAGAAGTTAAAAGTGAGGCCTGTTGGGCGATTTTGCATGAATTCATTTTGGCTCCGTGAGTTATTGGCGGGAAAAGAAACGATAGCCCTCTCAAACCCTTGCCCGCCGCTCTCTGCCTGAAAGCTGCTCTCGCAGAGGGGATAAGAATATTACGATGTTTAGGACATGCCAAAGACTCTCCAAGAGCAAGAGAGAGAAAGCGAGAAACAAGGAGAAAAAGTGGGAAGCCTGGGGCTTTGATCAGCGGTGGGAGAGT
Source organism: Enteromius unitaeniatus (assembly GCA_032359435.1). Taxonomy (NCBI): domain Eukaryota; kingdom Metazoa; phylum Chordata; class Actinopteri; order Cypriniformes; family Cyprinidae; genus Enteromius; species Enteromius unitaeniatus. The sequence continues at coordinate 6,923,212 of JAUMHI010000065.1, forward strand.
GACAGAGATTTAAAGGCAGCTGTTGTGTTGTCATCTTAATGCTGCTGGGAGGAATGATACAACGGCCTCACATCAGCTCAGGCACACCATTGATCTGCTGAATGTCATTGCGACAGCTCAACCCGGCAAAATACTAGCTTAGACCAACCCCCAGCATCAAAAGCCCGTCAAAGCGAGCGGGAGATGGGCCGCATCAGCCCTTTGACACTCTCCCGCTCGGCCCAAGCTTCATTTGCACTGCTCATTTGTGGCTGACTCAAAACCAAAGGCTTATTTACAGCTTTCGCAGATTGGTTCTCACTCTTTGATGGGTGTCTTTCGTCAATCTCGGCTCTGTGACTGAAAAACGAGAACTTTTTTTTTTCCTTATCAGATCCATTAAGGAGTGAAAAGTTAGCTGTCGGTCGCAGCTAACAGCTAAACGGATCAAAGCTGATGGAAACACCTGAGGGAAAAATGTACTAGGACCCCCACCCACCCACGTGGAGACAGCTGTGTGAGCTTTTACAAATGTCGTACGGTACTTAAAGAGAATGCATTTGAGCCACTGCACCTCATTATGGAGGTGGAGCTCCATTTCCAGCTGGTTGAAAGAGCTTTATGAAGCCACTCACATGGCCATCAACGCTTAATAAGAGAACCTGCTATGACATAATGGACGATGTTTGTCAGCTCACTCATCTTACTGTACCCTTTGCAGTGAAGATTGTTGTGTTTTTGCGGTGATGTGTAATGCACATTATTGCCTCTGGTTTGATGGCTTTAATGAATTTGATTCAATGCGTTATATTAGTCTACTGTCTGTTAACATGTCCTGAGACATCTGCATAGTACATGCTAGTCTTAACTGTACACTGTTAAAAAATAGAATTGTTTTTGTAAAAGACTGTAATATGCTATGGAAAAAGACTGCAAACTGGATTATAGTGAGTGCCTTTACTATAACATACAGTGAGAAATTCTAACAGTAAAGTACTGTTAAATATAAACATCTTCAGAAGTGTATTTACAGTGTATATACAGAAGGGATTTCTGCAGATCAAAATCATGATATTGGCTAATCAATCCCAGACTGAAATCGGGTCTGTTAATTACCAATCCACTCCTACATTAATTTCAATCAATTAATCAAAGTTAGTTCAAATAAACATGAACCATAGACAAAAGGGTTTAAAGATTTGAAACTCTTTTTTAAATTCAAGAACTTTACATGTGTAATGGATTTTATTTGTCTAAATCATCACATATTTTTTTGATTTTGAATTTTTTTTTCACAGATCTTTTTCAGTCCACTGTAAAGGGTGTACTATAATTGTTTATGAGCGAAGGGACTAGTCGTTTTCAATCTTGTTAATCATTTTCTTCAGTGATTTCACAAATACCGTCAATACCATCAATTTAATAAGCTTAACTTATTAAAACCAAAATATTGTTTTAAGAACTCAGCTTTCTGAAATTAGCTTTATGAGCACTGACACCATTACATAACAATTCTATTTAATTTGTGAAGACAGGGACATTGAGTACATTGAGTTGAGAACATTGAAATAAAATACCAAGAGACGGGGTGAGATAGAAGTGAAGAGCAACAACATAATCTCAGATAAACAAACAATGTCCTCGTCTCCTGACTGTTTCCTCTCATTATAGAAATTAGCAGTAAAGTCTAACATCTTTCTCTGTGTAACATATATTTCTTTCAGAAACAATCAAAATGGAAAAGAAAAAGACAATCATATGAATGAGGGCCAGAGGTAAATGACTGTATAGTTTTGTATTCTAGGTTATGCTGGGTTGTGTCTGGATTGCTAATTGCTTCATTTTCCGTCTGCCTGCATCTGAGCATCTGTATTTAAAAAGCCATGCGCTAGAGAATTCACTGGTAGAGTTGAGTCTAGCTCTATACAGAAGACTACATCAGTCACTGAGTCATCACATGTCCTCACCCCCACTTCAGAGAACAATAGCCACCCCAATTATACGGCTTTAACCATTAGTTTGGAAGATGCAGGTTTTTCAATGCTTGTTCCAAGAACTATAATTAAAAAAAATGAATGTCTATGTTTAGAGATAGAAAATTTGGTGCTTTTGAAATGGTTCCAGAAAAAAAAAATGGAAGGATGTACAAATGTTTAGAGCAGTGAGTGGCAAGGAGTACTTATCATCTGCAAATGAATGGCAACATTAAATAAAAGGTTCATATTTATAGTTCTGTGGAAGCACATCCACACTGTCCACTGTACATCAGCGGTCTTAAAGTGGTTAGTTCATGGTCTGTCAAATTGATTTGGCATTGAACAAATGTAGAAAGTCACATAACCTTCAATGAGGCCATGTATGCACTATTGACACATATATAGCTGCACGTAATGCATCATCAAATACATATGCACTCATTGAGTAAAAAGGAAGCTGTCATTTTATATGCAATGCTAAAACATGAGATAATAAGAAACTGAAATTAATTTTATTTGATAAAAGCACATTACAAAATGCACAATTAGATTTTATCTCTAATCTTTTGTTTTGTTCTTTTTTTTAAAGAATAAATAAATGTATTTTCAGTATTTAAAAAAAAAAACACATTCAATGAAATTAAACTGTAGCAATAACAGTAATGCTTTCTTTACAGTAAAACATCCACCTAGTCTCAGCGTTGTTAACAAGCTAGCATTGTGGTGTGTTTATACAGTTGTTTGTTCCCTAAGACTGAAAATAAAACTTACAGTGCTAATTACTTGATAAACCAAGTGTTAACTGAATTCCTGGAGAAGTTTCTGCAAACTAGGGTGATAACTATAAAAATAGTGCTGCAACAAAACAGCTTTTCTCTCAGTTTTTGCTCACTCTTTACTTACTTAATTTTTTACTTTGTACTTATTCTAAATCAGAATATATAATTTTAAATGGCTGAACTTGTCCTGGATATTAAGAAATAACCATAATTCTAATCTTTTGCAGTCTTTGCTAAACTAGGGTTGAAAATATTTTGTAACCTAAATCATATAATAACCGTATCAGAGATAATAATCAACATGTTGGATTAAACATTCAATTTTAAAACAGGTTTTCTTGTATTCTACCATTATTAGTTACACCTATTAGTTGTTCATTAGCATGCATATTACTACAATATTAGCCATTTATTATGCTAATTAAACATATATTAATGCCTTATTCCACATCTCTAGTCCTACCCAATACTTAAATTTAACAACTACAGCCTTAACTATTATTTAAGAATTAAGAATTTATTGAGGGAAAAATTGTAGTTTAACAAGTGTCACCTATTCTAAAGTGTTACCATGGTATATATATATGGTAAGTATATACAAATAAATAAATAAAAAAAGTCAAGCTAAATTCCTGCAAAATATAAGGGTATTTTTATTGAAGTAATTTGCTATATTGATTAAGGATTCATGGTTAATTCACAGAAAGGTCCATACATTTTTTATTATTTCTTTAATTACAGTACGTGTGTCTAAAAACTGTGAAAAACCCCTCTAAAACCAAGCCAAGGCTTGAAGATGACCAGTCCAACCAACTAAATCTTCATGTCTGCGCCACTAACCAGTCCAGTCTCACAGCAATCTGTACATATTTTACAAGGTGGCTAATTCACCTCATACAGCTCAGACAGATGTAGGCAGGGAAAATGAGAGCGATGTTTTTCTCACACACTCTCTGATCGGAGCAAAGAGCCAGTGATTTAGGACATTTTGACCAGTTCGAACCGGTACAAAGTGTAGCATGGCTTTGAGATCACAAGACATCAGCCGAACCTCACTTCAGTCCACACAATACATAAATAAGTGAAAGGCCAGCATGAAAGATGAGTGCATGCAACCTCAGGCTACTTCAAAGAGAAGAAAAAATAGAGAGCAGAGATGAAAAAGAGCTTTGCAGACGTGTGACTCTGTTAGTACACTGGTACACTGCCCACACACTGACTCTGAAGCTTAGAAGAGACCTGAACGCGTTCTCGTACACCCGGACCGATGCAGACACAGGTGGATTTGCATTCAGCCACGTTCGCGCAGATACACAGTCCGATACATATTCATTATGACGCTTCCCTTCGCTCTTGCATCCACATGGCAGCAGCTGGATGACCTTTTGCTCCCATGACACATACTATCCAGCGCACTTTACATGAGATCTGCTGGAGGACGAGCAAATGAATACAATTCGGAGGAAAGAAAATAACCAAATTCTGATTCAGTGATTTGAACAAAGCCGAACCGTGGCTTTCTGAGAATCCGAGGGTTGCATTATTGCTGATATAGATTGGTCAAGTAGTTTTGTGTAAGGCTCAGGTGTTCATATCACTGACCCGCTCCGTGTTCAGAGAACAGGATGATTTCCTCTGGGTTCCTCAACAAACAGTCTTCATTATTAGTTTCTAACTCCAATGTTGCCCAATAAATTCCTCGCGCTCTTTCTCTCGAATCACAGTGTCAGCGGATATTTGTCAGGAATTCCAACATTCCCAAAGCGGCTGAAGTGGAAGAAATTGTAACTCGCAGACTATAACAAAACTCCTGGCCAGCTTTTAGTATTAGAAGCACATTTTTACACACATTTTTATGCCAAAAGTAACTAACATTAATAGCTTTCGCTCATGTGGGTTTTTTGCTGCTTATTTAGTTTAGTTAATAAAAATGAGCTAATGCAACACAAACATTTTGTCACAACTCAATTTCAGTGCATTCAATCAAATTAGACATCTAAATGGAAATTCGCTTGATTAACATTGGGACTGTGGGAATTATTTTCCCTGATCATTACTGGATGTACTGTACGAGAATCCAAAACCAAATACATTTTCTGTTGAGCTTACTAATTGAACGCATGGTCATTTTAAAATAGGTGTGTTTCTGCTTCTTTCATTTATATAATAAAAATAACTAATGCAACACTACTTTTATTTATTTATTTATTTATTTTTCATTGAACATTTTTATTTTTAATTGCATTATATGATTGCTTTTACATGACATATTTCAGAAAGACTTTATAATAACATGCTATGAACAGGGAAAGCATTAATAAACTGTCAGTTCATCTTTATAAAGCATTGCCCCAACATTAATTGTCACTAAATACATCTATAAATGCCTTCTTGATTTATAATCATATCACAAACGCAATTTAAAGGCTCAGTTATCCTCCTAACAGAATAAAATAAACCCAACACAGATAGATACAGAACTCAGAAATATTTATGTCAAGAAAAACTAAATTAAACTGTACAATTGTATACTTTTTTTATTTTTTATTTTTTATAAATTGTTGAGGTTTATTTTTCATTTTTTATCAAGTGAACAGTTGTACACTCTCTGTTGTGTTCAACTTTTTTGTTTGGAAGATAAATGAGCCTTTAGATGTATAAATAGTCCTCACTTTTGATGAGCTCAAAAAAAAAATTGAGCTGGCCACTACTAAACTTCCTGACTTATTTATGAATTGTGGAACAGCTGGAATATGTGTTAACAAAGCATTTATTAACACATTAATGCTAATAAAGTATGAAAACACAATTATTAAACATCATAGATATGATCAAGAATAAGACATTTATAGTTGCATTTATAAACTAATGTTTATAAACTTTACTAATGTATATTAATATTGGAACAATTCCTTATAAAGGATGAATTGACTATTTACTAATGCTTACCTAATGATTCAAACCCCCAGTTTCACAGACAAGGCTTAAGCTAGTCCCAGACTAAACTGCATGTTTGAGCAGGCTCAGATCAAAATATCTTGCTCTGACATATCTTAAATCATGTCAGTCTCATTGTTCTGTGTTAGATGCACACCTGTAATATTTTCTTATAAGGCATTTTTTTTTTAAAGTTCCTTAAATATCTTAATTGAACTAATGCCTAGTCCTGGCTTAAGCTAAGCCCTGTTTGTGAAACCAGGCCATAGTGTGTAGTTATTGTAAAGTTTTAACCATTTTACAGATTTCCAAGGTTCCAAATATGAATTTAATTTAGTACAATTACAAAAAAATATATTAGCAAAAGCAATCTTCAGCTATATATTGTGATAAAATAGCCTTCATTTAGCATGTTTATTGTCATACAATTGCACTGACCTCAAAGATATGAGGATTTAAAAGCACTGTGAAACTTATCAATATGAGCTGTCTCGTCTGCTTTTGGAGAAGAATAGTTTGAAGCTGCTGCTCTGAAATTCTTGACATCTGCTTGGAGTTTAGATTTGTAAATGAATCGTTCTTTTGTGTCATATCAGGTATTTGTTAGCAATTAAATAACACAGGAAAGTGAAAATAAATAAAATACATAGAAAATAGAAAGGAATATCAGCATGTGTGTTTCTCTTTCCTTCTCCTTTTCACTGTTCTATGGAGAAGAGTACATTTCCAGGGAAGGTGTTTTGTTTTTGTTTGTTTATATTTTTGTGTTTGGTTTTATTTTGGGATTTAGGAGAATGAACACCCTCTACATTAATCTGCTGTCAAAAGGGGTGCAGAGATATTAATGTATTACACACACACACACACACACACACACACATATAAACAACCTCTGTTTAATATTTCATGTTTTCACGCTGAGAAAGTGAAAACTGAAATAAAGATTTTGATGGAGTTCTTCTCTCAAAGAAGGGGCTATGAATTATAAAACAGCTCTTTGTACTTTTAAACCTCAAATTAAATTTACTGCCACACTCCTCACACTAGCTTAACAATAAATATATGCATATGTTCACACGTTTTGCATTATGTGGGAGCGACTGAAGTCCCCTATGACCTTCATGATAATGTTCCATTTATTATCAAGTCTTTTTTTTTATTTTGCATTCAGTACTTATTCACTAGTACATATGTTATGTTTATATATTAAATATATTTATATATGAAAAACATATATGATGTGTGTATGTACATAATATGTACATATATATGTGATCCTGGAACACAAAACCAGTCTTACGTTGCTCGGGTATATTTGTAGCAATAGCCAAAAATGCATTGTATGAGTCAAAACTATTGATTTTTCTTTTTTGCCAAAGATCATGTTTCATGAGGTTTTTAGTCAATTTCTTACCAAAAAGAATTAAAAAATTAAAACATAATTTTTGATTAGTAATATGCATTGATAAGATCTTCATTTGGACAACTTTAAAGGTGATTTTCTTAATATTTAGATTTTTCTGTCCCCTCAGATTTCATATAGTCAAATATTACCCTATCCATCCAAATCATACATCAATGGGAAGCTTATTTATTCAGCTTTCAGATCATGTTTAAATCTTAATTTCAGAAAATTAACATTTACGACTGGTTTTGTTGTCCAGGGTCTCACACACACACACACACACACACACACACATATATATATATATATATAAAATAAAATAAACACATTGCAATAAACCAAAACAGACAACATTTTCAATCATTTCAATCATTCAAATATTATATTTTCTATTTTGATCAAAATAAATGCAGCCTTGATGAGCATAAGAGACTTGTTTCAAAAATGGTTTTAAAAAGTATCCCAATCTTTTAAATGGTAGTAAAAATAGAAAATGAAATGCAATCAGAATATAACTGTAACCATTTTCATACTGAAGCTAAATTAGATGGGAAAACATATCTCAGCATTATATGGCTAGACATACACACCTCTTCGACTCTTCTACATCCTGCATTTAATAAACATTACTGTTACCATGAACATCTTCCAGAATATGTCTTCTGTTCTTTTTCCAGAATATGCTTTTCTCCACACACACTATGAGTAATACAAGCACTGTAACGTGGGAATTCAAGCCTAAATTGGTTTCCCACTTCAATGTGAAATTCAATTAGAATATGTTCCAGCGATTTGCCAATTGAATTTATTTTCAGTGCCAAAAAAAGAAACTGGTGGAGAGATGTGAGGAGTACCAGCATATCCGTAAAGCGGCATTTTGGGGGTCTAATTCAAAGGCATTAGTCCAGGTAAATGTGCAAGGCTGATTGCCCCAGCCCCGCTGTGAAAATTTCTCCATGTCTCTTTTACCCTTAATGAGAATCAGTGCAGCACTGGGGGGGCATCGCACTCAAGACAAGCATCAAACTCATTTGCACCTCCTTGCACACACACATGATGTTTTCATCTTTAAATGAGATAAAGCACTAAAACTTTGATTAGGTGAACTGGAGAGGAAGAGTGTTGCTGTCGAAAACACTCTTTGTTTCTGAAGTCAGAGTTTGCTATAGTCAGTGGCATTTAAAGTAAGATATTCAAGAGCAAAACACCACTGTCCCAAATGCATGTTCTATATCTATTTACCTATTCAGCCAATTAACAGAGTAAAGTATGATCAAATGAAGCTGCTTGTTTCAAGGGGAAACCTAATGTGCATGTGTTTACATGGCTTGCTAATGTCTTTGGGGGAGAATGTTTTGTAACATGGTGGTCTGTAAACAGACCCACCTACAGAGCTTTTTGTGCAGTATATTTGATTTAGATACATTTCAAGGACTCAGAAATCCCTTATATCTATGACCTTTACCTGACCTATAGGTGACCTATTCTGTCCTCACACCAGATGTAAATGGTAAATGGCTTGTTTATTTTGTATGATCTCTTCTAAGGTCAGATTGCATATTAATAAGTGGTGCTATCTGCATATAAATCATGCATGGGGTGAGCGATGGGAAATATAAGAGATTGAACAATTCTGCTTCTGATTGCTCTTAAATTTGGCATGAAATGGAAATGCACTTATTTATCTGTTTTCTAAATGCATTTATTGATCTTGCTGTGAATGATTCCTTCATGCATGCATTTTTTTTAAAGGAGCTTGTGATTTTTAATCGAAATCTCATAAGCTTTCTCTCTGGTGACACATGTAGAAGTTCTCTCAATTTCTTTCAAGATAATTAAGTTTTCTTAAAGGGGCAGTTCACCCAAAAATGTGACTCGGGTTAAGTGATTGTCTTTCTTGAACAATTCTTAATAATTTACAATTCTCACATTTAAGGAGTAAGAAAAAAGGAATCATTCTGTTACCAGATGCTGTGATAATGAATGTAAAACGACAAAGAACCAAAAAATGTGGAAAAACTTTTTTCATTCGTTACCACTAACAAACCAATATGAACAGCAATACAATACAATACAATAGGACATGTAGAAAAACGTAACTTTTTAAGAGTTAGACGTTCAATTAATTAAGTGTGGTTCAACAATCAACAAAAAACTGTTCTAAATAGTATAGTGCTTGTGATTCATTAAAAAGTCCCAGATTATAAGAATGATTCATTTGAAAATCAGACTTGGTGTGCTGAATTTTTGATTCATTAAACAAACCAACTCTCCTTTGCGAAGGAATCAGACTTAACTGGTCACAATGTATGAATTACTGAGAAAAAAAAAAAAAAAAACGCTACAAAGAGTGATTCATTCAGACATGATACTGTATTTTTGAAGAATCAACTCCAGTCTTTTGCCTGGGAATCAGACTTTACTGATTGTGCTATTTGCTTTTAATTTGTAAAAAGAAAAGTCATAGTCATTTTCTTTGAGAACCAGATTGTGCTGCATCCATATTGACAAGAGAATATGAATAAAAATAAAGAAAGAAAAATACCTTAATTGGTACCTAAATTTGCTGCTTTGCTAGCATTATCTGAAACCAAGTCAAGTCAGCCAAGTCATCTCAGAAGAAGAGCAAGCATTCTGTTTTAGGGTTATGAAAACGTTTTCCTTCGAAGTAACACAAAGCAATGAATTGCTCACAATAAAGCCAGGAATAGGCATTGAGAAACTAAATGGGGTTCATGTTGACTGTAAATGTGTGGTGAGACACATGTTTGTGCTATTGCCATAATGAATGAATGAGGGAGTTACGGAAAAGGATGAAATACTCCTTGTCCTTTGAGAACACTTACGGATGTTGTTATCTTAAAAGCCGTAGGAGGTTCAAAGACATGAAGAAATACCCACACTGCTTCAGAATTATTCACATGTGCACAAAGCATACACACACCGTCCTGCATGCACACACACACATTGATTAATACATGGTGTCAGTGGGAGATGTGCAGCACTTGTGAAATGGAGATTCATTTACATAATAAAATCACTGAAATATCACACTCGCACACACTGACAGCATAAAATCTCACCAGAGATGGAAAAATGAGAGGGGCTGAAAGGTGAAGAGAGGAAAGGAGGATAGTACAGAGAAAGAAATGAGGTAATAGGAAGGATGGGAGGGAAAAAGTGTCTGATGAGAGATGCTCAATATTTACTTGGCCTGAGAGCAATCTATAGGTGCACGAACAAACACAAGCCTATTTCACTAGCAGTTTCTAAGAACGTCGCGTATAGTATTTGTGACATAAAGCATATGTTTCTTGGTGTGAGAAATATTAGGTTGTTAGGTAAACTAACCAACATGAAAACTGGGCTTTTAAACACCTCAAATGTCTGTATTATCCAACTAAACGTATGATGTTCTATCATTTTTGTCCATTAATAATGTAAATTAAATATAAGAATGCATAGTAATGTATTGTAAAGTTAATATTAATGCATGATACTTTAATCTAAATCTTGTTTCATTTTCTAAATCATTAACATTGACCACAAATTAAGAATTTGTTCCTACATTTTATCAATTCATTCCTTTAGTTTTACTTGGTTTTTAGTTTTACTTTACTTAGTTTTATCATGATCATGATTTAATTAAATTAAAACAATTTACCTAAAATGAGGGAATGAATTGGTGCAATGTGGCTGCAGTTTACCTCAAATGAATTATTAACTTTCTGTTTGACCACCTGAGATCAAACCCTTTTTTGTACCCCATTTGTGAAAATAGCCTATTCTTTATATTTTATTCAGTTTTTGATTGTGTCGACTCTGTACTTTAGGCCTTTGTGTGAAATCAGTGCTGATGCATGACAGAAGTAGCCAGGTGAGACTAACTGACCACAGAGTGCTGTTATAGTTCTGCTATTGACTAGTGGTCCTGGGGCTCTTTCTTCATCCAAAGTACAAAGTCTAAACAGTATTGATGGCTCCGTGTGGACTGAACGACTGTATCAGAACACCTTGAGCATTTCACTGTACAATCTTGCTTCTGTGTGGTATACACAAAATGTGATGCATATGAACTGTTATTCAATTTATTTTACTCTTAGATCATTCGGTAACACATTATAATAATTACACACTATGAAGGATTAGTTAAGCATTAGTAAGCATTTATTTCATCCTTTATAAATAATTTTTCCAACATTATTATGCATTAGTAAACAGTTTACAAATGCATCTATAAATGCCTTGTTCATGAGCATCTATGATGTTTCATAATTGTATTTTCATACCTTATTAATGATCAGTTTATCAATTTTTTAAATGATTACGTCATTTACAAACCAGTTATTTAGTTGTCAGTGTTTAATATGACCATCTAGAAAGTCTTAGAAAATGATTAATAAACTCTTTAAATGTACATTAACAAATCTTTTTATTTAGACACATGATAATAGTTGTTCAGTGTGTTAATAAATGCTCTATTAACACATGTTCTTGCTGTATTCATGATTAATTCAGGTAGTTATAAAGCATTTAGTAGTTGCCAGATGTCTGTTTTTGTAAGCTTATCTAAAATGAGGACTATTTACACCTTGTAAAGCATTTATAAAGCAGATGTAAAGGCTAATTTAAATTCTAAGCAGCAAAGTTAAACAAACACAACTCAAAGGGATACAGACTACGATCTTTGTCTGTCTTTATTGCCCTGTTTAATAGTTCTGACCCCGCCTGTACTTTGACTATAAATAAATACTGCACATGGATCCCACCTTGCCGAGTGCTTTGTCACAGTACCGTCATTTTCTTTTTTTTGTATCTTGAAATGAATAGTTTTGTGTTGTTTGTTTATTTTTTCTGTTAGGAAGATAACTGACCATTTAAATCTCCTTTGTACATTTAGACATGCTTATAAATAAAAAACAATGCATTTATAGCTGTATTTATAAACTGCTTACTAATTACATTTAATGTTGGAACAATGCATTATAAAGAATGAATTGACTATTTGCTTAACTAATGCTTAACTAATGATTCATAGTGTATAGTTATTACAAAGTGTTACCGATCATTCTTGCTATTTGCAATAATATAAAATACAATTTTATAGAATTACTCTTAATACATACTCTGAAATGTTTAATGCTAAATTTTTCTCCATGTGACTTGCACTTACTTTTATGCAATTCTGGCTCAAGATCTTACAATATGCATATACAGTACTTAAGATGTATTCACTGATTTATTAAAATCTGCATTAACTGTCCATGTGTGCTTACATAATTTCTAGAGTGCTCCCTTCTCATTCCTGACTATGTGATTGAAATCACATCAAGAATGCAGCATTATGCAGCCAACATTATTTAAACAAATATTAAATTAATCATACAGTAATGGGAAAATAGCTACATTGCTTGCATTTTTGCCTATTAACTTATTACTAACCTATTTTTTGTTAGACTTGTTAATGAATATTTGATTGCACTGACATTCATTCATTAACAAGACACAAAAAGTCATTTGCAAAGGTGGAATGCTTAGTAACAGAGAACTTAAAAATAAAAACTATAAACAAACTTTAGGCAACGCTTTTTCAAACATTTGCATATTTAGGCCCCACTGTCATGTAAATGATT
>JAUMHI010000065.1:6936133-6960362 GCA_032359435.1 Enteromius unitaeniatus
TAAAAACTATAAACAAACTTTAGGCAACGCTTTTTCAAACATTTGCATATTTAGGCCCCACTGTCATGTAAATGATTAACTAAAAAGTATTAAAATTATGGTGCATAAGTGTCAAAATTATACTCTTGATCATTTGCAAATGGCAATAGACTATTTCAGTGATGTCTGTAATTAGCAGGTAATTTTTGTTTCAGAAAACCCCCCCATTGGCTGTCATGATACATTAGAGCTCTGATTGGCCACAGTGTTTCCCACTGGCATTATGAGCGGTTAAGATTAATGTCTGTCATATAAGGCAGTTACAGTAGTAGTATCCATGGACAAACAGACTAAGAGAGTGTGAAATATGAGCCTATTTACAGAGGAAAGGCCCAGGGCTGTGACTTAACATAAGCACCATGCTTCAGTCTCTGTACACCTGGAGATCAGCCCCCAGCAGGGCTTTAACTAATACACCTGTCACCCCATTTCACACCCACACATGTGCCCAAACCCACACGCATAGCCTAACTATGTGTCTGTATCTTTTTCCTTTTGTTTCCTCATTCCTTCATGTACAAAGACCTGCGCACCTGGTCTAGGAAAACTCCCCTGACTCTAATTAAGATGCCACATCTGCTATCAAGAAGTGAGACGTGAAGTCATTGACATGACACCGCAAGCAAATACTGAATCTGACACATATGACACACCTGTACGTGTCAAGAAAGAAGAAAACATGCTCAATGTGTCTGATTGAAATATTGGACAAAAGGTGCAGTCACATTAGAGAAATTTTGGTCCATAACTGGATTTCATCCACCAATACTTTATTGTAAGGTGTCCATGTTACAGTGTAATTATACATTTATAATTAAGTATTGAGTAATATTAATTAACTGCATCAACTTACAATGTTAGGATTAGGTTTATGGTTTGGATAGGATTAGCTGCATGTAATTATTCATAGTTACAATAAATCATATTCCGCAGCTTAAAATACGTTTTTTGGCTAGGTTCCCCTGGTAAAATTCCAACCTGTTCTTTAACCAATACAGCAATATAGGTTGTTTGTCCAAATCCCTAAAATACGCCCCATCAGAGCGTATGCTACAATTACTCCTTCATTGGCAACAGAATATGTTCATATTAATGTTTCTACTCTTTTATGGGCACCATAATCCAAGTTTCATGTAGCTCAGTTGGTGGTGCATTGTATTATACGATGAAATGTAATAATGTGAACATGGGTTTGATCCCAAAGAACACACATGCTTATATAATTTACAGTATGTTAACTATAAATCATGATGTTGCACTTTTTCTGTAAAGGGTATGTTTAGGAGTGGGTTAGGTGTGGTCATTCGTACAAATTACACCTAGTGATATGTGTACATATTACCGTAAGATTGGTGTAAAAAAGTGCATGCACTGCATTTAAATAAACAAGCACAGGGTTGTTTTTTGTTGGAGGACAGGCTCTAAAATTCACATTGCACAGCCTAAATATCATGTTATTAGGGTCACATCAACCCGCATACATGAAAACCAACCAGCTGCAATATTGTTAAAGTAGCCCAATTCCGCAGGAAAACTGTGGACTTGGCAACACTGATTAGGGCTCACACAAATCTCACTTTCAAACCAACCAGCTTCTGTTAATGGTTAGTTGTCAGATGTGTAAACTGTATGTATAAAGCACAGCTGACATGAACAATTCGCTTTTAAAACAAGCAAACATTTCTTGGTCAATGGCGCCAATATCCGTGTCTAAAACTTTCGCCCACACTAACAATTTCAGATTGTGTGGATTTCTGTGCTAGATTTCTTGGCAAAAAATTGTTGAGGTAAGGCAGAGGCACATTTAGTCTTGCTCAGAAAAATTTTGAACACAAAATCCTATCATTCCAATAATAAAAGTTGAATATTGAATCACGCAAATGTGCATTGCTAAAACAGAAAGCTGCTTGGATTGACGCTGACTTCTATGTCACCTGTGCTTACATATCTCTACACTACTGACAATGGACCTACATTTTGTGATAGCACCTTAATTTTAAATGTGACGCGTCTTAATAAGGTTAAAAGTAGAATTTAAAAACAACGTCAGCCGTAATTTTTTGATATCTTTCTAGTGCAAAATCAAACGCCCACTCCATCTGCTCCTTCCTCTTCTGATAGCGGCTCTCCATTGAGATCACACACTTCATTTACAGCCCTCAGACTTCTGTACCAATTACACATATCAAAAGGCACAAGGGCTGACATGTCCTACAAAGAGCCTGATTAAAGCCTCACATAAACACACATGTATCCTAGCACGATTTATTAGCCAGAGGACCGAAAGGATATTTTACCTCAGAAGATAACATCTCCACTCTTAATGGCCCACTGAACAATTGCACACACACTCACAGCACGTGGAGGAATGGCAGGTTTTCATAGCACATCCTGTGGGCTCTTTGACTGGCATGGAGGAATGAGGCAGGTTCTCCACTAACAAGCCAACTTTTTTTATTTCCTCTCCTGTCATATGGCTCTAATATTAATCCGCGGTGCTATGAGACAGGAAACTCCTAGCATGCAATTTCCGTCTGTTTCTTGCAAAAGAGAGATCGCATTGATCAGCGGATGTCTCGGAGCACATGGGCATGCGCATGCGTGTATTATATATTATGTGCACGTCCTTCTCAAGGACGTACTTCAAACAGGAGGCCTGTCAGTCAACTGGTGACTGGATTAAATTGAAGAATGCGTTTTGGAGCCATTTCCCTTCCTCCCAACCTGCAGACACACACACACACAATCAAATGGACGCGCACCACCCACCAGTGCCTGCTGAATCCATCCATCAGCACAGTTTTGTTTGCTTGCTCTGGTAAATATGTGAATTTCAGCTCTGTGTTTGTTGTTGTTGGTTAAGGCTTCACTTGCATGTGGCATTTTATCCTTTACCGTAGTAAACATGCAGAATTGGATTTGAAACCTGAGGCAGGACAACAGATATGAACGGATAAGATGGGTTTAAATAAGGGCTGGTTAATTGAATTAATTTAGTGATATACTGATCATTTAATCCAATCATGTGCGTGTATAAATATTTGCTGGGAAAATTATTTCATAAATTGTGGCATTAAAAATGTCTAATTTATTGTCAATATAATATTGTAGCGATCAGCCCAGCTCAGGGGATGGCACTCCAGCACCCAGCGAACTTTCTATGTTTTGTTTTCATGGACTCATTCCCATGAACTCATGTCTCCGCCCCGCTTATCAGTTGTCATAGTGCTTCAGTGTTAGCTCCACCCACTGACCCAGTTTCATGTGTAGAAATCCCGGAAGTGTTTGTATGTTGTCACGGTCCATTTGCACTGTTGAGCTGTGCCGTGTTTTTGTTTATTGGTTCTCTGATGAATGTTCAAATGTTTGGGAATAGTCAGGATTTTTTTAAAGATTCTTTATTATTATTATTATTATTATTATTGATCTGTATACATGTAGATTATTTCATCATTATTTTAAGGTGTTTTAAGTCAAATGTAAAAATTACTTTAACTTTGAAAAACATAAACAATTATTTTCTGTTGTGCTCAATCCAGGTGTTTATGAATGTAAGGTGCTATCTTCTGTGAATAGCAGTTGAACAGCTTTGTCAAAACTTGTTATTTATTTATTTATTTTTTCCAACAAGAGCTGGCATTTTCTAGCATGATTTTCTCCCTTCTAACCAGTTAAGCACAAACACCACCCCTGAGTCTACTCTAAAAATTTCATTGGCCATGTCACGTACAATGCTAATTGCCTACAATCTAAAAAAAAAAAAAAACAGTAATAAATAAAAAAATACTAATCCCTAACCCTACCCTAAACCGTAACCTTAACCTTACTGTGGCATGGCAATAGATTGTATTACGGTTTGCCACGATTGTATCTATGATTTTTTATTTTCTTCTGTTCTTTCTGTTATTTTATTGAACGGTGACTGGGTGATTGATTTAACCAATAAAATCCGTTGTGGCGAAGGGTTTGTGCTTAACCACTTTGAGGAAAAAAAATCACACACATCAGTGACCTTTGGCAACACTGAACATGACTGGTGACAAATTATTATTGTTATCGGCTTACAAATTATTAACTTAATTTAAATGAGTGGCAATTTAGTGTGGCAGCTAATGTTAGTAAAGCTCATCAACAACTAGTCTATATGATTTTGATGTCTATGTGAAAGAATTATGCATGGAAAACTGTCAAATTAACATCTGTCTGACTGAGTTTGATACATGCATTCGTAATTGTTTGTCTAGATAAGGATATGATGTATTTGCACTGCTGCAAGATAAAGCTAATTATTAATATATTTTTAAACAGCACTTGCGGTCAGATTTTTAAAGCCTAATTTGTATTTATTTTCATGAAGACTAAATTAACACATTACCTTAACAGCTCTAGTGTAAAATCATATATGTTTCAATGATGAATGATCACAAATGAGCCAACAAAAGAAAGCCATACATTCATGAACGCTGATGGAATATTTAATTTATTATGTTAGGAAACAATTACAGAATTGGTTTAAATACTATGAAAGCCAGATGTGTTTTAAAGATCTCATAGCCTACATGTCTATGAGAGAAAGAATGAGATTTTAGCTGACTGTGATTTTGCACTGATACTATGTTTTGAGCCTTCAACATGTTCTTTGGATAAAAATAATGATACTGAATAATGACTTTGTGACATATTTTGACATAGGCTAGTTGACAGGCTGCCACCCTTACAAAAAGAACAAAGTGCCAATTAATGAGGTGACTGTGGCAGAAGAAATAGGGAGTATTCTGAAGGTTTTAGGCGGAGAACACCTACAAATAAGATAACTGATTGCAATAATTTCTTTGAGATCAACTCTAAAATAAATGCTGGGTTAAAGGCAACTTAACTTGGGTTATTTGGCAACCCAGCACTGGGTAAAAATTGGACAGAACACATGCTAAGTTATTTAGACTCAGCTGGTTGGGTTAAATGTTTTTCCTGGGTTGTTTTATTTAAGTCAACTAAATGATTATATTGCTGGCTTAAAATTAATTTTTTGGATGAGCACAACATAAGTCTGAGCCAGTGAAGGGCAGCTGTTTGCTAAGAAGAAGACTCAAAAAACTTGTTTTGTTGGAGACAGGTTCAACCTAGAAAAAAAACAAAACAAGCATTAAAATAACCCAGCAATTTAGTTACAGCAAAACTACAGAATAAAAATAACCCAGCACCTGGGTAAAAATATTAAAAAGAACCTAATTAAATGAATGACCCAACAGACTGAAGCGAGCATTTGGGTTGCAAGGTTAAAAAACAACCCAGATTTTTTAAGAGTGCAGATTGATGGGATATCAGATTTGCTTTTTACAGCAATGAAGCTTAATTTTGGTTTCTGGAACTCTGCTTCTTAAATGATTCTTCAAAGAGAGAGACAGGTTGCTCCACTAGAACACAAGCATGGTTTTGTGTAATTGTTTAAAGTATGTGATGGCATGTGGGGGTGAAACAGAGAGGGGTTGATTGAGCTAATGATGTACTGTGAGGATCCAGCACAGTGAATCATTAATGTATCAGTATATCATGGCTGTATGTAATGACCTCTCCGCATGGAGAGAGAGATAGCTGGTCAAAGACAGCACTGAATCATCAGCTGCCCGCAAACAACTCATACCTCTAATAAATAGCTTTTATAATCACACCTCTCGCCCCATCTATTTTTCCATTCTTCTGTTGTTTTTGCTGGCTTCTTTCCTTCAGTCATGCTCTACGCTATCTAGCCGCAGCAAAGCACAGGAGTATTTCCGGTGCTCTCAGGCTCTAAGGGATAATGTTCTGCATCACGGAGACTCCAGATGCAGGAAGTGCAGGTGGCTCTCCGGCGGTGGTGATTGATTTCCATGCGCAGAGAAAGCGGCTCATATTCCCTGATGTGCCCTGACAGGACTTCCTAAACACCCCCTACACACACACGCACACACACACATACATTTTAATCTGTGAGAGATGCGTTTAGCGGAGCGAATCTGTCACCTCCACCACTTCATCATCATCTTCTTCCTCGCAATGCTGACGATCAAGTAGTTCTACTACACCTGCAGACTTGGCCTGAATGCTGTACAAGTAGGCCTACTAAAATGTCTTGTCTGATTTCATATTTGTAATCTGTAAAGAATATCCTGGTCACTATTTTAACATATAAAATGACATTTTTGAGTATATATATGTTTTATTTGGCAAAAATCAAGATGAGTAGTAGCCTAATAAATAATAATACACTATAAGGAGATATTCATCAACAAGTATTGAATATTATATTTTGAGCACAAATTAATTCAAAGTCTAACAATAAAGCATAACATTTTAAAGTTTGGGGTTAGCAAGATTATTATTTTTTAGTACCAAGGATGCATTTGATATAAGGATATATTTGATAAAACTGCAGTACAAATGTAATATTGTGAAATATTATTACAATTTAAAATGATTTTTTAATTTATTACTAATTTAAAATTTTAATTATTCCTTAGATTTTTTTGGCAACCACTGTACAAGTCTTCAATATCACATGGTCCTTCAGAAATATCAATAAATGTTTTGTAACATTAATATAAATGTTACATAACATAAAATAAAATAATTGTTTTGTAACATTATAAGTCCTTGCAGTTACTTTTGATGACTTTAATTCTTCTTTGCTAAATTTATATATATACACAACATATATATATGCATATACACACACACACACATATATATATATATATATATATATATATACCATCTATGTACTGGATACTGTAGATATACTCAGTGTATATTCCACTACAGTCTATAAAATTGATCAATACAACAGTTATTCTCTTAAAAAAGAACTGTCGATTGGTCAGTACAATGTGTACAAAAATAAATAAATAAATAAAATACATTAAGAGATTAATCACAAATTATTGACATCAAATTCCTGAATCTAATGACAGTTTTATTTGACAGTTTCATTTGATCTGTCACCAGAGGCTGTTTATGTGCTGCCTAAAGTATCGATTTTGTACCCTGAATCGGTACCAGAGCCAAAAATTTTGGTATCGATCCAAGGCTATACTCCAGACAGCAGTTAGCATCTCGGCAGCCTCTGACTGAGCTTCAGTTTGGTTGTACTTGCAGGAATTTGGCTAATCATTTGGATCTTAATGAGAAGGCTCTATCAACGTATCAATTATGTCAAATTCAGTTAATAATTTTAACTGCCATAAGCAGTATATAAATGTAAGCATGATTATTTTTATAGCGCAGAGAGATGTTTTTTCCAGACCTGTTGTTATGGGGATTTGGTTTTAAATTGGAAACAGGTGGTTCATAATTACACAAATAAAAGATCATTGTTCTAATTGTTATTCGTCCAATTATGTACAAAATATGATTTGATGACACGTGATGCTGTGATAAGAGGGAATGTGGTATTCAAAGCAGCTGGATCAGAAAAAGTAAAACTGAACAAGATTCAGCTTGACTCTTTTCAATTATAGGCATTATATGAAAGACCACATGCAATATATATAATGCTGTACAGCAGATACAAGGTGCTTTATGCAATCACAAATCAGTGGTGCTCAGTAGAGTAGATACCACATGAAAATGATATATAACAGACACAAGATAACCATGAATAATATGGAATATTTACTAAATAATGCATGATGCGGAAGGGCCGCTTCATCTCTTGGCTTGCATTACACATCTTGAATTTCTCACTCGGAGGCGTGTGAGTTATTGGGGATCTATATGTTATGTACCATGTGTATGTGGTTTAAATTTCATCTTCACATTGAGACACCAGGTGCTTTGAGCCAACATCATAACAGTGCTGTGGAAGAAGAAACTATAGTGTGACAGCACCTATATAAATGCATAACCTGCAAATGATTAATTCTCCAATTACAGCATTTATTCAACACACACACATAAATATAAAAAAAACCTTAGGATCCCTTGACATAATTTGATTAATACAATTTTCAGACCTTTTTCGATGTATTTTCTATTTGAACAAGTAAAAATTTGGGGTGGGACATTAAAAAAAGCAGTCTCTTTTTTTTATTTTGTTTATTCATATAGGCCCGGTTCCATAGACAGGGCTTAGGCTAAGCCAGGATTAGGCCATTTTTATAAACATGCCTTAGAAAAAAAAAACATCACTGGTGTGCATCGTAAGACCAAACAAAACCACTGACATGTTTTAAAATCAACCAGTGCAAGTTTATTTTCAGTTGAAACAGCTCAGATTTACATTTTGGTCTAGGACTAGACTTAAGCCTTGTCTGTGAAACCGGGGGTTTGCTGTATTTAAAAAATTACAATTAAAATAGATCACAGCTATGAAGCATCAGTATGTTCAAAGGATTTTTTGAGTAATGGAGTAATGTCTTCAGCCGTAACAAAGAAATGTTTCAGAAACGTTAGAGGTGTCACACCACCAGGCGATTCACACGCTCTCAGTCACCAGAGTTTTGATTACCGCCACCTGTATTCAATCAGGTGACCGTGTATTTAAGCCCTAGCTCTTCATTCTCTCGTCGGCTGAGATCAAGGTAACATCTTCATAACTTACCTTTACCATCGCTTACTGCAAATACCACTTGTTGTTGTTTCTGCCTTTCCTGATGGGAATCAAGACTTACCTGTCTTTATAACCAAGCTCTTCTTGACGTTCATCTGTTCATCAGAGGAAACTTACTGAACGGAGGTGGAAGTTTACTCACCTGGTTTTAACTTACCATGGAGCTGATTGTGCACTCAGCGAAAGTCACCCTCCTTCTACACGTAGACGATCACATGAGAACTTTCCAAGCTCCATAGCTTCAAGCCAAAGACCTAAATACTGCTTCAATCAATCAAACTCAAAACTTTAATAAAACTGTTTTGTTTATACTTACCTTCATCTCCGTCTCCTTCCTACTGAGCCTGACAAGAGGTCTTGACTGTTTATTTACTGAATTTACTGAACTAAATTTATCTGAAAAGTGAATCTGTGAACTTTATTTAGGTATTACTTTATTTTGCTGGTCCACTTTAGACATTCTACTAACAGCGACTTTGCAACCACATGTCAACTATTAATCATTAAATTATCTTCTAACACTTTAATTTAATGTGTGCCCAACCAACCTGATCTCACGGCAATTCGTACATATTTTACTTGGTGGCTAATTTGTACAACCTCACTACGAATTAATACGATTTATTCTAAATCAATTGTATTTTACGAGTTGCCAATTCGTATGAATTTGTACGAATGACCTGAACAACCCCGCCCCTAAACCTACACATCCGGGGTTTTAGACAAATCGTACGAAGTCGTACGAGTGAGGTTGTACGAACTGGCACAAATTTGGCACCTCATACGAATATGTACGAATTCTTCATGAGACTGGGTTTGCACAACACACAACATTCTGACTATTAGAAACTTTGCATATGTCAACTTATTCTACTAACCCTAAACCTACCATACCAGTCTATTCGGAGAGTTGGTAGACATGTAGCAGCAAATTAATGAGAATTAGCTGACATGTACAGTAGTTGACATAGTTACTTATAGTTAGTAAAATGTTGAAAGGGGACTATCAAAATAAAGTGTAACCTTTAAGTAAACTGTGATTGCTAACTTGTTTGATTGGTACCTCTGCTTGCAGTAAAACTGGGAACAATAAAATATGTGTAAAAATACAACACAACACCAATACTTTATGGAAAAAAAGTAGCTTGTTAAACAGCTGAGCAACTGACGTGCTCCTGAAAAAAGTTAGTGTGTTGCTACTTTTAGCCACTTACACCACAACACTGCATCATGACCCTCCTTGCTCTGCTACTGTATGTGTCTAAGAAGACTGGAAGGATGAGGAATTTTGTCCTTCTAGCTCTCCTGACCACAAACTGTACTTCAGAATTAACAAATGGGCATGAAACCAAGGGACATGTAACATCCATCCTCAGTACAGAACCCAAAACATAAAGATTTAGAGGGGAGAGAAAAAAAGGCATTAGAGTGAAAATAGAGAGGGAGAAAGAGAATGTGTGTCTACTGTAACAAAAGCCCCCTGCAGAGATGATTTAAGGGAGGATAATGGAAGTGACCGATTGTGTAGAACTCACATACTCAAACTACGAGTCTTTCTTTCATTCTCTACTCCCAACATGAGTGTACGCTCGCACATAGAGTCAAGATGCATTTCTGACTCGGACTTTAATGCAGGGGCCATTACTCAACTTTCTGAATACCCTCATGCATAATGTATAAGCCGAGAGGTGATTCCTATTCCAATTCATTTATTATTGCACTTAGAGCCAAATCCTACTGTAATTTCATTTTCAAAGTGAATCATATTCTTGCACTGCAGAAATATTTAGACTGATATCAGTAGACCTTTGAATCAATCATATCTCAGAATCGCCTAGAGTGCTCACGCTCGTAGCCTCATATTAATGAGACTACTTATAGCAGCAGCACTGCCTCCAAAACCCCAATAAACTCCATGAAATAAATCACATTGTATATTACTTATTTTATTTTGACCACAGATGTAGCATTTCTCTGCAATATATCTTTGCTTTCCAGATGGTTAGAGGCTTGATGTAGGTAAATATCTAATATTCAGATTTCTCTGGCGGTTCCCAACGTGCCACCTCATTCATCTGGGTTATGTCACTGTCTGCTTCAGTCTGCCAGGGCTAGGACCAAGAAACTGTTAGTTGATTTGCAGAATATTTTACAGTAACAAGCTACTTTTACCAATGAGTGGCATGGGCAAGCATTATACAGCTCCAGAGATTAATACATTTTTTCAGACAATCCTCTCTTCACGTAGTGTTGAAGGATCTGATTCATTCTGTTTTAAAAAAGTGTGCTGTAGTATTATGTATTTTGATCAGCATCAACCTTGTTTCCTCAAAAAAATAAAAAATAAAAAATTGAAGTAAACAAGCTCTGCGACCAGCGACTGATTTACCAAGTGCAACATGTCAGGAATATTTGAAGAAACTTACAAATCAGTGTTTGGTGCTTGTACATCATTGTCAGCCATCTATCATTCCCTCTGATTTTAGGCATTACTCATGGGTAAGGTTAGATTTAGGTGTAGAGATATGGTCAAAATAATGTTGACCTAGGGAGACATCACACTTGGCAAAATCAGGACGTGTCTGTTACCAGCAAAAGTTTTAGATGTTTACGTTTTGTTTATTATAAAAATTTTCACAAATGAGCCCAGCTTGAATCTTGAGGCCTAAATGCATTTGCAAGAATATAACATGCAGTTAAATAACTTAAGGCATGTCTGTCAAACTCCACAGCCCTGAAGAATTTTGCTACAACCTCTAATGAAACACACCTGATTCAACTAATCAAGTCCTTCAGGCTTATTTGAAAACTATATGGTATGTGGGTTGGAGTAGAGTTGGAATAAAACTCTGCAGGGCTGTGGTCCTCCATGAATTGAGTTTGACGCTCCTGATTTAAAGGTTTACTTCACCCCAAAATGAGAAAATTTCCAAACTTGTGAGCTAGGTTGGTTTGTCTTCTGAACACAATTTAAGATAGCTTGTGTGTCTGACCCCTGCCAAGTAAATAACACTGACAAGGCCCAGAAAAGTATTAAAGTCCAACCCAGTCTCACAGCAATTCTTACATAATTACATACAAATTTGTATGACCTCACTCATACGGATTCATATGATTTTTGCTAAATCGTATGTATGTTACGAGTTGCCAATTTGTATGAATTTGAACGAATGAGCTACACCTAACCCTACCCCTAAACCTACTGGGGTTTAGACAAATTGTACAAAATCGTAAGAGTGAGGTTGTGCGAATTTGTGTAAATTAGCATGATTTTGCCATCTCATACCAATACGTACAAATTGGTTGTGAGACATCATCAAAATAATCCATCAGTGGTTCAATCTGAATGTTATAAAGTGAAGAGAATACTTTTTGTATGTGAAGAAAACAAAATTAACAACATTATTCAACAATGTGTCTCTTATATGTCTCTCCGCATCACCCTAGCGCCATTTTGGAATATATCCGCTTTACGCTAATTTGTTAAAAACGTATCAGTGTGTTGGGAATGACACCAAAAAGCACATGTAGTTTGCATTTAGCGGATATTCTCCAAAATGGCGTTATGGTGATATGGAGAGACACAGAGGAGAATAATTGTTCAATCATTTATTAGTGATTAATGACAAATTTTTGCACTTGTTACCATGACATGTAAAAGCTGAAAAAAAAAAGAAAATCACAAAGTAGCTGGTTATTTTATGTTAAGCAAAGACCTTATTTCAGGCATTTAACCAAAAAAACATTCAAACACACAGACAAAATTGACTTGAAACTGAAAGTGCTAATATGCTAACTCATCTCCGGGTTTTGGCCTACAGAGTTACGTTACAGAGTCCCATTTATTCTAGTGAAATGACACGTGAATGGTTTGTTCTGAGTGGTTTTTTGTTTTTTGTTTTTTTATGTGTTGGAAAGTCTGAAAAGTCTGCTCATTCAAAAGTATTGGTTATTTAGTAAAAACATTTAGTCAAAGGTTCTTCAAAGAACCATCTCTTTATTTACCTTTTCTACAATCTGAAGAACCTTTTTTCACCACAAAAAAGGTTTTACACCACTTTTCTTTCACCTTTTGTGAAACAAAAAGGTTCTTCAGATGTTAAAGGTTCTTCATGGAACCATGGTTGTTCTATGGCATCGTGAAGCACTTTTATTTTTAAGAGTGTATTGGAAAAATGTACACTTTATTGTAGTGAATCAATGGTCTATATATATATATATATATATATTTAAATGTAATGTAACTACATCAGTGTGTAATGTATGTAGTACATAATAGTTTTTATGAGCCTAAAAAATGTTTTTGCAAACGATTTATAGAGATTTATAAAGATTTATAGCTAAAAATATAAAAGTAACTTGTTAGCTACTTCTTGTTTGTAGCTTTTTCCTGCCTCAAATTATAATTAGCTAGTTTCAAAGTAGCTCCCCCAACACCGCTGTCTGCACAGCTTATTGTTTGAATGATTTCCTGCAGAACCCTCATGTTAAAAAGACATTTATCAATGCAAACTTCCTAATACTTATTATCAGCAGCTCTTTGCAGAGCAGGAATATTGATCACAAAACGTCTTGTAGACTCCATGGGGCGCAAATTGTGAACCAGTATTGATTGCATTGCTTGAATATCAATTGTACTGACCTTAACCCATCCTAAGCACCCTCCTTCCCTCGATAAAAAGTGTTATGCTAATGAAGCATCCTTATGTTGATGCAGCGTTTAAACACAAGGAAACACAGTTGAGACAGAGTTGGTGACAGGCAATAAATGAGTAAAGTCAAAGTTCATCCGCAATCGTGCTGTCAGTAAGGTGTTGCAATACGCCTCTCTAAATTAGATTCAAGATTTCACACAAAGAGATGTCTCAGGCTCTGAATAAAACATTTCCTTTTCACAACTTTTGGTGCTTTGATAAAGCAGCAGAAAAAGACCAAATTCAGGGAGATGGAGGGAAGAGAATGCATCCTCGATGGGGGCTGTCATCTTCCATCTATGACGAGGGAAATGAATTTACATGGCAGTGGATGGAGTTGCAGGCTTTGTCCGAAAGAGCCGTGTCTGGAATAGTAAAAGAGATATTCGCACATGCTCTTTCTTCTTTTTATTTTTTTTTAGGCTTGTTAAGTATTAAACCTTGGAAAATGTGAAGTGAAAGTTGTTTTTCCTCATCATTAACAGGTCTCAACCAATTTTTCATTCTCAAAGGTTATAGGGGGTAGCAAAAATACTTGTAACACTTTTGGCTTTTTCTTATTTTATCAGAAAATGCTTAGCCTAACCTTTGAAATTTTGCCTCTACATGTTTGCTGTCATTAGCTATGAAAACACAATCAAAAATTTAAGTGAGATTATATTTGGAGTAGATCTGTTACATTCACCAGTGCTGTATGATTTTTACCAAACAGTGGCATGTTATACATTTAACAGTATATATTAAAGCTCTTTTAATGTAAAAAATAAATAAATAAATAAATAAAAATGTTTAACGCAGTATATTTTAATAAATAGTTGTATCACAGCAGTTCATAAAATTATATGTATGGTACCAATAGTGTTAACAAAAGAAAAGAAAAGATACAAATATTCGCCAAAGCAACCATGAAATGATTGCATGCTTCTACAAGTGTTTCAATTGTTTTATCATAGCCTGTGTTTCACAGTACTTGCAATACAATGCTGTACCAGGTGAGCTACTGAGCAAGTTTACTGTCAGCAAAGCCATATATATGAAGATAATATAGTGATGCAAACATCAAATATTGCACTATGATAAAAATCTCACATATTTTTTACAAGAAGAACAAAAGACTAAAAATGGTAAGCAACACGTTAAACGGGAAATTTAGTGTTTTCTTGTAAACCGTACTTCAGTGTTTTGTTGTTTATTTAGAGCCTTAAAGGGATTTTATTGTTTACAGTATATGCTGTCCAGCCCTGTATGACTTACTTCCTACAAAAAATACATTTTGTCTGAACTGTACTTATTGTCTATGCAATGAAGGTCAATGAATCCAAAGAGTGGAGAGAAAACAACACCCTGGAATAATTCCACAGGTAATTTATAAACCATTCAATTCCCACAGGAGCAATAACATTAAACGATTGTGTTAATTTAGCTCATTATTGTCATACAGTATTATGGCATTATATTCATTCATTTTCTCAACATAATGACACTGCTGCGTGTGATGAAGGTGCATGTCAGTGTAGCTTCATGCTAAGCATGCTGGAGGCTATATTGGATTCGTGTTGGTAATGGGGGGCGTTCGAGGGCGGGTTGCCTTAGCCTCATGCTAACCTGGTCTGTCAGCAGAATATAATATGATGAGGCGTTGCGCTTCATTGTTTGGCTTGCCGCCTGTCTGATACGCTGCTGCTCTGCTGCCTTTGATCATTAAGCCAAACCATGTCACCGCCCCTGGTGTCATGAATTATAACGTGCCGATCTTTGATCTTGACAAATATTTTTCCCATTTTCTGGCCCTTGGTGGGTGATGTGTTACATTCCCTAACAAGGCTGTTCTGTTGTGGATCACAGAATGAATAATTTACCTCTAAAAGGAGCGGAGCCAAGCAGTTTTCTCTTTTATTCGGCGCTATTGTCTTAGCTCATGCTTGTCTGTTTCCTCCTTCTAGCCTTTGTGGAGTTTCAAAGAGCGCAAATAGAAATCCAGTCAGTTAAGGTTCCTCAAGTAGCAATTCAAGGTAATATTATTCACCGTCCTGAAGGTTTCCAAGAATTCTTTTCCATTCGTCATGCTTAACGATTTGCTCCTGTGAGACTGTGATGAAATTCAACAGAAATTGTATGGAGCACAATTAGGATGGATATCTGAATCAAAAAATAGATACACATAAACAAGGAAACAGAATGAAGATGCTTGCCTCTCGGTTTGTCTGATACACTGTACTGTAACCTTCACACCATCAACCTCACACATCCAAGGTCCTTTCGCGCACACACACACATTGTGCAACCTTGTACATGAGGGTCAGCCTCTTTCTGAAATGGAAATGCACATCCCCTCCATATGGCATCATTGGCTCTCATGTTTAGTGCGATTAACACACACACGCACACACACAAAACTGTCACTTCCATTTATTCATAAAGTAAATTTAAGAGGAAGAGAAAAACGCCCACAAAACTCCACAGGCCGGGCACATACTTGCTAGAGGTACTTTGCTGTCTTGGTGATTTTCATCTTCACACTGTAATGCGTCTGACAGCCATGGAAAATTAAAGACATTAGCACAGCACTGCAAATTGAATCTACAGGTCTGAATAATATTTTATGTTGAGATGTTGCATGTGTTCAGTGATAAACAGCCCCAGTGAAATGCCCTCCGAGTGGCAGCAAGAGAAATATTAGCCCTTGCTCAAGAGCACTTTGCATGAGGAAGCGCAGATGTGAGTTTTTGCTCCCCAAACCACCAAGATTGTGAGTCACTGGGAACTTAGAACACCTGGATAATCCTCTCGCAGATGGAAGGAGTTTAGGTATGGCGGCACAGCAGCACCGTACGTTAATGCTGACATTATAGAACACATAAATATCTGTGTACTGCAGGTGGAAGACTAAAAGCTATACTAAATGTTTTAAGATTCTCTGTAGTAATACAAGACAAATAAACTGATATGTAACACTGCGGTATGTTGAATATAAAGTGCTTGTTGACTCAGCTCGGCTCGTCTGTAGCAAACTGATTTACTGGGATAAATATTTTGATACCTTCTATATTCTAATGTTTCTTAGGTGTTTCTATTTCCTCCCCTGCTGAAAAAAACAGCTTTAATCAGCGAGCAAACCACCTCAGGCCAGTTTATGTTTTTATTTTTAAGCAGGATGGTTTAGTTTAGTGGTCTTGGGTTTTGGGTACTTGTAGCTTGTCCAGACTGGCATATAAGACAAACAAGATTAGATCGGTAAAAAAGGCCATCGTTGGCTGGTTTAAGATGTCTACCTATCTCTCTCATTAAAGGGAGGATGATTAATCTGGTTTAGTTAACTGATGTTGTAGATGTAAAATTACCCAGCTGAACAGCAAAAGATCTGCATGGCCAGAATGGGAAACCATGTGAACCAGAGTAGACCAGGAAAGCACCAGATTTATACACTTTTGGTTTTGTTTGCGGGATTTAGAGTCAAGCCAAAACAGGTTTAAAACAGCAATTACCAGCAAACCAAATGGTCAATTCGGTTTAGTGTACGTATTTTAAAAATGTCACCTGTTGAAAAAAATATACGCTGCATATGCTGGTAAGGTATAGGTTTTTAAAGCTTGGGTGCTGATTTGAGCTGGTTTACGCCAATCATGAGCTGGTCCTAAGATGGTCCCTACTGCTCAGGACCAGCACATTATTAGTTAAGGATCAGCTTAAACATAGTTAAAACCATGCTTCAAAACCTACTTAACCAGCATATGCTGTTTTTTTGTTTTTTTAACAGGGTTTTGGGAACTTTACAGTTGTTTAAGCTAGAAAATTAGCAGTCGTACAGTCAAACATCAACTTGCCGAGATTGGTTAACCGATTAAACCATCATAAATCAGTTAAAACCAGTAAATGAACTTAAGTTGCTGCTTTTTTTCAAGCTTAGGTTTAAGCTTGTTACAGTAAATATTTGTTTTACAGAAAAAGCTACACTATTCTAAAACTAGCTGGACCTGAAATAATGTAGGCTGAATCAAAAGTGCTTGAAGCAAAATGTATAAAACAATGTAAATGTTGATCAAATTTTAGCATATCATGTGGTTAAACTCCTACATGTGTTTTGCACAAAATTCACCAGTATGACTTGGTTTTGAAATCATGTCAGCACATCTAATAATGATTTGATTGCTGTTTGCTGTTCCATTTAGCCTAATTATACAATGACTCCATGTCAACCCAAGCACAGTTAGAAATTCTCCCTAGAATTGCACTGCTGCAATCAAGTCTTTTTAACATTTAGTTTGAGACATCAAAAAATGGCATCCATAGTTAGGAATATGACTTATTTAAAACAAAGACAAACACTGAGTCAGTTAAGGCCAATTTCTGATTAAATGTATACAGCAGAAATTTTGTTGCCAATGCCAAGTACAGATTGTTATTTTGTTTATTTGTTTTAACTGAATTGCAAATGATAAAGAATATTATAAGAAACACAAAGCATGATGAACTCCAAAAGAGCTGACAAAAAAGAAGAAGTAAAGCATAAGAAAGTTGGCTATATCAAACCTTTGTTGTGCAGCATCTGCCAATCTGTAATACTGTATCCTTCTGAAGGACGGCAGTGTTAGCAAAGAGTAACTGAATTGCTCTTTTAACGAGGAGCCTGATCCAGCTTTATCAGTTTATGCTGCACATTTCAGTGTGGATTGTTTTATGAATCTCTCACATTGCAATGTAAGATTTACAGTGAAGCTGTAACAGAAGAATGGGGTACCGCATTGGGGTAACTACATTTGAGGTTATATATTATAAATTACATTATACTTGAGGTTTCTTATTTCATATGTGAAGAGAGCATTCACTTTACATTTTACAGACACATGAACCCTTCAGGAAAAAAAAGTATAATTACAGTAACAGTTTATAATATTAAGATTGTATTTTAGTCTCTCACCAAAGCAGCACTGAGTTGGTTAACCAGTAACTGTATAAGATTATTTCAACACTGTGCACTTTTTGTGCAATACTGCATATTTCCCCACAGCTTCGAAGAGAAATGTCTACTGAGTGACGCTAAAACACAATTTCAATATGTGAACCCTTGCGCAATTTTGTTACACTGAATTGCGGTGGTTCAGAATTGAAATATCCGTGGACTGTTGCTAACAGTTCGTTTGTTCTATCATGTTGGAAATATGCCAAATCTAACCTTAAACCTACCCTAATTTTGCAAAAAAAAAAAAAATGCTTTATTGATTAAAACGTCTTATGGATTTTTATTTAAAAGATGTTATTATACATGGTGAGAAATAAACACACTCACAGCAAGAAGGTCAAACATTTATAAAAAATAATCTAGTGTGTGACAAAAGACAACTTTAAGCTATCAGGATGTTCTCTTTTTAACAAATCATAATCCATATCTCACGTTCGCTTTTGTGAGGCCCCTGTCTGTCAGAAATAACACTTCTTGTCTTGCACTTGTCTCACACTTTTTGTAGCATGGTTTCAACATAAGCATAAATAAAGACATAGAAGAAGCTTCAGAACAGAATAAGCAGACAGTATTTTTTTTTTCATCACAATAAATTATTTTTGAATTATACCTTTACATTTTGTGTTTTAAAGTGGCAAGAGGTAAAAAGATTAATTTTGAAATAACTATTAAACATAGAATCTAAGTTGTTGGAAGCAAAAACACCTAGACATATATATATATATATATATATATATACAGATATATTCACTGACGTGCTTTTGTGCACAAACACCAAAACATCCACACGCATACAAACAGAAACAAACACAAACACACTGTGTTTGACTGTCTGCAAGGTCAGCAGCATCTGGTCCAGAGTGAAGACAGATAAGATAAATCACCACTGCCAGATTAGAGCCAATAAAATGGAGAGAGAAAGAAAGAGGATAGGGAAAAAAGAGAGAGACTAGGACTTTAGAGAAAGATAGCAAATGGTCTGCATCACAGAAGAGGGCATGCAGGAAACAAATGGTGAGCTAAGGGTTAGCGTTGCAGGATATAGAGACTAATGGGAGTCTGTGAAGGTTGTTAGTGATTCAAGGTTGTTGCAAAGAAAATGGAAGCTACAACCATGACTCACAAATGAGACTGTACAAGTTCATTAGCACAGTGCAGCGGTCAACAGAGCTTGTGCAAATTCATCTGGTGTTCATTTGGTGATACTTGCTACTTTTATTTCAAGCATACAGACCAAAAGCTCTGATCCAAAACCCATGAGCTGCTTATAAAGCTGCTAATATATGTATTATGTTACGATTGTAGTAACCATGTTTTTGGCATAATGATTACCATTTTTATAACCACAGTTTTACTAAAAATACCATGCTTAAACTATAGTTAGTTTTACAAAAACATGGTTAATCCGTGGTTACCATGGTTTAACTAGTAATTTTTTGTACACTGTAAAAAAAAAAAAAAGATTCCGTAATATTTACGGTGAAAAACTGGCAGCTGTGCTTGCTGGAATTCTACTGGGAAAATACAGTAACAACGTTTAGGTTTTACGGTTTTAACTTAAATTCACAGTTAAATACTGTAAGTTCATTAATGTTTTTATCTTAACATACCAGCCTATTAAAGTACTAAAAATCGATTTTATAGCTTTGAAATACACTGGTAAGCACCAAATACATGGGAAATTGTGAGAAAGTCACATGATGAACCCAAACCTATCACAAGCAGCTTTAAATAAGAACATATAGTGCACAGACATTCAGTGCCGTTGCACTTCGGGCATCATGAGTTTGAGTCCCAGCTCGCAGACCTTACCCAATCCCACCTAGTGGGCTAACAATATCTATAGAGTATTATCAGAAATAAAGTCTGTTCTAAATGATGTTGCATTCTAAGTTACTTTGTTTCAAGTATTAAGTAGTAATAAATAAATAAATTAAGTAATAACAATAAAAAAAGTTACTTTGTTTCTGTTATATTCTAAAAGAACATTTCATTCATCCACCATGATGAATTTCGACGAGCTCCGAGCAAGAAAATCAACAAAGGTCACCTCTAAACAAATTTTATTCACTACTGAAAAAGCATTGATAATAGTTATGCATCTGAAGTTGTGCACTCAGCAAATAGCCTTTTTTTCATTATAATAAAAAGAAATTGAAGAGAATGAACAGGAAATTAAAGGTCCCATGCACTTCACTTAAAAAGCACAGAGGTTGTCTCCTTCAAAGACCAAATGTGTCACACCGGTATGACAAAGGCTGTCCCGTTTCAAAGGTTCCTTCAAATGCAGTCTTGAAATGTGGCTTTAGATTCCTGTGCCACAAAGATACAACAAATAAATTCTCAGCCCAAACTAACCCAAGTGGTTTAAATGTTGACATATCTTTGCTTATATTGATTATAATGAAAAATACCATCATAATGGAATAGGTAAGGATTGACATTCAATCACTTACATTTAAATTAACACATATTTTAATCGATTGATAGACCTAAAACATAAATTTGACGTAAATGTTAAGTTCTGCCATCAGTCTTAATCTTTTACACCAAAATGTTTAGTTGTGCCAAATGAATCAATCAGCTAATTAGGGAACAATAACATATGCCCCCCCCCCCATTTATAAACTCACAAATTATTTATTTTAACCTAGTTGATCTTTTTATGTTCATCGCCATGGGATCGCTTTATGACCCACTGCACTTCAGTTTGCTATTCACAAAATATTCGGTTCTTTTCAGCGCTCATCAAATGCCTCTAGATGCTTTTTAGAAAAAGATGACAAAGACCTCTTGTGTTGTCAGACAGTTAAAGGATGCTCTCATCTCCTAGCAACTAGTTAGCAGCCCACTCTGATAACACACTGCTGAGATGAAAGTCAAACAAAGCTAAATCTGATTACACTGCCAAAATGAGCACAGAACTGTCTCTGGCTAATATCAGGCCAACAGCACCTCACAATAGCCTACTATATTGTTTATTTCAAATAACATGATGTAAGTGGAAAAAACGCCAAGAGCTTTAAGGGGGCTGCGAGTGGGACGTGAGGTTGTGGGTGGGGGGAACAGAGCGGTGTTTGTCTTTTCATTGTTTTCACCGAGCACTGTGAGGCTTTGTTGTATTATGCACTATGGTTATGAAGGTTTTGAAGTCTGAGCTGGTTTAGCTGGATCAAAATGGCAGGTTGTGTACGTGGCCCGTGTGCTAGTGTGTGTGTGTGTGTGTGTGTGGTGGCAGTGAAAGAGGATCAGGATGAGTATTGATCCCAGACGAATGCGTCTCTACTCAAGGTCGCAATGCTTTGAACCTGCACACATTCGCTTATGCACGAAAGGTGAAGAGAAGCTGCTGATCTTATTTAGGAGAGGTTATAACCCTGTCGTCCTGCCTGTGTCAAATTCCACACATTAATTTAGGCCTTTCTCATGCAAGTGACCCGCTCGATCCAGTTCGCCTCAGGTTTCATTTGCATCTCATTTCCAGAGCCCTGCATGCTAATCAGAATAAGCTAGAAACATGGAAATGTCCACATGTGGTCATTTGGTTTTGAGAATCGATGCTATAGAGGGGTTACGGATGGCGAGGAGCGTATCGTGATTGACAGCCTGGGAGTCGGCGACTCGTGAGACAGGTCACAATATTTCGGCTGGCAGTCAAATATTAGCACAACCTTCATGACACAAAGACAGTCTGGGTCAGGAGTATTATCCGCCCAAACACACACACACATACCCAAAGATAGACTCATCAGAGAAAAGCAAGCCCACACAAACAGGACATGACAGTGCAGGTGACACCAGGGGTTTTGAGTTGGGCGTCATGGCAACAGGGGTCAGAGGTGAAAGGAGCGTGCGGCACAGAGAAGATGATGAGAGTGTGTACTGCAGTGAGGGGTAAGACACTGCGTATGTGAGGAAAGGAGCACTTGATAAATAGTGGCTCTGCTCCAAAGGCTAGTGAGCTGCCTTGCTTTATACTTCCTGCCTTCTAAAACGGCATAGAAACTCAAACAGGCCTTCATACATGACTGCTTTACTGAAAAACAACATATTAAATGAGTCTAAACTCTGCCTTAGTTGTTCCACCAACATGGTCATGTTGGTTTGTTGCCTGGTTTAAAGGGGTCACCCTAATATATATATATATATATATATATATATATATAGTTTTCAAACACACTAAATTTATTTATCTCATTGTTGCCATTACTTCTGCTCTCTCTGTCGTTCTGATGGATCAGTGCATTCTGGGATTCCCTTTTCTACACTGCTCTTTAAAATTGTCCAAAATAATAAATGTGTTTCCTTAAAAAGCTGCTGTTAGCCCCTGACTTGCAACAGGGTTTCGTTTAGCTGCAAGTTCACAGTTAATCAGAAATGGCAGCTACATATCATATCTTTGAGGATGATATTTTTGGACCATGTCCTGGGGATCTGACAGCTGTGTGAAATGGGTCATGAACCAGGCAACACAAAATGAAACCCTTTGGACTATGCTGTGGACAGTGACATCATGAAACGCTGTTGATATTTTATGGGCCAGTGAAACTTATTAATATCAAAGGGATTATATATACATACTTACTCTGACCTAAATTTTCCATATGGGTGAGTTTTGCATTACTTGCCCAGCAGAGTTCTTATTAAACTGGCTCCAGGAAATAGACTCCTAAATAGAAAGGAAAGAAGCCCAAACATTTTTATATGGGAGAAGACCACTAACCATTTCAAATGAACTTTAAAGCATGTTGAAAATCTTTTAGAATGTGGAAAGATTTAAGAGTAGCAGAGGCAAAGGAGGCCATAAATGCTTTTCCCTCAGCACACGGCTTAATATACAATTGTAGAAAAAAGTACAGGAGCACAGAGATTTTTTTTATTCTCTCTTCATCTTTCTATCTCTATAGTCTGGACTGAATTGAAGTGGTACCCTGGTGAACTATCCCTCGTTTCTGTACCTCTTTTCCTGCGCTCCCTAAAGGCCTCCGTTGGTTAGCAACCCACACGTCTGATATGTGTTTAAAAAACATCAAAGTACATTATTTAACAAGCATGTTGGAGAGGCAAACCAAGTAAGAGAGAGAGATGGAGAGATGGAATTTATATTCTGAAAATCCTACACAACCCTGAAAATCCTGAAGAAGCAAGAGAGCCAAATAAATTTTGCAAGGTACAAAAACTTTTTAAAACTTTGTCTGAAGTGTATTTATTTATTTATTTATTACTTAGCTAGTCTAACAGAGGGTTTGTTTGTGTCTGTCTTGGCCACTGAGTCATAGTTTAACGCTTACCATTTTCCTCTACTGCTGTGGGAAAAAAACTGCCAAGTACCACTAAGTACTGCTTTCAATACATGGTTAATAAAATCATCATATGCAGACATACGGTTTAGAAAAATATGAACTTATATACATTCCTTTTTCCCAGTCATGTACTGGTTGGGTTTTCTAAATTGCCATAAAATGTGCCGGTTTTATTTTTTTTGTTGAAGATAATGGCTGAAAAGTAGTTTGATCAATAGCATTCAGATATAATTGACCAATTGTGAGATGGCAGGATCTATGGAGAAAAGTAAAAAGCAATGGAAATATGTATGCTTATAATCTATGAGAGCTGTAGAAGTTCAATACAAAATAAAGCTAAGACCTGGACAAATTAGGCAATTTAGAAATCCCAACCAGGACTTTATATTATATTAATAAATATATTACTTATTGAGTTCCTAGGCCACGTGACATTTTACACCCTGAACTATTTTCTTTTACTTTTTTTTTTCTCTCCTATTTTTGTAAAATTTTTATGTAATTTTTTTTTATAATAATAATTTGTATTAATATTATTAAATTGCCCCATTATGCCATTATAAAGGTTGCTTATATTGTTTTATGAGTCTCTTAAAACAGGTTTACATGTATGCAAGGTCAAAAAACACTTCAGTTTTCTCCAAAAATA
>JAUMHI010000065.1:6968315-6995751 GCA_032359435.1 Enteromius unitaeniatus
ATTACTCCAGTCTTCAGTGTCACATGATCCTTTCAGAAATCATAATAATATGCTGATGTTTTATTATCAGTGTTGGAAACAGTTGAGCTGCTTAATAGTTCTTTTTTTTTTGGATTCTTTGATCATTAAAATAAGAGAAGCATTTATTTAAAATGGATAATAATGTTCAAAACATCTAGGTTACGAAGGTAACCCTTGTTCCCTGTAAGAGGGAATGGAGATCTTGCATCGAAGTGGCTCAACTGAAGTGGAACTACGGTTACAGTAGTTTACTGTTTCACTATTGTTCAAAAGTTTGGTATCAGTACATTATTCTTTTTTCTTTGAAAGAAATGAGCATAGAAGCAAACGTCATAGCATAGATTAACATTTTAGAAATGTTTTATATTTGGTCAAAAATTATGTTGTTTTTTACTTGTTATTCATCAAAGAATCCTGAGGAGAAAAAAAGCAAAAAAAATCACAGGTTCCAAAATATATTTGGCTGCACAACTGTTTCCAACCTTGACAATTCTAGTAATAAATCAGCATATTAGAATGATTTCTGAAAGGATCATGTGACACTGAAGACTAGAGTAATGATGCTTTGTATCACAGGAATAAATTACATTTTAAAATATATTCACGCAGAAACCAGTTATTTTATTTTGAAATAAAATTTCACAATATTACAGATTTTTCTGGATTTTTAACCTAATAACTGCAGCCTTGATGAGCAGAAGAAACATCTTTAAAAAACATTAAATATCTTACTGAGCCCAATTTTTTAACGGTAGTGTAGATGCCATCACAAGTTCAGTCAACAAATAATACGGATACATATAAGTACTGAAATATTCACACAGAAAACATTTCTCAGGTGCTGCGTTCTCTTTAAGAGATAATAATCTGGTGAAAACATCTCATATAAGCTCTTACGATACACACAAAAACCCTCTCAGCTCAACCTTTAGCCCTAATAACTGTTAAAGTACTCTAATACATCCATATCCATCCCTCAGTGGACCAATGAGACTCTGCGTCCCCATACAAAAGCCAATCACTGTGAAGTAAATTAATAATGAGCAACAGTTTCCGGCACGTCTCCTGCATCATTAATGCACAGATTCAAAATATTTCTACCTCATGTGAAGACCAGATAATAAATCTTTATTTATCCTTTTGGGACAGTGTAATATTTGCACAATTTCACTTTACTCATATAGCAGATGCTGCAGTTCAGCATGACTCATGACTCAAAAGGGACGCCAGGGCATGAAAAACTTGGTCTGGTTGAAATATGGTTCAGGGCATGGAAAATGTAGTCTGGAGGAAAACAAATTATTTCTGGAGTCTGTAGGGAGTCTGAAGCTCAAGTGAGGGCTGGCCTCCCATGAGGAGTGATGGCTAGTTAGCTAGCTGACCATGATGTTCTGTTCTGACCGTAATGCTTTTCGCATTGCAGGAGTAATGGACTGTGTCTATGGATTTTGAGAAGATCTCGCTGGTCATTTGCTCTCAAATTATTCATTAAGTAGCTAAATACGTGCGACTATTAAGTAGTTGCTGTTATTAGTTGTACATAATGGGCCATTCAACATTTCAACCTCAATGAATTTCCATTACCATAACGATAACATTTAAGCACAAGCAGAATTGCTAAGAACAGAATTAAGAATGTCTGTTAAATTCCAATTCACTTCCTGAATTTGAAATGAGCTAGAACAAAATTAAAATTTGAGTTTTAAGAAGTAGAACTGAAATTAAATTGGGTTTATTACAACTAAAACTACACCATTAAAATTAATATCTAGGCTACTTGAATTAAAATAATTGAAATACAATTTTTGTTATTATTTTATTATTATTTCAGCAAAATTGATTATGTTATTTATTTCATCCTGGTGAACTAAAATTAAGTAAAACTAAAACTAAAGTTGAAAAATAATAGAATTAATAGAGACATTTAAAAATTTGACAAAAATGACAAAAACACAATAAAATTAAAATAATTAATATTAAAATGAAAACAAATTATAAAATACAATTACTTTATTAAATATATTACTATGAATACAATAGTACCTAAAATAATAGTGAATGGAATACGTTTTAAAAATCTTCACTATTACTGCTAGGTATAGGTTTTATGAGGGTTTTTTTTAATATTATATGCCTATATTAATGTTTAAATCTTTGAAATGTGTATTTGTATATGAAGAGTTTATTTGCAAAAACAGTTAACTATGTTTTGTTGCTTTCAAAAAGTATGTTTTTGCATTATGTTTTCATGTTTTTATTGGGTTAGTTAGCTGTTCTTTTTTTAACCTAATCAAAATAACCCAGCTGCAGTTTGATTGATATTGCACAATGGAAAAACATGACTTCTGTTAAGACAGTTTTTGCAAATTAACTGCAAATTTATATATTTATCTGTATAACTGCACTACATTTACACACACACACACACACATATATATATATATGTGTGTGTGTGTGTGTGTGTGTGTGTGTCTGTGTCACAAAAGCACATACTGTATACTTTGAGAGGATTTTATTTCTGTATTTATTTATTTATTTATTTATTTTTATGTTTTCCATATATCAGGAAATAAAATGTTTCTATATATCAGGAAAGATGTACTTGCATTACCTGTGAATTGAGAGTGTATTCATTTGTTTTGAAAACAAAAGAGAAGATTCCTCTTCATGCCTATTCACATTACAATTCAACATCCTGTGGCATGAAACCAACTGAATTCAAATTCACACTCATTATGAATGGGGGCCAGTTCTTTCATTCTGAATTTTGCCTCTTGCGAGGTAGCGCTTCTTTATTAGCTTTTCAGTATAAATTTGTATCAGGTAATGAGCTGATCGAATGTAATAAGAGTTCATGAAGCGGTTTCAGTTTCCTTAATGAGATGGAAGGAAGATAATATCGCAGATAATTTTTTGGTTTGCAGTCCAGCTAACTTTAAAACCTTCCTTAAGCCATCTTATAAAACAACATCACTCGTCCAGTTCCTTTGGTCTAAAATAAATTCAGAGAAAAATAACACTGCCAAAGACAATGCTCAATCACAAAACATACCAATGTGATGAAATTCCCAGGTAACACCAATGTACAAAGATGGGCTTTGTGAATACACCTTTTGACAATTCTGTCATCATTACTCAACCTCATTCCAAAGCGCTATTTCTTTCTTTCTTCAGTGGAACCCAAAATGAAATGTTTTAAGTGAATATGGTCACTTTTTTATAATGAAAGTAAATAAGCTGTCAATGTCTTTAATAGGCAAAAAAAAAACCCTGACTGAAATGTGGCCATTGTTCTACTTCTGCTGTACAGAAGAAGTCAATTAATTTGGGTTTTGAAGAAGTAAATGCATTTATTTTTTTTGGTGAACTACACCTTTAAAGATTATGTTAGGGCTACAGGTTCCCCTTTGTTTCTCCCTCTTTATCTCTTATCTCTCTCGCTCTCTGTCAAGGCCAACCTCTCTGACGTCACTCAGACAGACCGGCGGCTCCACGGTTCGTGTGTGTTTGTGTGTTTCGGCCGGGCCGGTAATGATGAGCAGATGGTGGTGCGCGCTGATGACCAGAGACTCTCTCAGAGCGCGCAGGACATCTGCTCCGTAGACATTCGCTGCTGTCGCAGGCACTCCAAGTGCCAGTTTCCCCGTCCCTGTCCCTGCCTGTCACGACGAGAGACGCAGTCAAGCCCACAAGACAGCAGTAGAATAAGACATCGCCTGAGCAAATTCCCTAATCATAAAATCCGTTTACATCGTCAATTCACACTATTTAAGATTCACAGCTTAAGACGAGCATAATTTCCCCCATCTGATACTCATGACATTTTTGGGCGTAACCATAACCAAATTGGCCTATATTGAATTACTTTATCTGAATTTATTACAGAGATTGCTGGAATACTTGATTCTGATTTTGACCATTCATCTCAAAAACTAATGTTGCCATGTATAAATAAAGGTTCTAGGTGTTAATGGTTAATAGGCATCTATGATCTATATTAAAACATTGGAAGCAAAAAAAATATATATATATATTAATTAATATAAAAAAATTTATATAAATTTTTTTTATATATATATATATATATAATAACCACTTTGACAATTTTTTTTTTTATTTTTTAATATCTTCACACTAAGAAAGGATTGTTCTCTAACTGAAAAAGGTTCTTCAGGAAATCCATGATGATGATTTTTCTATCCACCTTATTCCTAAATACTGAAATAAGCCTTTCCGGTTGATTAGCTGCTACAGGGAAATAGTGAGAAGAATAATGATTTACACTACAAATAATATATGTATTATATTTAAGATAATACATTAAAATAATATGATTTTGTACAGCTAAAAATAGCTGGAAGTGACTGAGACCGGAATCAAGACCCATAAATCCATTTATTATATATATATATATATATATAACCTTGTTATATAGTGTACAAAGGGTCCTTCATATCAGGAAATAGATTATTTAGATGATTCAAATATTATTATATTGTTATACTATAAGGGGAAAAAGTACAAATTCTAAGAAAAGTTAACAGAAAGTAATATTTTCTTTTCTATAATATCTGTAATATTTAACATTCATCTGTCTGTATAATGAGTGTGTAGTAGGTCTGGGTTTTATTGGTCATTTCCTCCCCTCTTCCCACCCACTAAACTCCCATTTCTGGAGTCTTTTTCACATCCCAGGTGTGAAGGAGCAGTGTTTCACGACACTTTAAGAATGGTTCCCACAGATGGTTCTCCTAAACTCTTCAAAATAGAGTATACTGTATTGACATTGAAGTTCCAGGCAAATATCCGTTCAACACAATGCTCTTTATAGCAGGTTACATGTTCGTCACAGAAGTAGAAGAAAAACAAATATAAACCTCTTTTTGAAATGTTGAAGAGTTAATAAAAAGCTAGAGCTATATGTTGAGGTTACTACAAATAACTTCCATGCATTTATTTCTAAAATATTGCTGTAATAAGCACAGTAATTATTCTAGGGTGAAATATATTCACTCATTTGTTCAGTCTCCCCTCACAAAATAATCTATTTTATTAGCAGATGAACGCCTTTTGGATTTATTTAGCAGTAATAACTATGCCTCTACCACTCACATGAGCTCGTTAACCATGCTTACTACCACAACACTGGATTTTCAAAGTAGCCCACCAGCACGAGGCATGCATTTTAAATGGAGGAGTCGCCGATTAGTGTGCATTAAGGGGTTGGGTGGGGTTAAAGAAAGAAGATCTTCCTTTTGTTGTAGTGAAGAAGGCGGGGTCTTGTCTTCTTCGCTGTGACTTCCGGAGGCTGAAGGGGGTGACATAAGGAAAGGAGCCCCTCTCTCTGCAGTACCGGTGACTGCGGCTTAGAGGGCGCCGCTGAGAGCTGCTCTGCCGTAGAAGAGCTCCAGCGAGCGGAGCGTCGGTAGTACCAGACCGAGAGCAGCACGGATCGGTGCCAGAGAGAGACGGAGGAACGATTCTGTCGCTACATGCCGCCGCTACCGCACGGAACATTATAACGCAGCGGAAAACGGCCAACTCTATCGCTTTCTTCATAAAGGACGGGAATTTAAACGATGTACCGCTCGGGAGGCGTGATGCTGGGGCTTCTCGCCGCTCTGCAGGTGACGTTAACGTTAAAACCGAGCGATGCTGCTTATATGTGTATTTTCCGAGGGGCTTGTTAACCGAGGAGGTGCGGAAATAAACGGTTTTGCTTGTTACGGGTTTTCGGTTTATCTCTACTTCACGTCGCGTCCATTTTGCTTGCTGTGCAGTTCTAGGGAGTCGTTATTTTAGTATTCTTTAGTTATTCACATTTATGTTGTGTAGCCGTTAGATTGTGTGCAGCCCCGTTAAAGCGTCCCGTGCCGAACCGGACCCGGATGAATGCGGGTTTTCTTTTGGCACGAGAGGGAAAAGTTGCCCTCGGGGAGGTGATTGGGTCACAATGGTCCCTTTCCGACTGATAAATGTTAGAGTAATGAGTTAATGAACAGCTCGTTGGTGGATGTGCAAATGCGAAATAACCTAACCCAGATATGAGCGATCACTCTGACCCGGATCGGAGAAATGATCGTGCTGTCAGGGTTCGGGTCCGGTGCCCTCTGAATTGCTGAAAATCAGCAGAATTAACATTTGCAGGGAGCAGTCATGCCGTGTTTCCATCATCAGCCTCAATCGCGAGCAAATTGTTGTGATGCAACCAAACTGCATGGCTGTAAAGTTAACATTTGGCCATGTTTTTTTATTGTGTTTGTGGTTGTGACCTCGTAAATGTTTTTAAAGTGTTACATTAATGTCGCGATTTACTACTGTTTGCTTGCTATGTATCGGTTCCACATGTTTAGAAACGCGCTGCTGTTTGATAGCGACGCGCGAGCGGTGACCGAGTCGTTCTTGGGAGTCGAATCTTTTTCGGTGAATCATTTGAGCGAACTGGGCCGAGTTCTCGAGCCAACAACTCACTGATTTATTGAATATAACGAGCCTGGTACAAAAAAAAATAAAGTGCTGATGGATACTAAAATACAGAGCTGTTGTATCAATCATGTATCTGCATCATGACTGCAATATTTATTAAAACATGATTAATAGAATGTTTATAGCACGCTATATACAACATACAATCATTGCATTTTTAAATTTGACTTTTAAACCAGTTTAATTGTAATTTATCTATATTGCACTATAACAGCAGCTTCTGATTCTTCATGTCAGCAGGGCCGCTGGTGCAGCTCCATCTAGAATCATTCGCTCTGTGTGGATGTGCAGAGGCAGCATATTGCTAAGCAATTGCTGACAGGACAGTTTAAAGTCAGATTTTCAAACACACCCCTGTCGTGCCAGCTTTATATAGGCGTTCTGCAGATATATCATCACTGAGGCAGCTGGAGATGACGACATCAAAACCTGATCGTGATGATCTTTGTTAGCACAAAAGCAAATGTTTGATGGGTCGTTGTGTGTAGGACATTAAGTCGGCATCCACCGAGCTAACAAGTAATTAACATGTTTG
Source organism: Enteromius unitaeniatus (assembly GCA_032359435.1). NCBI lineage: Eukaryota > Metazoa > Chordata > Actinopteri > Cypriniformes > Cyprinidae > Enteromius > Enteromius unitaeniatus. The sequence continues at coordinate 6,975,358 of JAUMHI010000065.1, forward strand.
ATAAATTGACTGTGGGGCTATTAACAAACACAGCCAGCCGTCTTCTTCAAGCCTCTGATCTTATTCCAACACAAAGAGGCTGTTTCACAGTGGACGTCACCTTTGATCTTCTCGAGGAGCTTTTAAAAACCAAATTCACCTACACCGAGAGCCTGACTTTGTGTGTCATATCAGATGCTATCAAGACGTTTGAATTTTTTCAATAAGACGAGGCGAGCATGAATAAGGCTTTGTCCTGCGCGCCTGTTTTAAACGTAAACCATAAAGGAGGGTTTGTGACTTGTCGCCGGAGTGCTTTCGCCAGCTGCGCGAGTGTTTGTGTTTTTATGTGTTAAGTGCTTGGCCAGACCGTGCCGTTCAAGGTAGAGCGTGCGTAGCCTGGTCAGCTCTGCTTTTTTAACGTCTCGCCCTCCTGACCTCATCAGTCTAATTACACCCACCTCAAAATAACAGATGCCCCAGCGCCGGAGGGGGAGGAAGTGAGATAGAAACCACTCACTATCCTTGAATGAAGAGAAATGGAGCAACGCGGTAAATCGTCATGCAATGAGCCTTATTTAATTTCGCCGATCTGCTGCAAATTAGTGAGTAATCGGTGAAAAATACAATAGCGTTGCTATTTCAAAGAGTTCATTTGGAGCTTGATCAATGCACTCTGGAAAGTCTCATCGCCGGGCTTTTCTTGAGCAGAGTTCTGCCTCATTTCCTCTGTTTATGGTGAAAGAGCGTGATCGTTATGTCCATCGATTCCTCTTGGGATATTTGGCTCTCGCCGTGTAGGTTAGCCCGTGCTGTTTATTAATCAGCGTTAATCGGGGATTCATTTGTCTGGTGCTTTTGTGCTTTTGGGCAGGTGGCGGTCCAGGGCACGGGGGCGATGCCGTGTCAGCCGGGTTTCACCGAGAACGAGTACAACGTCATGACTGCTGACGTCATCACCGAGGGACAAGTTCTGCTGAAAGGTAAACAGAGATGTTTGCATTCATTCTCCTAATAAACCACAATCGCTCCCTCACCAGGCTTCGGTTTCCACCCCGATTCTGCTGGGAAGAGAAAGAGAGAGAGAAGGGAGGATGGGGGGAGGGATGGGTTTATGTGTGTATGTGAAAGAACGAGATAGGGGGAGGGGGGTAAGTGTTAGGGTTGCTTTAGCGGGGGGTGTTTATAAAGGGGGATATGTGTGTGAGGCAAGGAAGAAAAAGAGCAGCTCAGAGTTTTGGTGGAATGTGATTTGAAGGGTCAGAGTGTGAAATATTTGGGGGGCTGACTCGCCCTCCCCCACCATGCTCGAAACCCCCCTGCTGTGATCAATCGCATTGATTAGACAGCCCATATCCATGCAGTCAGTCGATGGCACAGATCCCAGTCAGCCATCTCAATGTATTCAGTCAATCCGGCAGGGGCCACGTTTGTGCTGCGGTTGTAAACTTTGGAGGCCTTTTAACATCCGTGCTTCACGTCTAATTACAATAGCGTAATAAGAGCATGTTTAACATTTTGAGTAGAAAAAGAACCTAAATCACCAGTTACACACGTGATTCAGCCGAAATCGGTTATTGCAGAGTTGGCGAAATTAAATTTGGAGCCGGAATAGCTTTTAAAAGAGCTGAACGTTTTGAGTCATTTGGTGGATTGGACTGTCCCTGCTGTTCAAGGTGTCATGTTCTCAGGTAATAAATGAAACCAGCCATAGTAAAGTTCTTTGGCACCAAACCACCTCCTGATATTTCAGCCAGAATTCAAAAAAAAGAAATAAATAATTGGTGGTGGTGGTGAAAAATGTTTAAATGTTTACAAAGTAACACATATTTTTTAGTAGAGTCTGAAAGGATTTTCTCATACTTCAGTAAACTTAAAGCTGCAGTAGCTCTAACAGTTAGTAAATAGAAATGGATGAGTCTAGTGGAAGAACATTGTAGCCGGAGCTACTTCTCTTTGTTTATGTCTATGATGAGTCACACAGGGACCGGGCCGCTCTGCAGTGGTGCCAACCCGAACCAGAACCAGTCTAAAATAGTGTGATTATAAACACTGATTATTTGGAAACATGGATTCATGATGTGCTCGCTTATTCACACACACAGAAAAAAACCAGACTAAAGCTTGTAGCATCATTTCTGGTCAGAGTGAGATCCTGTTGTGTTTACCTGTTGTGTGTTGAGTCTGAAACAGTCAAACCTCGCTGTCAGGGACATGCCAATTAAACCATTGTTTCAGTCAAATGATATTTCACCCTCGAAACGATTTAGTCTGAAACCAAAAGTGCTTTTTTTTTGCTGTTTCGGCGAGATACTATCTGGTTGTGCGACACTAAGCAAAATATTTTTGTCCCGGAGAGCCTTGGAGTTGTTCTTTTTCTTGTCTGAAAGTGTTACGCGACTTCTAACAAGCGACATATTTTTACATTTCCATATCGTTGACTTATTCATGGGTTACTGTGGAAGAGAGAGTCGTGGAATACGAACAGACGGTCACAAGCTGTAGCTTTGTGCCTCTTGAGGTCTATTTGCGAACTGTAGGACACACACACTCACAAACACACACACACACCTGTGACAATTACAATAAAAGTAATAACACTTGCTTTAAATTTCACACTGAGAGTCGACATATCACACCCTGATAGGAATTTCCCAAGTGAGTGTGTGTGTGAGTCAGGAACTGCTGATGGCCGAGTTTCATGCACACAAAGACTGGTCATTTGATCTCACAGTTGACTCAGTGATTCATTTCCGATGTCCTTTTCTGTAGAAAGGTGAGCTGTATCGCAGTGGCCACACAAAACACAAAAGCGGCTCTCGTTTCATTACCATTTCAGCCTGTACGGTTAGCAAGTCAATGTGAACTCTGTTACGCACAGTGCCTTTCACCAAAGAACGCAAAAATTCGCTTCCCATCATCCTCCTCCCTCCCCCCTTCACTCTTTCTCCATCTCCCCCCTCCTGACAGAGGACTGGGGGAGCCTCTTGTTAAACATGAGGTGGATGTTTTGTGTCGCTGGCATTCATTCATCACATCCTTTTTAGGCAAATGACTTGGGGATGAAGACTTTCTCTTCTCCCCTGCAGCCTCTTTTTCACTCTCTCCCCTCGGTCCCTCCTTTTCTTTTAAAGTGGGACAGAGGAATGTACAGTTAGTGCTGTCTCACTGAGCCCACTTGGTGATTCCTACCCAAAGAATGTGCTTATGCAGTCTTTGCAGCTCTGAAGGATTTTAATTCGCTTCCTGTGGGTCTGGAAGATGTAGATAGAAAGTGAAAAACATGGCTTTTTTTCTTAGTCTTTTGACTGTTTATTGCGTTTTGATATTTGTATGCCAATTTACCACAGCCATTGTTTGCTAAGCAGATTTAAAACGAGTAATGTAAGAAATAACCCCCAAAAAAAACTAAACAAAGCTTTTTTTTAATAGTTTTCATTTATTTTATATATATATATTTATATATAAACACAGCCTTATCGGTTAATTGGACAGAGGGACAGTTTATAATAATTTGTGAAGATTTATTAAAAATACAAAGTCCTCCAGTCAGTTTTGTTGATTTGAATTTTAAAACTTTCCGGTGAAGACTTTTGTTTCGCTTTTTTTTTTGGAAACCTAATGGCCAAATAAAAAGTTGCCAGCAAAACTTTTCCAAGTTGCCAGCAAAACCATCTGAAACATATGATGCGTATTCACGGTATGCACAGCCCTACATGCCAGTAAACCATTTTTTATTCTTTTGGGCCTCCTAAGCCTCCTCTCAAGCTTTCATCTGTTTTTCTTTTCCTCATGTAATTCTCCCATTTCTTCTGAACAGAGATCCTGCTTTGAAGTTTTAAGACAAACTTGTTTTACTAGAGGAGTCATTTTGTAACTTTTTTTTTCCCCATGAAAAACCTTACTCAAGCCTCTTTTAACCACTGAGAATGTGCACTCCACGAATTTCTCTCTCTCTCTCTCTCTCCGTGTCCTCCTTGTGTTCACAGGAACCTGTTTTTACCTCGTTTGATCTGTTTTAAAACAGGCGAGAGCAAATGATCAGAGGAAGATGCAGTAGGTGAGAGGTGATTACCGTATCGCACGCATCGCACCGTGCCGGAAGGCGGTGTTTGTTTTTGATCACTTCCGATCAGAGCCGACAAAACCCAACTTTCAGCTCTGCCTGTTTTTGTGAACAAGTGAAAGAGCCGAAAAACAATAATGAGTCAACACAGCGAGGGGGGAGAGAGTGACAGAGACAGACTGTCTTTTTTGTCTGGCCATTGTGGGGGCTGTTGGTCACTGAGATTGACCAATCAGGACGCGGCTGTGAGGTCATCAGCATGCGGTTCACTGCTCCTCAATGGGCCGACTGAGGTGGAATTAAAGAACGGTTACGGGAACACAGAGAGCAAAGGGAGCGAATGAGAAACAAAACAGAGAGAGGTAGATTTGGGGGGTGGGCACTCCTGGTGCTTTGTCCCTTCAGTGTTTTTAAATTTAATATGAAGTACCTAATGAGCTGTCTAAAGATTACCAAGCGTGCTATTGTCTTATTTGTTCAGGCACCGAAATTCTTTGTTGTGCGCGTATACATGTGATAATGAGCTGACATTTTTAATTAACCAAAAAAGAACCATAAAAACCCTGGGTGAGAGGACGCTTTGCAGGAGTGGATTGTTCTCTGCTTAGTTCACCATCAGAATTTGAGTCACAGGGTTCAGTTCAGGCCTAATTCGCCCGTTTACTTGAGTGACAGCGCGAGTCACCCAGTTTGACCTTTGCTGTCAAAGTTTTTAAAGATCACATCGCCAACGACTGCGCTTTCCATCTTCATTTTAAGCTATAGTTCAACCAAAAATGAGAAATGAAATGGTTTACTCAACCTCATGTCGTTTCAAACTTGTGTGACTTTCATTTTCCTGTGGACCGAGAAAAATATATATATATGTTTTTTAGTCTGTTTATTAAAAGTAAAAGTAATTGCAGTTTGGAAAATTATGAAGGTGACTAAATAACGACACAAGTTAAAACAAAAAACATATATTCACCCTCATGAAACTAATAATACAGGTTTGGAACATCATTTGGAACAACAACAAGAACAAAAACTGACATTTTTGGGGTAAGATGGCCCTTTAAAGACTGGAAAAATATGCACAAGCCATTATAGAAAATGCAACAGGAGGACGGGCCTTTATTAAAGGCCTTGTGGAGAGGTAGTCTGTGTTAAAGAGGTAAAGTAGAACAGATGAGAGTAAAACATGACCTCTCTAAAGCCTCTCTGCATACGGTCAAACCTCTCTCTCTCTCTTTCTGTAGGATTTGGCCACATGGACATTACCCTAAATCGATCTGGCAAAACAAAGACCCTAAGAGTATTGATCAGAGCATGCATGTGAGAAACCAAAGAAAGAGAGAAGAAAGAAAGGATTAATCCTTGGCTAGTGAACCTGGGAAAGAATAAAAGTAGACCTTCAGAGGTTACAGTTCAGTATAAATTGGGGTGGTCTGTACCAGACATACCAGGACGACTGTAAACCACGAGATCTGGCGCTCTCTCATTAGCGTCTGTGTGTATGTGCACCTGTTAATGTTGCGTTAAATCACTGTAAAAATCTCAGTTTCAGCACCACAGTGTTTCTTTAGTCAGCTGGGCTCAAGGTTTGGTGCGACGGGGGGAGGAATGAAACCCTTCCAGTGTGACATCAGCCCTTTCCACAGATATTTTTAGAGAAATGCTTTGCTCTAACTCATAAGCTGTATTTTCAAAGAGTAAGGAATGACATCAGACATGACTCAAGCTGTGTTCGATGGTTATCATTGGCTGCTTATGGAGCTGGATTGTAGTTTTGGCAAAGCTTAAGCAGGGATCAACAATAAGGATTTTTTTCTCATGGCCCAGTCTGGCCAGTGGATCAGATTTGCACTCACCCTGCCAACATTTTAACACAGAAGTGTTAAAAAAAAATGGGCAAATAAAAGAAACGTATTTTACGTAAAAAGTAAAATATTATATCAAATAGATAATGAGCAACAAATGTAATATATCTGTACTGTTTAGTATTTAATATTTAACATTTTTAATAAAATAATTTGAAAAATACATATATGGCACTACCTCCCTACATAGTTAAATTTGTTATATAAAATATGCAGTTTATTAAAATTAAATGCAAATATACTATACACTATGATATTAAGAATACATTTAAATATACAACGTAAATATAAAACATGTTAATGTATTTATATAAGATAAATATAATCTATTAAAATTAAATATAAAGTAACTGCAACATTTGACTATGAAATGTAAAATATAAATGTTTAATATTATAACATTTATTTTGTATTTGATTTAAAAATATAGTTAATAAAAAAACTGATTTGTTTATAATTTTTTAACCCATTCTAACTTTTGTTAGATTATAATTTTGTTTCTTATAATTGTTTAGAATAATTATATTATAATATACAATATATTAGACTCAAAGTAAATATTGATATAAAATATAATATATTTAAATACATGTATGTGTTAATGTATTTTTTATATAATATAAAATGTAAAAATAAAATATATCATTTTTGTTTAATATTTCTAATTAGTTGACATTAAAGAATTCAACAATCATCAGAAAAAGAAAAAAAAAAAAAATTATGAAAGCACCTTAATAACAAATGTAATACATAGTGACAGGGCAACAGTGACCAACAGAGCAAGTCCTGTTAACTGTCCCAAACTCTCTCCCACTGGGCCCGGACTGTTTTTATTGTCGACTCGTTTTTTTTTTCCAGACTGCTCAAGGGTGTTGGAACGCTAAGCAAACACAACCATTCAGTCCTTCTCTATCGGTCCCTCTCTCACGTGCACATGTAAGCCCCTTTTGACTGTTGGGGGATTATTATTGGGTGCTTTGGTGTCATGGCAACTGTCTGATTCCAATCTCTCAGGCTCTTTTTGTTGTCAGAGGTCAGGTGACCCATAAACTCTGTTGTCTCTAATTTTGCGCACAAATGTATTTCTCACACGCATGCTTTCAAATGACACTGCGCGACTTCATACAGGATGCCCTAGTTTCTGCAGTAATGATGGATTCCTTCCCACTGTGCTGACCATATTGGATGGAGGGGAGGGGTGTAGAGAGGAGAGGAACAGGAGAAAAAGAGGAAACATGGGTGTGGTTTGACTTTTCATACTCTGAGGATTATTGATCGTCAAACAGAAGGCATTTTAGACATCATTTATGCAGTAATGGTGTTTAACCGCAGGAAACGGGTGATTATGTGGCATGTATGCTAATCATAGCGTGGTTACGCGGTGAGACTAAGAGATCCCCATCGGAACGCTACTCTCGCTCTGTTTCTGAGCGTGTTTCTGCAGCACTGGCTGTAAAAGGCTGTTTTTGTGTCATCATAGGCTGACCGCTGCTAAACAGAGCCCGCGGTTCAGAAGCCCACTGCTCACGATCTCTCCCACACACACACACACACACACACACTGGTCAGTGGTGCTGACCTCTACGTGCCTGGAGTTTGCGGTTGGGTGCATGCCTGGGTGACTGTGTGCTGCAGCGTTGGGAAAACGCGGGGGCGGCTCAACTACACTGAAGTCTGGTTTCAATCATCAGGCCGAGGCAGGGGCTTTTGGGGGAGAGGATAATTGAGAGATATGAAGGTTTGATCCAAATACTGGAGCGGAATGGAGAGCACAGTCAGGGTTTACACCATGTTACAAGGGATGGGTCAAGATGACCAGTCAGTTAGAGGACTAGTCCATCCAGATCATCTTCTTTATTGTTGCTATTATTCATTTATTAGTTTTGTATTACCATATCTATTTTTCATGTAATAAAAATAAAGTATACCATTTGTTTTGTTCATAAAATAATAATAATAATAAAAGTAAACAAGAATTGATTTGAGTGATGAGACTAAATAATGATAATTAGTATTATAATAAATAAATACAAAATAATAAAAGTAATTACAATAGATATATATATATATACATAAATAAATATAACAAATAATGGTCATATTATTATTGTTATTATTATTTTATTCCTCATATATATTCTATGTATATCTTTATATTTATTTATATTTTAAATGCAATGCAAAGCAAATAATTACATGTTATAAATATGTGTGTGTGTGTGTGTGTGTGTGTGTGTGTGTGCCAAGTCTTTTTTTGTGTGATTTATAAGGTAAAGAGGATACTTGATATCTTAACAACAACCATGTTGTGTTTCATATTAACTGAGTAAGACCATGTCAAAGATTTAAATCATAATGAAATTTTTGAAATCAAATTTTGATGCTTGTTATCTCATAATTAGATTTTGAGCCTGGATCCACAGAGAGGTTCACATATGCATATGTAGCACAGTATATAGTATACTATCAATTACTTAACTAGTTAACCAAGCTTTTAAACTCTTAACTATTTAACTATTTGCAATAGTTTACTTTTCTAGTAAAAAGTCTGAAACCAGGCAAAAACAAATGACTGGATTTAATGTTTTTCCTGTTCGTTTTAGACGGCGTTTGCGAATTTATGAATCATTCCTGAATCCTGTTAGTGTGTCGCAGTTACATGCAAAGGCCAATTATGATGTCATCAATACCATCCCAATGATTCACAGCGCTCATAAACAAAACAGCACAGTGCTAAAACAGCCCACTGAATGGAGCGATGCTTTTCTCCCTGTGTGTGTGTGTGTATAGATGCGCTCCTATGGCCGTGGTCTATTTCATGCTCTGCCAAATCTCTCCTTCTCCCATCCTGCAGAGGGAAGATACGGGACACACACATTTAGCGTACAGTTGTGTGTGTGTGTGTTGGATGGTTAAAAAATGCCTGGCAGGAGCTCTTCTAATGCTTTATTAGTGTTTATGTTGCCTTGACTTGTGGCATGCGTGGCTACCGCAGACATCGACGCACTTCAAATACACATTCCAGTGAACCCAGCAGACGTTACCCCGTCTCCGTTCAAAACAGCCTCCCCCTCACCCCTAATCTGGCTGGTATTTGTGTTATTCTAATCTTCATCCATAAAGGGTCGCAGCCGTAGACGTAATGGTGCATGAGTGTGGGAGCTATTATTCGATAATGGTAAACGACGGGTTAATCCCATCCTAATGACATCTGACTACAACACTGGATTTCCGTTTTGCAGATATGCATGTGTGTGTGTGTGTGTGTATATATGGATGTATAATGCCATCAGAGCCCACCGGTTGACAGCTGTAAGTACCCCCTACCCTCAAACCCCCCGACAATCAGGATAAGCCTAGATCGGTATGTCTCAGACAAATGCGTCATTTTTTCCCCCTCCGTCTAAGTGTGTGTGTGTGTGTGTGTGTGTTTTTACAGGAGTTAGGATAGCCGACATCAGAGAGGGGACAGCTGGACTGGCATGTGTCCATCCCCGCTTCAATACGAATGCTCTCATCCCATCATTATTACTCTCTTCCTCTCATTCCCCTTCTCCTCACACCTCTGCTTCTGCTATCAGCTCGTGCACTGATTTAGGTGTGTCAGCAGCTAAGCGAGGAGGGAGAGAGTGTGAAGTGGAATTCTTGCGTTTTCCCGTAAGATGGAGGGATATATTTGGATCGGGGTAAAGCTAGCATGACCTTAATACAGGACAATGGATCGCAGCTGTGCCCGATATGGGTCCGCTTTTGTAAACGCACACACGCACAACAGGAGAGGAAGGACCAGCGATTAAAAATTATTTCTCTGGTGTTTAATGAGAAAAGACATAGCTGGCACCGGAGTTAGCGGGTGCAGGAGGTGATAATTGAACCGGCTCATGTGACTTCTGTTCTCCAGCTTAAAGCAGTAGTTCGCCCCAAAAATCATTTAGTTAGTCTGGTGACAGTCCAAGGCTGTGTTGTGAAACACATAAATAAAACACAAAAGCAGAATGGACAAGCAGCTCTTGACATTGAATGTCATACATTAAAAAGCACAGCATTATCAGAAGGAGTAGTTCATACCAATCGTGTGCTGTATTGCCTATAAATTATTTATATCTGGTTAAATTCTGCATTAATATGTGCTTGTTTGAGATGCTCGATTGGTGTATAAAATTGAACACAAACTATCAAATAAACTTGATTACTACTTGGCCGTCGTGCATAAAACAAAAAAACCTGATTTCGATTTAGTACTAATAATGAGTGTGTTTGTTTTTATCAACAATAAATTTAACTTCAATCTTATACATTTGATTATATGATTCAAGGCGTATTTGAACTGTTGCCTTTTAAGTGAATAAAGTGTCTTAAGTGTTTGCCGCTTCCCAGCAGTCTGAATAAATGTATTTTGAACATATGATTATTTAAATAAATAGATTTAAAAAAAAAAAAAGTTAATAACAAGCTACGCGATGATTTTTATGAATGTACCTACTATAATGAATTGGCCTCATGGCTTTGAATAATCGCTAAACATTCACCATCTTCCTTTTTGTATTGCTTGTATTTACATTTCTACATTTGCATGTTTCTCATTTATCTGCTAATAAACAATAACTTTCTGTGATGAACACTTGAAAAAAAAGTTCCTGTTGTTATATGGCCATGCTTAATTTGAATTATGCCACATAGTAATTACTGTAAACATCCTCTTGTTGAGGTTTCCAAGATGGCCAGCGACTTATTTCATTTGTGAGCTACGATTTTTCCAAAGGAAGACTTAGTGTTACTCTGTTTTTGGCATTATAAATCACCATTGACTTTCACTGTATGAAACAGAACAGCTTGGACTTGAATCCGGCTTTCCTCTGAGGGGCCATCTCAAAACTTCCAGCGTTGACATCATCTCAGTCTGTCTCCCTCGGCCTTGATCGCCGTGTTTCTCTCTCTCTTTCTCACTCGCCCCTGTCTGTCTCATCCTGATATTCCCATCTTTGTGTTGTATTGTCTCACCCTTTCCTTTGAAGCGACGTTTACTAGTGTACGCTCTCGCGGTTTTTACACTCAGCCGTTCCTCAAAGGAGACGAGCTTTTGTGTCTTTTGTTACGTTCTCCGTCGCCCCTTTTCTGAGCCCCACTTTTATTCCACTATCACCTTTCGGTCTTTTATTTTCACGATACTCTATCACCTGTGCGAATGCCACGGTTAATGCGGCGCCGCCCATGTGCTGCAATGTTTCAGCTGGCATCTCTGAGCGTTGCGGCTACGTTCTTGCAATGTTTCCCATATGGCCGGAGAGGTGAGAGAGTGGGCTTCCCTCGAGCCAGATTTATTGGCCCCATATTGATGTCCTTGGGCGTTGCCGATTGATTTGACACGGCCGACATTGTTTTGCGAGCCTGGGGGGAGGTGTTTTGTGGCCGAATGAAACTCTATTCCGCCCCTTTACAAAAACCCTTCCAAGCTGGAGGCCTTGGGGTTGTCAGGGGCGACCAGCACGGAGCTAGGCAACCTGGCCTAATTCGTCCCATTTGGCTGAGCTCGGTTGCGCAGGGACTATTGTTCCTGAGTCAACAGAAAACTAGCCAGGCGCAAACGTGACCGCACAGCCGGAGGAGTCTTTGACGTCCACTACAAATCAAAAGCGTATGCTTGTCCGGGAGGGATGTTTGATAGTTTTATCTGCGTGTTACATCTGCACATAGTTATGTAATTTGAGAATTCTGAAATATATCTCTTGCTTATTTTTCTTCTGCTCGGTCGGCGATAATCCTCACACACACACACACACACACACACACACCTCCCGGCACACATATCAAAGTACTAAGTCCGCCCTTGTCCGCAATACTGTATCCCACTGTCTCCCCAGCTGTCACCGTTCACACACAGAAGCTGACACACTTATGCTAACAGACACCGAAAGCATTTGCTCTTCTGCTCGCAGCGGATGCACGAAAGTCCATTAAAACAAAGGCCCGTGTAACTTTATTCCAGACATTTGCTTTTTTGTGCTCGCAAAGGCAAATCGCAGTGCGTTCAGGCACACACACGCTCCTCCACTGCGGGCTTGCTTATCTGGGTCAGCGCTTGTACAAATCTCATTACACTCCAGTCTGCCATCCTGATGCATTATGGGTAATGTAGTTCTGACCCAGTATTAGAAGCAACACCTCAGGCACACGCATTACTTTATAACTCCATGGGATTCGATTTGCTTTTAGCATTTGTAGTAGGCATACACCCTCCCTTTGCCTTTAAAAAGGGTATCGGGTGTCTCACAGAAGGAGCGTCGATAATGAAAGACGATCCTCCGTTGCTCGTTTTGGCGCTGTGAACGTATTTGAAACCTCTGTAGGCTCGCTGGAGTCGTGTTTCTCACAGTCTGCCTGTATCGTTGACGCACCTGAGGACAGGTACTTCCCTTTCTTACACACCCTGTTCAAAAGCCTTTCAGCTCTGTTTTTCAGTGGGATGCTTCTCTCTGAACTGCAGGATCTAATGGGCATCTGTTGAACAGGAGGTTATGGATTTCTTGCTAGTCGAAAAAAATCAATATCCGCAATTCTGCACCCTCACCACATCCGAGTGTGCAAAATAGCAAAAGTGGTTCGCTCGCAATTTCGTTTGCATCGTATTTGGGCCTCGTCTGGGACGCTATGCAGATAGAAAAATATAGTTTCACCGTGATTCTATATAACAGGGTTTTTTGGTTTTGTGTTGGGGTTGGTGTTTACGTACCTTTATTGACAGAGGAGGTTTTATCACCCTCGTCCTCGGCTGCTGTGTCAGATGAAGAGATCAAGGAAGAACCTCTTAAACAAATAACGCCGGGATGCCAACACGCATGGCACGCACGCACTATAAATTTAATCAGGGCTTGAGCTCAAATCACTATTATTTTCCCGGGAACTCAAGATTTGTGGAAGTCTAATCCTGCTTTTGTCTTCGTTTGTTTGCAGTTTGCTTTTTCAATCTGTGCTTTCTAAATACAGATTAAAAGAAACACTCGCGGCACGCAGGTACATACACAAACACCGGCGTGTTTTATAGAACAGGCAGATCATAAAATGTGTCGTCGATTAAAGGGACTGTTTTCACCTCAGGCAGGCAGATATGTTAACGTACACACTGCTGTTTTAAAATCTTGGAAAATTACAGTATCATCCACATTCATGGCTTGCAGATGTTTGCAGTTTTTATGCTGTTTGTTATTTCCTGTCAGTGTTTGTGATACACAATGAAGAGCGATTACAGTGGTCAGCGTTACTGACCCGAGGGAGTCTTCAATCACTCACACACACATAATCTGAAGCCTGTATAATCCCCTCCTCCCTCCATCAACCTCCAATTAATGATTCCTGTGGCTTACCATCCATTTTACATCAAACTCTGAACACTTGAAGGAGTATTTGCAGGTTCACAACGTCCCAGAAAATGCAAGTCTTTAAATTATTTATGTGCTTCCTTTTTTTAAATGCGGGAAACTGGAAATATCACAATTTTTATTGCGTTTCACAGGCCTTAAAATGTCATGAATGATAACTGTATAAAATCAAATAGAAAAAAGCTATATATATATATATATTTTTTTTTTTTTATTATTATTATTATTTATTAATTTTTAGATTTTCAGATAGCTATTCAGTTAAACTTTGTATCAAATTTGAGTGAATTTATTTATTAATTTAGTTAATGTTTGAGTAAAGGTCAGGGAAATGTCATGGAAATTCATTGGTCAGAAGGGGTGGAAAGTCAACATGTCATTTTTTACTCCTGTTTGTTTATTACCTCTTTTGCTGCTGAACTATAATAAAAGAAGCTCTCCCTGAATTGCTCCACTAGTCCTGTCTTTGTACCGATGTCCATTCATGGTACTGCAGTGCTTTGTGCTGCTATAATGCAGCAAATGCAGGTTTTTCTGCCGTGTCACTATCATTGTGTTTCTGATCCTTAAACAGAATCAAGCCTGTGACCACCACCATGTGCACCGAGAGGGACATATTAATATTCAGATCAATATGGTTTTCAATGAACAGTCCTTGCTTCAGGTCAAACTACAGTAACCTGACCACATTTAAGAAACAACAGCAGAGAGATGCTTTAAAGACAACTTGAAATCCAAACTAAATGTAGTTTATTAATAAATGTCCCTTAGATTTACTGTACACCAGTATGCGCTTTGATCAAATTCTACACATTTCAACATACCCAAGGCCAGGTGCAAATGAATTAATATCATAATCTAACATGTTTTCACTTTGCATGACCCAATCGAATACTAAGAGATACAATCCCGCTCTACATTATTGCCTGCTGAATGTTCTGTTTCACCCTGAACTACCCTCATTACCACACTTAAATGAGTTGTGAATACCATTTTAAGTTTGCTTTTCTGAATGCATAATAAAAAGACATATTTCTCACATTTTCCTGCTGTATTAAATGAGAGTACTTCACGTGTAGGAGACATGATAACGTACAGGAGGCAGGGGGAGGTGGTGGCAACTGTAATGTCTGTCCATTGACGCGGCAAATTTCGTGACCCAGTCAGCGTCCCCACAGGCAGCGTTGTCACAAAAGCAATTTTCTGGGTTTTCAAACCCAAACTATAGTAATTGTCATGGACATTTGGTCACACATTATAATAGGCTCCATGTTATAGTGCAATTATCTGAGTAAATACAGAATGAAAGTCTCAAACAACATGTAATATGGAATTATCGAAACCGTAATGAAGACGCTTGCAATTAATTTGTTTTAAATGTATGAATTAGCTCTGAAAAGATGAAGCCGTTTGCTATGAAATGGTGTGATATTTCACAATTTCTGGTCAAGGTGTTGAAATGTGCTTGCAGGAGTTTTGAGTTTGCTTTCGTAGAGTATTGAATGTGCTTGACAACAGTTAGTTACACATCAGTTTTTGTTCGTATATTGAGTAAAACAACAGCGTGTGAGGACGGACAGCAAAGGAATGCACTGCCCGTTTTAGGTCCTCGGGATCGGGCTGGCGTGGCGCCCCTGCCATATGCTGCATGTGTGTGTGCTTTAGTGTGTGTGTGTGTGGCTCTGCGCACGGTCATAAATCCTAAGTCCTCACAGACACCACCAATCTAGTGAGGTCAGAGGTTAAAATGACTTTGCACGCATGCGTACATACACAAACACACATGCAAAACTGAAGCGTCGCACGAAAAAATGATGATTGAAAAAGTAACCTAAAGGCCCTTAGTGCTATTATGATGCAGAATGAATAATTGAGGTTGTCTGTGACAGGGATTATCCACTGAATGCCAGAAAATGTTGTGTTTTTTTTCCCCTTCAGTATCGCACATTTTATTTGTGTCTATTTTGGAGGTGTCTGCTGTATTGCCATTTATGGTTATAAGCTGACAAGTGCTGTGCATGTGAAATGTGGGGTGTAGTTGTTGTATTCTGGGTTTCGCTAGCACTACACACCTTCTAGACACTAGTGCAAAGCATTTGTTAAAACTCAGCATTTGCATGTAAATCCAAAATATTCAAATGGTGATGTCATACTTGTTAGCAGGGAGTAACCAAATGACCCGTTCTGAAATATACCGTGGTGCAGTGAATCAGATGGTAGATGGTAATTGGATTACCATATGGTATTTACATGGCACTCATTAGATTAACATAAAGTACTGCAGGGTAATTAGAAAACAAGCTTTCCGTGGATATATGGTTTGTTAGGATAGGACAATATCTGGAAAAGATACAACTATTCAAAAGTGAAGGTGTTGAGAAATAAAGTCCAAATAAAGTTTTTAGCCATGCATATTACTAATCAGAAATTTAGTTTTGATGTATTGTGATTGGAAATGTCCAAAATATCTTCATGGAACGTGATTTCGATATCCTATTGATTTTTTTAATAAAAGAAAAATCGATAATGTTGACACATCATTTTATTTTCGATTTTCTATTCTATTTTCTTCTTCTTTTTTTTGCCTAGATATTTATTTTGCTTTGTTTTAAAACATTTGATGTTTTAGATCATTTGAAAGAAAGCTTATCAGAGTTACATGACGATATACAGCATATTGTTTTTACGTTGTTTGTAAAAGGGGAAGCTAGTAAAAAAAAAAAACAAATGTAAAAAACGATGAGCTGTTATTTATTATACTGAAAATCATCCAGTTCTGTGGATCAATTAAATAAAGCTTTTTGTTACACTGACATTACATTAGTGTGAGAAAAGGTAAGAGGCAGAAAACGCGTGTAATGTCGCTGTTCTCTCTACATGTGTTTATCTGAGCGCGTGTGCATTTGCATGTGATCAAGTCATTTAACAGGTTTAGACTGAGCCTAATCAAGCGTGAGATTCACCATGTTCTTTTGATCTAAAGTATAAATCTGAACAAATGAGGAAAGAGACAAGAGGATGTTTTAAGGGGGAACGTCATATTCTCTTCCTGTGTTTTAATGGCTTTGTTTGAGGGGAAACAGCACATGGCGAGTAGATACGATATGTTGTTCGTTGTACTTTTGGATCAAAGACTCCGATGATTCACATTAACAGAGAAACACATAAAAGCAGCTGTTACTCACCATTATAACATTTTGGCAACTAATCAATAGCCATTGGCTCATTATAGGAGCTACATATTGTGCTTGTTTCCAAAAGAGATAATGAATCCCTTTATGAGCTGAAAAGCTCTAACAGTTTAATGCACACTTTGGTTTTCCAATTGATTTAGTTCCCATTGGTGCATTTTCTCAGCCTGTGTCTGTCTTCTATGTGTGTGTGTATTTGGCAAGGGAAGTGTATCAGAGTTAAACGCAAGTTGCCATGTCCACCGAGGGATGTGCCTGAGCGATGTGGCCATTAGACGAAGCTCACCCTTAGAAAAGTCATGGAAAAAGGGCAATTATAGGCAGGCGGTACAAAAGACAGCTTTGCTCGGTGCAGAGTGGGGTCCTAAGTACCACATCCATCTGAATTCTTTCACAGGAAGGCTCAGTATGTCTCGGAGACCATGAAACCCCAAACGACGACATTAAGACAGCTATTTTACGCTCTCTCATGGGGGTGGTGTGCTAAACAAAACTATTTTTCCATTACTTCCCTCATTTATGTCTTGCTGTTACTAAAAGCTTGTACCAGTTCAGTATTAAAATGAACTAAGAGTCCCAATGGGAGGGAATTGCGAGGACGTTTCGAGCTGTAAAAATGTGATGTTGGTGCTGAATGCTAAATGCTAATGGGAAAAAGAGATTGCTTACGGAGCACATCACACCTCTGCTGGCTCACCATATCAGCACTCGAGCTTCAATGTGTACATGTGGCCAGGTCTTCATTCTTCATCTTCAGGTCTCCATCGTTTCGAACTTTTTCTGTCAAACACAAAATAGATATGGAGCTCTTGTCATACTACACCAAACCAAAAAAGGTCTTGTGTCCATGTCCGCAAAGCTGGCTAGTTGAGAGCTTCAGGGAATAATGACTTTTCAGTCTGTTCATCCCATAAAGCTGTTGAGTGTTTCTTCAGAACTGTTGGTCGTATGGATGATACCTTGTATTGTGTTTTTCTCCTATTTGGAGCTTGACAGCCTCTGGTTAAAACACAGTGTGGTGTAGGACAAAAATTGCATAACAGTTCTTCAAAGATTTGTGCTTCCTCAGAAAAAAATAACAGCATGCGGGTCTGAAACGACATGATGGGTGAGTAAATAATAGCAGAATTGCTTTAAATTCGCAGTTCCCCTTCAATCGGTCTCTTAAAAATCATTCAGGTGATGTTGAAGGAACGTGGTGAAGGGCAAGTGACTCTATCTAGCTCTATCTAGTCTCTAGCTCATCAAGCACGTCTGTGGTGTCTGATCACCTTCTCGCACGTTCTTAGACACGCATGCGTGCGCATTTGCTTGCGTTAAGCACTTTGACAAATTATTTTCCATCTCATTGGTCAAGGTGACAGAAAATGGATGGTTTTTCTCTAATTGCTTCTTGTTTATATTGTATCAGTTCATCAAGACCTTGTTTGTCCCGTGACTTTATAGTTAAAAGGTGTAAGCAAATAAGCTCAAAGAAAGAATCAAATCAGAATCATTTAAGATTCTATAGGAAACTATATTCTTTTCTTTTCAATTATAAATATGGCTTTATTGGATAAACATGTGAACTAAATTAAGCACACGCATTTATACGTTCGAGTTGCAGTTTAAGAGAATGAAAATGTGAAATCCCAATTTTACAGCGATAGGTGCTATCGCATCGACTTGAACAACCATTAATCAAAAGATTAACTCTCGCATTGAGTTCATCAATGAGGTTAACATTTATAATAATTTCACCAGTTCAGCCTAAATCCCAGTCAGTCGTCGTGGAAGTCTTGAGAGGCAGATGATTGGGCGGTGGCTGAAGGAGAAGTGAGTCGCGGTCCATTTGAAGTTTGATGCGGTGCAGTCGGAGACTTGGAGACACGGCAGGCAAAACCTAACTTACACAAACTCTCACGGAAAGTAAAGAAATTAAGTAACGAGACTAGGCAGCAGCAGCCGTGCACGCTGGAGCCGCTGGAACGGCTCTTAAAGATTGCAAAAGGTGGCAAAGAGCATGGCTACAAAAGCTAAAGGCTAAGACTCTGGCGAAAATAATTTTTTGCTCTTGCAGGATATAAGTTTGGAAATGATTTCTATAACATAAATATGATACATTGGACTAAGAATTGGTGGGAAGAAACGTTTTAAGCAAGAAGATTGAAGCAAAACCATTCTAAACACGGATACTGTTCAATAGTTCTTCAAAATACACATACAATGATTGATTAAGACATGATGGTTCAAGGTGTGGGTTACATATAATATGCAGTCATGCGTATCTGTGATTTTAGTCCGGTTTAGTGTTATTTGAGCCTGGATGGGCATGAAAAAGCAGTTTTGTGCCAGTTCTGTGAACGTGAGGGCAGTTTTTGTGAAGACCAGAGGTTAAAGGTCTCATCAGGAATTTCTGTCTGGTCCTGAGTTGGGGGATGGAGATCCATTCAACAAAATCTTTAATCATTTTACCCATGTAATGATAATGATGTCCTGTGTCTGTGACCATTATCTTGGTGATTTGCCAGATATCTCCTTCCTGAGTTGGGGTTCTTGCGTTCTTTTGTGTTCATGTTGCAAGATGTCCTGTGACAATGTCTGGTGGATCTGCATGCAACAAGGTATCATGGGCCGATTTATGACTTGCTGCTGTCTTGAGGCCTCTTTGTGGAATTTGGCTTCTCATATTTCAATGTTCCAATCGATTCTTAAGTGTCTGATTCCCTCTGATGCGCTACAAAGGATTGGAACTGTTATGTTGTGATTCCTACCTCATCAATACTTAACAAATAACACCACGTCACGCTTCAGCACGGACAAGGTTGATGGATATTTTCAGGTACACATTAAATGCAGCTGAAGAAACCTGGTTTGTAGAATGAATCTATTTATCCCGAATCAATTTGCGGTTTTAAAGAGCCATATGTGTGCTTATTTGCTGAGGGCTTTGAGAAAACACACGCATGCTACCTCAGACGTAAATGAATGAATGATTTTAAGCAAACTCTGTCTTATATTAAATCGCCCTTATTATTAAATCACTTTCCAGTGTTTTTGCTGTAACTCTGTTTACTTGCGAGACGCGATGAGTAATGTGGCTTTTACGCGCCGCATTAAGCCGAGTT
Source organism: Enteromius unitaeniatus (assembly GCA_032359435.1). Classification (NCBI taxonomy): domain Eukaryota; kingdom Metazoa; phylum Chordata; class Actinopteri; order Cypriniformes; family Cyprinidae; genus Enteromius; species Enteromius unitaeniatus. The sequence continues at coordinate 6,994,936 of JAUMHI010000065.1, forward strand.
TGCAGGGACGCGTAAAGAGAAGAAAGACTCAAAAGACAGTGCTTTCCCTGTTTCATCCGTGAGAAGAGCAGCGCTCGGTAATGGAAGGAGACAGCGTGGTAGACATATAGCGCTCGACAACACCCTCCCCCCCCCCGTCCTCATGAAAACTGCACAAGAAAATGCAGCTGCAGGCGAAACTGGTGCAGCCATCTAATAAAACGTACTCTGTGCACTTCGTCAAGCTAGACTGACACACACACACACCACAAGCACCTACCTCACACCTGCCGAGCGGCACATCTTCTGCCATCAGGGCAATCGCGTTACATTAAACGCATTACTCTGTGATGGGTACCATTGCGCCAGGGGCCGCGGAGAGGAGTCTTTTAATTTTGAAGAAGCAAAATTAAACAACATAGGAGGCGATTTACGCAAGTTACGTGCAAGGATGACAGGACTACCAATATTAACAATCAGATAAACTTAATAATTGCTCACCCCCTACAGCAGGTCTTTATCTAATAATCAGTTATAAGGTCTCATTGGTTGCCATGTCTAATAATAGCGAGCGATTATTTTAGCCTACTGTACTACCCTGAGAGGTCCTCATATAATAAATGGTGATTAACAAGAGCGAAAGGTGGAATTTACCTACGGACCTGCCTAATTGCTATACGGCAAATCAGCGTTGTACCCAGTACATATGCGTGAGAGCAGTTGCGAAAACAAGGCAACACACACAGAAACACACACGCACTGAAAGCCACCTATGAGAGGGAAATTCATCTGTGAGGAGGAAACGTAGTTTGTGCTCGCTGGTGTGTGTTTTCTGGT
>JAUMHI010000065.1:6995851-7039547 GCA_032359435.1 Enteromius unitaeniatus
TGAAAGCCACCTATGAGAGGGAAATTCATCTGTGAGGAGGAAACGTAGTTTGTGCTCGCTGGTGTGTGTTTTCTGGTGTGAGAGAAAGGCTGGAAATTTCCATGGAGATGTAAAATTGGCTTTTGCACCATTTTTATTGTCACTGATAGTAGAGAAAGGACAGAAATGTTCAGGAAGTGACATGAGCTCGACTTTTCCTGCATGAGCTTCACGATTCAATGTGCTACTGCTAGGCTGAGGCACAATTGTGTAGTTTGTAGAGCTTTGCGTCGAGACGTCCTGATTTAGTTCTAATGATCTTGATTCCGTTTGATTCAGTTCATTCGAAAGCATAAGAAAATGCTGTAAATGATTCTTGTATAATTGCAGTATTGTATTTCAGACTAATTAAATCTGTTTAAATTTCGGGTATCAGACTACACACTGTATTTTTGATTTACTAAAAAGATTCAGTTCATATGAGCCATTTGTAAACTGCACTGCATCGGTCAACATCTGTGAGTGTTTTTGCATTGCGACAACACAAGGACCGCTGGCTGAAAAGTTTGTGACATTTTAGAATCGGAGAAAATACTACGGTGACATTTGGAGAATTTAATTGGAATAAAAGAAATGGGATCAAATGTGGAAAATGTACTGTAATGAGCCTTGTGATGATTATTTGTTTACAAATTTAACACGCTATAAATAGCTAATTAACCTTGCAGGATGACTCGGATCTGCCTGCACAAGACAGATTTCGTGTATATTTCAATGATTAGTCTTGTTAAATGATATGTAAATGGGTCGTGCATATTCAGCGGTCTATGCATCAAGGTGGCCAAAATGTAAGGGTCCTCTTACAGGTGTATATATTAATAGTCCTGACAGGACTGATGAATAGTAAAACGAATGCCTGTCAGTAATCGTACGTCCACCGCAGCTATACCGCGTCACGTTAACGCTCGGGAAGAAATCACACGCGCCGTCCACCTGGGCCGGATAATGAGAGCTGACGTTCTGCTTGAAAGATGAAAAATGTCAGACAAACGAGCCCAGTCAATACAAGGCTCCTCGCAAACAAATGCATCCTGATAGGAAAGCGTCCCGGCGTCTCTCTCAGTTCTGGGCGTGTAATTGTCTGTCTGTGTTCTCTAATTGCGGCATAATAAATAAAGCACATTCATTTGTTTATGTCAGTACTTCTAATGCGATTCCCTCCAGTGCCGTGCCGCAGATACCTCTCAACGCGGCTTTTTCTCACTTTTCTCTCTTTTTTTCCCTCCCCTCATCCCTCTCTCTCTCTCTCTTTGTCTCCTCGTCCTCCTGTTCCTCCGCTCCTCAGCACACCTGGGGGCCTGCAGGGGATGTCTCAGCATGAATAATGCAGGAGAGCTTCAGAAGTTGTACCTGCTCTCCTTTCCTACCATCTCTCTCTCTTTCTCGCTGTCAGTGCATACTCTCCGTCTCTCCCTCTCCTTGTCCTCACTTTTCAAGTAAAACCATTATTCCCTTGCGAAGGAGCGGAATGTGATTTCCTGTGTGCTTGCTTTTTTGTTTACCGTTTAAAAAGCAAAAGCAGGCCCGCACTCAGTCCACTCTCTCTCTCTCTCTCTCTTTTGCAGTGGATTTCGTGGACTGTGGCAGAGGTTCTGGCTTGCGTTTCGAGAGCGGAGACCCTGCAGATTTCCGGATAGAGGCCGACGGGACGGTTTCCGCAGCACGAACCCTGCAGCTCTCTGACAGGAAGGGGCGGAGCTTGGAGATTAAGGCCAAGGACGTGAGGTCTCAAGAGGAATGGCTGGTGCACATCAACTTCACCCAACCCAAGCAGGTATGAAGCCACGCGCTCTCGCACGTTAACAGTGAACGGCGGCTGCGTGCCTGCGAATTCACACTAATTATAACCGTGTCAGATCGCTAACGGCGCCAGGCGTTTCTAAACTAGCCTCACGCTGCAATTACACCGTCAAACAGCCATTGTGCGAATGTGAGCTCACAAAAATGTCTCTCTTCATCCGTAGGCCCTCTGTGACAAAGCCAAAGCTCTAATAAAACTATATTAGAAAATTAGCAGAGCACTAACACGTTGATAGTAGGGCTGTAATTAATGTTTAACGATGCTAAAGAGACATTAAGGCAGGAGGATACATTAGACAGCGGAGATCTGGACCCTCAGCTTGGGAACACTAACCATATGTCTCATAGCCCTGCCTTCTGCTCAGAGACAAGGAGAATTTACTCTTTATTACTGATACACACATGCCCACACACTGCCGCCAAGGGGAAGGAGGACGAGAGGAGCTGGCGGGGGAGAGAGCTGATAAGGGGCGAGATAAAGGCCGAGATGGTCGAGGAGGCGAAGGAGGAGAGGGTGAAGAGTTTAGACTAATGCTGGCCGGTCACGAAGCATTCCCGATGAGTGTGCTGCAAACCGAGCAACACTGGGAATATCACTGCGATTTTAATGAGCTTTTAATTTGGCCATTACGTTTCCTACAGAACGAGTCATTAGACTAGTTTTGCGAGCGCTCTCCTTCCTTGTCTTTTGAGATTTAACTGCGTCTGCGATTTAAAATAGCAAAAGCCTTGTTAAAACGGGCATGTTTGATTCATTTGTGTTTTAACCAATCAGTTCAAAACGTAACAATTAGTCATTATTTAAAATGTGGTATACGCCTGCACTGCCTTTTTTTGTATTTGTCAGTATTAATGTATTCTTGCTTAATATAAAAGTATTCATTTCTTTTTAAACAAAAATCACACTGACTTTTTTTGAAATTGAAACCTTTAAACATTAGTCAACATCTGAAGTGGATCAAAACCTTGTTGTCCTAAAATGGAAAACCAAAATGCGATCTTTGATGAACTTTTTTGATCCACTTTAAACGTTCACTACTATATATAGCTTTGTATTACTATGTATCGATTTATTGGTGCATAGAAATGAAAATGATTATATTTAGGGTTCTTGTGATCTAGAAAAACATCAGGTAAGTCAGTGTTTTGGGGAAGATAATGAAATAGACAATATCATATTTCCAGATCAAATCTTTAGCTACAGATGACCTGATATGGTGTAAACGACTTGTCAAGTAATCAGAAATGACTTACTTTAGGAATATACGTGGATGTTCACAGATTCGTTTAGCTAAAAACATGCCTTGCTTATTTTAGAGTAATTGCTTCTTTCATTTAAAATTTAGTTTAAAGCTAGAGGAAAAAAATAGCATTTTAAATGAAATGAAATCTCAGCGTAATTAAAAAAACGAATTCACTTAAATATATATCGAACATCAAAAGCCCAGCCCTGTTTTGTACAGCTTGAGATAATAAAGAGAAGTGGAAAATGTGGAAAGAGAGAGAAACGGGAGATGTGAAAAGTTAACGAGAAGGAACAGAGGTGAGAGACGTTTTTCCATCAATTCAGTTGATGTTTATGTTGTGGGTGAGTTCGTTTGGAGAGATGGAGCGACTGTGAGAAGGTACAGGGGTAATGAGTTAGCTCATCACCTGAGTCACAACAGTGAGAGAGAAAATCGAGTGTATCAACCTGGCTTCGTCAACGCCGAAAACACCACCCCCATGTGTCTGTCATTACCAGCAATATTTCAGCACCGAGAGGAGATGGGTCAGGAGAACGAGACGCTTAGTGGAGATCCACTTCTAAACAGAGATTCTGTACTCATATGAAGAATTCAGTCTTTACGTTGTGGAAATGAACACTCAGAGGGGTTTTTGTTCTCTGTAACACTAAGAGCAGGGCAAATGTCTGGTCAAGCACATCTCTGGCTGCCTTTGGCACAGGAATAAAATGGCTCAGGGAGGAAGAAAATGGAACAATACTGCAAACCCGACACACACACTCTCACATTCACTATGTGGGTGTTACTGCTGAGGGATTTAACGATGGAGCTGCAGTGATATTTATGACCCCATTACAGAGGGTAAAATTAATTCTGTAATTATTTGGGGCCGGGGCAGATGTGTTGAGAGTGCCGCAGTGTGAGTGCGTGCATTCCTTAATGTACATTGAGCGTGTGGGTGTTTGCGAATGTAACTGTTGTTTTTTTCCGCTTTTTTTGTTTTACCAGGTGCCAGTGATACTGTTTCCGCGGCACAGTGTGGTTGTCAAGGGCGACGGCAGTGTGAATCGCGTGAAAAGAGACTGGGTCATTCCTCCTGTCAACGTGCTTGAGAACTCCAGAAAACAATTCCCTGAAGAGCTTGTGAAAGTGAGTGTGTACACAAAGCAAAACAACACCGGCTCATTGTGGGAAGTGTATATGAAAACGTACAATAAAAATAAACGCTAATTCAGTCATCGGGTTGTTATTCGAGGGCAGAGTTACTAAATTTTCTGTGTACCCTGAAATGTGTGTGCTTCAGATCCAGTCAGATAAGGACAAGAGTAACACACTGCGCTATAGTGTGACCGGACCAGGAGCCGACCAGAACCCCAATGGTCTGTTTATCATCGACCCCATTTCTGGAATCCTGTCCGTCACCAAACCGCTGGACAGAGAACACATCCCAAATTTCCACGTAAGTGTGTGTTTATGACTACAGATCAGTTGCAAAACTTTAATGGACTAACATTTTTTAGATGTTGAATACCTACATGTGGTTTTTGCGGAATGTTTTTTTTCTTAAAATGTCTGAAATATCCCCTAATGACCATAACTGTGTTTTACTATGCATATAATTTCTATAATAATATAAAAATAATAATTTCATTACTTGTAGGACACAACATATATGTATTATACTTGGCAAAATATATTTTTATAAAAAAAAAAAAAAAAAGTCAAATCTCTTGCATGATGATAAAAGTATAAAAGTGGCACTTATATTATGAAAGTGGTGTATTTTTATACAGTTTTTCATAGTTTGGCCACTAGTCTCACCAAACCACCCTGTAAAAGTGTTGATCTTTTATTGAGATTTTACTTTTGTTTTATAGGAATGCATGCATAAGATAGCATATGCACTTTCCAGTGAACATTTTTGAGCACACGCATTGTTTAAAGATCAGACCTTTGCACTTTAGATCCATGCATTCCATCCAGGGTAGAGAGAAACTCTCTAAAACTCCCAATAAATTATGTGTGTCAGAGTTACCATGGCAGCCAGTCTGAGAATGTGACCTTTGACATCTCTTTAATCCACTGTACCATGAAGAGGATAGCAGACAAAATTAAACTCGGAGGAGCTTATCCTAAATCACACACACACACACACATCCATTCATTGTGCTCACAGAGGGCATTCCCTAAATCTGGCTTTTCCTAAGTAAGAACAATCCTCAATCTCCCCTGGAAGTAGTTGCAAACTTTTCCTGCCTGGTTTCAATACCCTTTCACTACTGGACCCGACAGGCTGTTAACCTCCCTCAGTGTCCACCTAATCCACATTCAGATTCAAATTATGCAGAGATTACATGAATATGAAATGATTTGCTTCCTAATGGTGCCAAAGGTGGAGCATCAGGCTTCTTTCTGTCAGCTCATGCATATATGCAGCAAGACTGCTCTAGCACACAAACTGCAACCAAGTCAGCGACTTGTGAACGTGAATAACCGCTGTAAATGAGTGTGGCGGTTGCTGACAGTCTGTCTGTACTGCAGTTACGGTACACAACCGGGACGATTATCGTGCGCAAATGCTAAACGAAGAATGCCAATGTCAGTGTGCCACAGCAAAGTGTAAAAGTGCCATTAAAAACAACTAAAAACACATCGATCTCCTTTTATTTATTTATTTTTTTTGGTTCGACGCTCCGTATTAAAAACTGGCCGACCAATGAGATTGCTGCTTTTGTTCATGTGCCTGGAGCTGCTGAAGTTGCTTGGTGGTGCTCAAGCTCAAAACGGTCTTGCCAAACACATGGAAGTAAATAGATGTGCTGCTTGGTGTACAGGGAAAAACATATAATAGGGGCAAAAATTATTTTTATTAGAGACTTGCTGTTGAAATGTTTGACAAAAACTTTGACATTTTTTTGCATTCGCAGCTACGCGCTCATGCTGTGGACATCAATGGGAACCAGATGGAGAACCCCATCGACATCATCATCAATGTCATCGATATGAACGACAACCGGCCTGAGTTCACTCACCAGATCTGGAACGGGACCGTGGATGAGGGCGCCAAACCAGGTACACCTGTCTTCACATTTATGTGGATATAATGGTGATTATAATGAAGGAAAGACTGATGTTTATTGCTCTGCTCTAGGTACATTTGTAATGACAGTGACCTCCCAGGATAAGGATGACCCGAATACAGCCAATGGTATGCTCAGATACAAGATCCTCTCCCAGACCCCAGAGAGCCCCTCCTCCAACATGTTCACTATCAACAACAAGACCGGCAAAATCATCACCGTAGCTGCAGGTCTAGATCGTGAGGTACGACCAAGTGTGTGCTAGTATCCAAAAAAAAACAATAAACCACAGGTTCTCAACTTATGTTAACACCAAGAGAAATAACTCCAAAGATAAATATAATCATAACTATATTAGCATTCACACTAATGCGTGAAAACACTGATGTGAAGTTACTTTGTGGGTTCTGAAGGTGGTTTTGAGAATGATTCCAACAATATTGCTTGTCTGTATCTTCATCGTTTCTGTAGAATTAAAATGATTATTAGAACTCATCATTATATTTATGTTCTGTGGTGTGAACGTGTTTTGATTTTAGTATTATTTGTATAGTATAATAGTGTGTATTTTTTACCTTTTATTTGTATACTTTCAGTTTTTATTTACTCATTTTATTTAGATTTTTGTTATTTTTTTATTTCTATTTATCTATTTTTGTTTCAGTTTTATTTTTAGTAATTGTAGTACTTTAGCTTAAATGTATTTTATGTCAGTTAGGTGCTAAAACAACAGAATGTTTGTTTTTTCATCTCATATGTTTTCTATTATTTCAGATTTGTTTTAATTACCATTTTATTTCTATATAATAATTTACCGTTATTTTATTTTTAATTCACAATAACAAAACCGTTATCAAATGTTGAGCGGGAGCCAAAACATGTGCAGCTAGTCGCTTTTGATAGGTTTAAGTAATAAGATGCAAACGTCATTTTTCCCAGTTTCCTCATCCTGTCCACCACTGCCGTAAACCACTTATGTTTTGCGTTTTGAACCTAACTTATCTTGATTTGTTTTTTGGTGGCGAGCAGAAGGTGCCTCAGTACACCCTGATCATTCAGGCTACCGACATGGAAGGAAACCCAACCTACGGTCTGTCTAACACCGCCACTGCTGTCATACGCCTGCTGGATGTCAATGACAACGCTCCAGAGTTCACCCGAGAGACCGTAAGTGGCACACACACACAGACATTGGAACACGTGTCTCGCCAAAGCCATCTTTGCTGAAAATCGATCTCTCTTCACCCTGTCTCTGTAGTTCCACGGTGAGGTCCCAGAGAACCGTGTGAATGTGATAGTGACGAATCTCACGGTGACTGATAAAGATGAACCGGGGACTCCTGCCTGGAATGCAGTGTACCGGATCATATCCGGGGATCCAACCGGACGCTTCTCCATCCCTACTGATCCCGTTACCAACGAAGGCCTCGTCACCGTCGTCAAGGTAACACTCTCAACAAAACCTACTAAGAAATGAACATACTGCCAAACGGATACACTCTGAGAGAAATCGGAGCAGCAAAAAACACTATACTCCGCTTAGATGCTGAAACGTCATAAACACAGGAGCGGAGTGATACAAACAGTGAAAAGTCTCAGGACTCTGCTCAACCAATCAGATTCATGGACCGGAACTAATTGTTGTATAAATGCTGTTGCGCTGCTATTCGCTAGAATCTCGCTAGAGTCCCTCAGGCACGGGTTCAAATACAGAGCAAAAGACGGTCTCCATGGAAACAGCTTCCACCTGCTGTTCAGCTGAGTTAATGGTTTATGTCTCTTAATTGAGAATGAGTCATTCATTAATTATTATTCAAACATTTCTCCTCTGTGTATTTAATTGCAACACAATCCATTCATTGTATCGTTTTGCTTCTTTTTCCTAACAGATTATGACACTGTGTTAACTTGATTGTGTGCTTGTGTGTCTTTGTGTACAGCCAATTGATTTTGAGATGAATCGATCATTCATGCTGACGGTTGTCGCTGAAAATGAGGTGCCACTGGCGAGTGGGATCCATCGCACCCGCCAGTCTACATCCACCGTGTCTATACGTGTCATCGACGTGAATGAAAGCCCCAATTTTGACCCCAACCCCAAACAGGTCAAACTGGAGGAGGGACTTCCGAAGTGGTCGATGCTTGCGACTTTTACAGCTCATGACCCAGACAGATACATGCAGCAGACTATTAGGTATTAAAACACACATGCGTGCACATTTACAGAGCAGCTCTTACGTATGCATTGTTTTTGAAATAGCAAGTATTCGATGCATTATGTAGACCAAAGCAGAGATTTCTCGCTGGCCCAGCTACAGTGTTTATGGAAACTAAGCTTAAAAAAAAAGAGGTTGCAAAATAGTCATGTAAAATGGATGGTCATGAATATGGCCTATTTAATTAATTGTTAATGGCTTTGTTTGGAATGTAACACTAGCTTACAACTTACTGAATATTTTATAGTGTAAATTGTGTACTTGCCAGTGTTTTTAAAAATAGTATGAAAAAAAGGATGCAATGATACGTTTTCGTCATATTAACTCATTACTTGTTTTATTTACCCGGTTCAGTTCAAATCATTATGTAGACTTTATTGATAATATAAAAAAAAGCATTGATAAAACGTTTTGAATCAAATATTACCAAAATGTCATTTAAAAGTTCCGTTTGACAGTGCTGTCAAAAAATAGTTCAACATAAATGTTAAAATTGATCATTTGATTCATGCATCTTACTGATATAAAGTAAATATTAACCAGCTTAATTTGGTGTGTTTTAAAGGTACTCTAAACTGTTTGACCCCGCCAACTGGTTAGAGATCGACCCCAACAACGGACGAATTTCCACCATTGCTATCCTGGACCGAGAGTCTCCATATGTCAAAAACAACCTCTACAACGCCACGTTCATGGCCGCTGATAACGGTAGGAGCAACTGTGCTTGAATGCGTATGCATGCAGAAACATTTGAGATTGACTTTAGCATTGATTTTAGCTCTAGGGAGGAATTGCAACCCGAACAAACTGCGATTGAGATATATACATGCCCACACATCCGTGTTAATGATCACACCAACAACATGTCTCTGCTTTTACTTTCTCTGGGTTTTTTTCTTTGAAGCACACACATATGCACATACACTACCCGCTGTGTGAAAGAGTCTACAGAAGTCTGCTAGGCCCTATTCTGCTGTGGTGTTTAACATTCTCCCTGCATCAGAGCTGTGAAACAAACCCCCTCTCACACACACGCTGTAAATTTGAAAGCTTGTCTCCAGAAACACTCACTAAACTGTTGTACCATTTCCGTATGCGGTATTTCAGCAGAAAAACCTACCTGTAATCCAGTTTATCCAGACACTAAATGCGTTGAGATGGAGAAGCTCTGTGTGTAAATTAAGTCATTGTCATTCTTTTTAGTACGAATATATCTTTATATGTAAATTAGGCTTGTTATAGATCAGCTCTCTTAGATTGCGCAAAGTCCTAAAAAGCAGGGGGTCATTTTATTAGGCAAATATAATTACAAATTTTCAAAAAGAGTTGTTTTTGTACATTTTCCAGTAATAATTGCAGCTGCAATTTGCCAAATGATGAAGATTAGTGTTGTATTCAGCTGCGGGGTGCAGTCAAGCGCACTTTGCACATTTGGATGAAAGGTGTTTGGATTGCAGTGGTGGTGTGATGCTGTAAAGTTACTATATCATGGTAGTCTGCTGCATCTAAGCGCAAATTGACTTCAGAGCTGATTTTTATTTTAATTTCTGTAATAAATTTGTGATAATGAGTAATAAGGATAAGTGCACAAATACACAACGCTAATTCCTGTCTCAGTTCAGTTGAATCTTTGTGTGCAGGGGCTCCCTTCTCCACAAAGAAGCCTTTTCGCATCTTGTTTAATGCTGATTCGCACACCTGATTCAATAAATTAAGGATACTTAGTCGTTAAAAATGTGCTGTGAATGCCAGGAGTAGAACAGAAAGCCACCGCTCCGTCAGCCTGCTGCATTGCACTGCCCGTCTTTTGTTCTTTGTTTAAAGATCAGTGAAGTCGAAAGGTCTTGTTACTCTTGTTGAAACAGAAACTAAGCTCTAAACTCTAATCAGCGATGGTCCAGTCTGTGCTGGCGCTCTTGTTCGCAGATATTTCAGGGACGTGGGCAGCTTGATTGGATCTTATAGACTGTGCATTACGGTTTATAAATGAGTTAGCATGCCCAGCAACTCAGAAGAGAGGAGCCTAAAGTCGTTAACCGCTGTAGTTCGTCTGTATCGTCAGTTTTCAACTATTAGTGTTGGGCTCAGATGTCACGCCCACAAAGCCCTGACGGTCAAGATGCATACTGCATACAATAACGCCAAGAGCTTTATGCAATCAGTTTCCGGGACTCCAGGTGCACAAGTTTTATTATTAATCGTCCACTCGTGTAGGAACAGATACAGCTATGGCCGGAAGAATCAGTGAAATAAAGATAAATCGAATGAAAACTATAAAATGAAGATAAACTAATCGAATCCCCTTCTAGTATCATGTTGTTGTGTTTTAAATGTTGAAAATAGTGTTTTGAAGTTGTAAAATTCAACTTTTAAAATCAGATTATTATCTGACTACTTGAGACTATAGCTGTGTTCCAATTTAGGGACTGCAGACTTTAAAGACCACAAAGGTAAAGTGTTAAATGGGACGGCCTAGCCTGTGACAGCTGCCAATGATGAGTGTCTGGAAACAAAATGTCACCCTTTTTTTTGTAAAACTTGTTTTGTTTCATACTCAAATAGGTTGAAACACAATGCTCCAATTTAAAAATGTAATCCAGCATTCTCCTACATATCTTGCGATAGTCTGGGCCGTGAAGGACCCATCTGTTGTTTCCTCCATAGCCCGGGAAACAAAGGATGCATTTTGAGACCGCATTTGATGGAAATGGGTGACGCATTCGGTCTTCAAATGCATCCTTTCAAAGAATGCAACCTCTGAGTTGGTAAACAGCTCATGCTTGTATTGACTTCCCTTTTTTGCTTCTGTCCATCGATAGGTGTCCCCCCTGCGAGTGGGACGGGAACTCTGCAGATCTATCTGCTGGACATAAATGATAACGCACCTCAAGTTTTCCCTCAAGAAACAGAAGTGTGCGAGCGGCCCGAACCCAATGCCATCAATATCACAGCCGTAGACGGAGATCTCAACCCCAACGCTGGGCCCTACGCTTTCGAGCTGCCCAACCGCCCCTCTGACATCCGCAGGAACTGGACGCTGACTCGAATCAGTGGTAAGCCACACAGATTTCTCTGGGATTACCAACACTTAATTCTTACTGCCAGACTTTATCTCATGTGTTTTGCGGTTGGTTTGTAGGCGATCACGCTCAGTTAAGTCTGAAGATTAGTTACCTGGAAAGTGGGATATACGAGCTGCCCATCAGCATCACGGACTCGGGTAACCTGCCCATGTCCAACACCACGTACCTGCGCATCAAAGTTTGCCAGTGCGATCACCACGGCGACTGCGTGGACATGGAGCGCATCATGGCAGCTGGGCTGGGCACCGGAGCCATCATCGCCATACTTATCTGCATCATCATTCTGCTGGGTAAGATACACTAGACAGAGATCGTTTCTTCCAGGCAGTGGAGTTCTTATCAGTGAGTCACATTTCTGCCGAGCACATGTGATCTGCTTTTAGTCACAAAAGATTTCATAGTGATGCTGTTGTAGAAAGAATAGGAACAGTTCTGTTCACTTACATCAGTGTTATCGGTTGAATCAAAATCAATGCTTTTCTCTCTGTAGCTGGGCTTCCATTCATGGATTTATATTTAATATTTTAGTTCAAAAATGTTGATTTGAAACACCAAGAGGTAAATCCAGTTTCTAAAATGTGCAGAAAACACGTATAAGCTCTCTTGAGTTGGATAAATGTTTTATTACGTGCCTAGAGTCATGTGATTTAATAATTGACTTCAGGCCAGTATCGTTTCATAAATTTGGCTCTTGTCTTCAAGAAACACTGGAGCAAAAAGGATTGGCTACTGCCACCTTACAAAACAGTTTGACACACCGTAGCCCCTCAAAAAATGAAACTTATGTCATCATTCACTAGCGACGACATTTTTCATAATGTTAAGTCTCTGGGCTCTAAAGTCATTTATTATATTTAATAAAAGAGCCACTGTAGTTTTCCCAATAGCCACAACTTCTGTTTCTCTTTTGCTCAAACTTCTGTGAAAGTGACTTTTTTTTTGTTTTCTCAAACACATGGGATGTAAAACCCGTGTTTTTATTTGTTTTGTTTTGTTTTATCGTAAAATTTGCAGTATAGACACATAGCTGGTGATTAACTCTGTTGTACAGTCTCTGCAGTTTAAAATCACTAACCTATCAACTAACTAACGTAACGAGTGTTTTTGGCTTATCATGAGTTACTATGGTACACCTATAATAAGTGTTCAGTTGAGTTTTTTAATCGCTAGAGCGCCAAAAGTTACGGACTGCATTTTAAAAAAAACAGCAGATTAAATTTGATGACATGATTAATATCACAATAATAGCAGAATTCGATTTTTACTGCATAATGAGCTTATTTTATTTATAATTACCTGAAAATATAGCTTGTCTGAGCAAGCAACAGTAACCGAGAGGGGGCGGAACATAACAAAACGTCGATTTGGGTTTGTGGGGCTACAAATTACACACTGCACCTTTAACTGTCTGATCTCAAGTCATTTTGCTCGTTTTATATTGATCTATCTCTCACTTTCTGTCTCTCTCTGCAGTGCTGGTGTTGATGTTTGTGATGTGGATGAAGAGACGGGATAAAGAGAGACAGGCCAAGCAGCTGCTGATCGATCCAGAGGACGATGTGCGAGACAACATACTCAAATACGACGAGGAGGGCGGCGGAGAGGAAGACCAGGTACATGCACTTCCTCTCTGTTGCTGCTGGGCATACACAGTTATTCCAGCTCAGAATTGCTCAAGACAATCTAGCTTGTTTAATAAAAACATTTTAAAAAGTGTCATTTTTAACCAGTAAATGTTCATGATTGTAATTTAAGGTGTGCGGGGCAGTTTGAAATCTCGATGACTCCTTTTTTTGCACGTAACGCTGATTATAAAGTGACTACATTTAAATTGATGATACGTTTCCTGTTTTGCCTGGTGCTGCGAACATGTGTAAGACTCACAGATGTGTATTTGAGCCAAACTTTGGTTTTTGCACCGCTGACACGCACACACCAAACACTCCGATTTGTATTTTATCAGTTATCTAGGGTTTTTATGAGTTAATGATATGAACGAACTCCCAGGGAAACCAGTTGGCATTTTTAGTTTTTAATTGAAACAGTAAATCTAAAAAAAAAAAATCCATTAGTAATGTACTTAAGTCTTGGGTATGCTGTGTTTTTCCACCTGCTTCTACATCTTGCACATGACTGAGTGTTCTAGCAGTTTCTGAGTAATTCTACATAAACCATGAGCACTCACAGACATGTGTCATCTTATAAAAGCCAGGTATATCCTGACCTCCTTTCGTATCTGTATCTGTTGTTTAACCTTCAACTATGGTTGTTTTTATTGGCATTTTCTTTTTCAACTAATTCTTGAAAACAGCTGCACAATGCATATGAATGTAGAAGAAATAAAATAATAGTTTGACAGTTTTTATACAAAAAGAAAACCATTTTATAGTCAGATGAAACAAACAAGTGAAGTTTAAAATAACTTTAGAATGAAAACACACACACACACACACACATATATATATATATATATATATCTCAATATCACTTATGAAGAATTAAATAATTTTTTTTTATATATATATTTTTATATATTTTTTTTATTATATATAAAAAAGTTTTTTATATATACAGAAATTATATATTGAAATCGAAGTTATCAAACACTAAATTCTAAATTGATCATAGATGAAAGCTATAAAAGTTATTTCGTTTTATTTTCTTTGTCGTTTGATTATTAGACATCATCTTATTTTGACTGTTATTTCTTTAAAGAGCTGCCGCTATATATAGGATATTCTAACATCTTGGGGTGAGGAAGGTTTGTAGCTAACTCCTTAAAAGAAAACCCACAAGAATATCCTTCATATGGAACAAAGCAAACTTCAAAAGGTCAAAACATTGCTTGTTCTCCATGCAGATGTTTCCAGAAAACAAAGACCTCTAACTCTTTTTGTGATTGTCTCTTCCCCACTATCTGTGTTTCTTCAGGACTATGATCTGAGCCAGCTGCAGCAGCCTGATACTTTGGAGCCAGACATGATCAAGCCCGTTGGGATCCGCCGGCTGGACGAGCGACCGATGCACTCCGAGCCCAACTATCCCATCCGCTCGGCCGCACCCCATCCCGGAGACATAGGAGAGTTCATCCACGAGGTACGCCATGTGTCCGCTCTTCCGAAGTCGCGCCATATAAAATGGCTGGATGGCACCAGTGATAAGACTTAATGGTGATTGATTGGTTAATTGGACCAAGGTCCTTTTAGTTTTGTTGATCATTAGCCAGGCTCAGGGATTCGATATCTCATGCTAAAGTCTGTGTATGCGCACCCTCCCACGCACACATGCCGACCTCACAGGCTCTAAGCAATGCGACTGCGCTCAAAGCGGTGTGAGATTAGCAAGAACCTGCTTAAATCAGGTAATGAATTAAACATTACTGCTAAATGTAATCAGCCTCACTTAAAAGACAAGCAGGCTTTGTAGACAGCAGCATTTGCCAATCTGTGTTTTGGAAAAAAAACCTGGCAGTTAGGATTTCTCTCTGCTGTTTTTTTTTTGCATTCCACCAAAAATTGTCACTTACGAGTTTAGTTTATAGCCATTTTATGTCTGTAGAAAGATTTGTTTGGACAAGCGACTTCGGGATTCCGAATGATGTAAACTGAATGTCTATACAGTGTTTAGTCTGCGTTAGCACTCTGCCTGGACAGTGTTATGCCAAGAATAGAACTTTATTTGTACAATACGCCAGACTTTCGAAACCAAGTGGGCCGCCTACCTAGACCACTTTTTTGGGCACTTTAAACATTGAAACTGAACGTGCATTTGGGCGTTTGATTCACTATCGAAATCGGTTGGGCATATGTAAATCAAACATTTGAATTGGTCCACACCCATAAATGTCGTACATGTATTTTTGTCTAATGTTTTGTATCTAAAAATGCTGCACTTAGTCCTACTCATTAGCAATTAAAAGGAAATGGCGTTTGAAATGTTAGTGACCACACACATTGGCTTTTTCAGCTAAATTCAGTAACTTCATTTTGATCATGAGAGGTTCAAAGATTGACTGGGGATTTCCAGCCATTCAACATTTTCTTACATACTAGGAAACGGTCGGTACACAGTGGTCTTTGTGTTCTTTCAAATTTTCAGCTTCACCTGCGCACATATATTCCAAAACGGTGCAGGAGTGCGAAATAGGATGCATTTAATGGGTTTCGGTTGTATTGTCGCTCCTTCCTCCTTCCTTCCTTCCTCTTCTCACTTGAGTTTTTCATCCAATGCGCTGACAGAGCGTTCAGTGTTTCATTGTTTAATTGCGCGAGCTCAGACTGTGCTTAGCTGTGCCGTTTCCAGAACGCAGTCGCTTATAAATAAACGCTTTAGCCTGTTCCAGAGCCCAGCATCTGTTTGCACGGCGACCCCAATCCTTCTCGGCTTCCCTCTCCTCCCATCTCCCCTCCTCCTCTTTTGTTCCTACTTCTTTTTCTCCATCCCATCCCCCTCTGAGCTTAAACAGCTATACCAAATGAGTAATTGAAATGGTTGCACTATTTTAAAACCACATCCGTTCTGGTCCTGTTCCCCCAGGGTCTCAAGGCGGCCGACACCGATCCCACGGCCCCTCCGTATGACTCCCTGCTGGTGTTCGACTACGAGGGCAGTGGCTCCACGGCCGGATCGCTCAGCTCCCTTCACTCCTCCAGCAGCGGAGGCGACCAGGACTATGACTACCTCAACGACTGGGGCCCTCGCTTCCGCAAACTTGCCGACATGTACGGAGGCAACGACGACTAGCTCACGCCATCACCGCAGGACCACAGAAAGAGAAGGAGGATCCGGAGGAGGAGGAAAATGAAAAGAAAAAACATCAAAAAAACAGTGTGGCACTTTTTTTTTAATCGCGGGACGTGGACAGTGTGCAGAATCAAAACAATGAAGAAACCAATATACCCTAGAGAGACAGAGAAGGAAGACTGAGAAACGAAGAGACAAGAAAGTGGAAGGAAGATCACCATGGCAACAAAACCAGGTCTCTCCGAGGCCCTCTGTTGTAGACGGAGGGGGTCTAATGAAGGAAATCTGCCTAGTTTTGGTTCAGTCCAGGATTTTTTCGCCCTACGTTTGAAGGATCATCGGTACGAAACGTATGAAGGAACGCTTAAAGAACGTTAAATGAATGCTAAGTTACACTTGAATCTCACAGTACAGAAGCACTGGGATATTACGTGCCTTTTTGTACATTTTTTTGGGTTTCGTTTTTACATTTTGCTTTCTTTTTGGTCTTCGTTCATTTGATCTGATGATGTTGTTTTTCTGTTCAATGGCTTTGGTTGCTCCGCGTTTTGGAATGTTCTTTCTTTTTTTATCGTGAGCCTGTTTATAACGTTGATGCTTCTACACGCTTCTGTTTGCGTTTCTCACCGTCACGCTGTTCGTTCACGTCACGTATCAAAACAAAGACTTTGGGAGAGTGAGAGCGTCTAGACAGAGAGAACAGCTTTGTACAGTATGCTAGAAAATAGATTTCAGTTTCTCGTTTTTGTTGCATTTTCTCTTTTTTTTTTTACATATATATTCATCCTTTTTCCACCAAAACGTTAACTTATGCAGCCGGTTGCAAAATTGGGAGACGAGTGTTATTATTTGGTAGCAGAACTTTTCGTTTTGTTCATTTACTTTTCTCTCTCTCTCTGCAGGTTTTTTGTTTTTCTTTTTGAAGTGATTTAGTATTTTGCAAATGAAAAACATTCTGGTTTTTTTTGTTGTTCTGTTTGTTTGGGTTTTCTTTTTAAAATGTCATCTGCCTTAGTCATCCTGGTATTCTCTCATGCCTGGTATTCTTTCATTTTTTTACTCCACTGTAAATTAAATGGTGTGTACATAGTTTTTTGTTTTGTTTCTCCTCTTTTGATGTAGTCTACGAAGAAGAACAGGGCGAGAAGAACTTGTATATGTATAATTTGGACTACAGACAAAAGGATTTTTGCATGTTTTTATCTTTTCCGTATAAAACAGTCTTTCTGAAATTCATTTACACAAAAATAAAGAAATGCCCACCTCAATGGAGACTAAAGCGAATAAGTGAGACAGAAGTTTGGTCCAGATACCCGTTGCTTTCATTCCTCCCCTTTCGTAACACGTAACATTCCTTTTTTGGTTTCGCCCTTTTGGCCCAGTTAATGACCTTCCATTTTTGCCGTTCTCTGATTTCATGGCTTGACGTCCTTCGTCAAGGATTTTGTGTTGACCTTCCGCTTCTTTTGTTCTTCTCTGCTACGTTCTGCATTTCCATTGTCTTCTCCCCCCGGGCCACTCTCATGGATCAACTGACGTTCATGGCCATACTCCTAAATGCACGATCCCTCGGGATCTTCATGTTTGAGCTAAACTGTAAAGGTGGACCTAAGCCCTCATCATAACCATCTCTGCCTGTTAGAGAACCGTACTGGTGTGTGTGTATCACTGAATGCCATCAGACAAGGCCAATTAAAAGAGCAGGATGGAAGTTCGAAGCCAGTCCACTCATGAGGCTCAGCCATAAGATGATTAACAGCTTTTTAATGAACGATGGCTGTCCTGAGGTATGTGGGCTCTGTTTGCAATTACATGTTGATATTATGACCCATTGCAGCCCAAATGACCAATAAAAGTCTAATTTTGGAAATGTTGATTTGTTGGTTTTCTTTTGCTACTTTGGTGTTTTAAAAACCTAGCAAGTCCCTAGATAGTCAGTTGGCTTCTAAGACAGGAAGCTAAGCATCATGGGACCTCACTAGTGACCAATTTAGATGAGCAAATCACAAATAGAGCTCCGCATGGGAGACTCGACTCGCAATTGATTTGAATAGAGTTGATGTCAGTATGTTGCTGAGCTAAAAGCTTTCTTAATAAATTTTAGCCTATAATTGTAAAAATTAGTGATGCATTAAAATGTCAGCATGCAATATTAATTCAGCTGAAATAGCAAAATCTGAAATACATTTCTGGTTTTAGCTGAATTTGTTTGACTGAAATACAACTAAATCATAAATTAAATGAAAAATATTTAAAACCACATACAGCATACAGTACATGTTTACATAAATTAATTCATTTAAAAAATAATCAGAACTTTTTTTTTATCAGAATGCAATACTAATTTATAACGTTTCTCTTGCCTTACCCGCCTTTTTAAAAATATTTCCGCAATGCATTGTGGGATTACCTACTGCTGCCTTTGGATAAAATTAGGTATCTTAATTAACTAGCCGACATTTTGAACACCCTTTGTGTCTGCGATGCCCAAAAATGCTGCCTATGTATGCAGCTCACAAGGTTTGGGAACGAGATAATTGTATATATGCATGCTAAATGGGCTCCATTAAATGGAAAAAGGAAATGCCGTTGCATACCTTGACCTTAAAAGTGATTACTGGCAGCTGGGTCATTATCTGGGTCTGTGCGTGCCTGCCTCCATCATTTGAGTCAGTCTACAGTCCACACACTCCAACTTGTGTATTTCTGTACTCCCTTTAGGGCTATCCTTTGCTCCGCCTTCTCTATCTAACGTTCTCCGGGGACTGAGATTATTGTGCCAACATCAAAGCCTGGCCTCCCCATGTCCCATTGTGTGTGACTGAGAGAATGAGAGAGCTAAAAAGTGGAAGTCTTGTCGCTTAAGGTCACATGAAGGATGGGGAATAAGCTTTTCTCTGTTCTGCTATCTCCTTCATTCCACACTCTCTACGTACAGTACATATATATATATATATATATGTGTGTGTACATATAAAACTCCTTCCTCCGTTTTATATTTAGAGTTTCCTATTTCCTTTTTATACTCCATGTTCCATCCCCCTCTTTCTCTGTCCTTTGTTTCAATTTTTTGTGCTTGGTTTTGTCAGTAATGGTCTGGGCAGTCCAGTGGAACACTTGATCCTTTGTTACGCCAAAGGGGTACGTGTGTGTGTGTGTGTGTGTGTGTGTGTGTGTGTGTGAATAATAGACAGAAGGAAAGGCAGTGAGTGCAGCAGGGATTCACTAGGAAAGAGTTTTAAAATTTGGAACGAGATATACATATGTTTACATTTTTATCTTTTTGTTTGCATGTTTGCATTTAAAATCTAATTTTAAATACTGCTCTAAGAAACTTATTTCCCATAACAGGTACAACCAGATATACAAATTATGCTGATAAAACTTTACATATACCCTTGGTAAAATATCTTCTATGCAGCTTTTTCAGGTGCAGTACATTTTAAGTCATACAAATTCGAAGCATGCCCCGGAAACCCATGCTTAGTACCGCCCTCAAAACTTGTCAGTGAGGGAGTCAAAAGTTGATTCGGTTGATGAACCTGTGACCGGTTCAATTCAGAGAAGCATTAAAATGTCAATACACTGATTTCAACAGGTAAGTCGTCATCATGGGAATCAGGTTATACCTGCTCGTTTCTAGAGTAGGACCACCACGATTCCCTAATTGATTCATTATTAAGGTCGGCTCATAAAAGTCATTTGTATGTAAATCGAACTAACGTTACATTAGTCGGCGCGTAACGTTACGTGTGCAACCCACGAGGACGGCACAATAATTTGTGTTTCTGTATCACACAGTACACAGACTGCAAACCCACATCATAACACAAGGTAAATAGGCTGATTTATTTTGCAGTGGTGCAGGAACACACTTTAATGTTCCTTCCTATTTTTAACCAAGTAGGTTAGCCATCCTACAAGGGGATTCTGCAAGGGGTATGTAAATTTATGAGCACCACTGTATATTTGTAAAAAAGGAACAGTAAAGGGAAAGGGAGGACTGCATGTGTATGTAAGGGAAAGAGTGTGTGAAGGGGAGTTTGAGTTTGAGGCTCTAAAAATAGGACTTAGTGCTGGCTGGAGGATGGAGATGACATTGATCAACTGATACAGGGAGAACTCTCATCCCCCATCTCTCTCTGTTTCTTTCCTGAGGTCTTAACTCTGCCTTTTACATTCCTGCTTTGCCATTGCTGTCAGGGTCAAACTCACTCCCACGTAATACCGAGTGTGTGCATTTGGGTAAGAGTTTGCGTGTGTATGACTCAGTTTTTCCTTTATGCTGTAATCCAAACTAAAGCGTTTGTTTATGATTCATTGTGAAAGGCAAAATTAACTATCTAAAAAGGTTAATCAAAGTTCTGTTATCATTTACTCACTCTTGCGCGGTTTCAAAACGTCTGATTTTCGTTATTTCTTAGAGCATTAAACTGAATTGTGGTGTCAAACCTGGCGTAACTCATCAAAGGGGAAATTTCCTGTCACGAATCCAACACCCTCTCAAGGCACGCTCTGAATTTTTGTCAATATTCCAACACGCTCTTCCAACACAAATCCATTTTAGTCAAAATCCCAACGCACACAGCATTTCTATGTTTCGGTGAACTTGTGGTTAATTCATTTTTTCAAGTTTTCATATCTGCGTACACACCAATCACCATAAAACACTTGTTTTGTTTTCAGACAAACTTGTCAGTTGGCTTTGAAGTACTTAAAAATATAGCACATGACTGTTTTATATACACATGATTATTTTATTTTGCTATTTCTCCATTCACTTCATGCACCAAAATGTTCACATAAAAATTGCTAGTAAATGTCGTATAATAACCATTAAGAGCCATCATGTAACAATTAAAAATTCTATTTTGAAGCACATGGAGGGATGGGCGACATTTATTAAGAAATTTATATAAAATTTCACAAATAATAAAAAATAAAACAACGCAACTCTAAATTAATGTTATTTAAACGTAATTAAACATTATTTAAACATAAATAGCATTGTCTTGTAAAATATATTCCAATGATCTTTCAAAAGCTCTCCATTTGTGCTCATCCAAGGAAGAAAGAAAGCCATAAAAGTTTGCAGTGACTTGCAATATGCTTTTCAATAAATGTCATTGCTGGTTGAGTTACATCTTTAATTATAGGAGGGTAGCATGTTTGGTGAGCGGGGTCGAGCACTCCCACATATCTGCTACGTTAATGAATCTGATTAATTGAAACATCCAGCTCGGAACTGATGTAAAGATTCATAATCTACTAGAAATCATAATGTACCCTTCAAATTCGATTACGTTACTGGATGTCAGCATACATGTTACTTCCCCATGCTCGGACATTCAAGATCACATGACAAAGGGAATGATGCAGGACTTTACTTTGGCTTGTTGTCCACAGAAATGGCCTGAAGAGTCAACAAGAGCTTCTCTCTCCCTGTCTGTGCTGATGTGAGTGGACATGAGAGGGAGATCGGGCCAGCTATATCATTGTACTGACATGGTCTGTCCACAGCTCTGGGGAGGAGAGAGTCATTCACATAATGCATTCGGTCCCGTTTTGGATGTAGTCTGCTGAAATGCCAAGTAAATCAGAGCACTCTGCCATGCTGTGTCACAAAAAGAGGCTGCTTTAGACAAATGTCCTCTGATGATATATCATACCGCCTGTTTTCAGGTTGTTTAGGTGCTTCTTGAACTCAATCTTTCATTCGAATATCTTAAACCGCATGCTTGTGGACACTGAAAGGAAAATGACAAACGAGTTTGTATTTCTTCTCCAGGAATAGTTTACTCACAAATTTACTCACCACCCCCCCCAGCCATCCAAGACATATATGAGATTATTTTCTTCTAAGGAACAGATTTGGAGAAATTTGACATCGCATCACTCGCTCACCAGTGGATCCTCTGCGGTGAATGGGTGCCGTCAGTCCCAACAGCTGATAAAAACATCACAATAATCCTCACGACTGAAGTCCAACAATTGACATCTCCGGCTAAAATGAGTCCTCTATCTGTAATATTGCTTTTTCCAGTGAAACGTCTGAATTAAGATAGAAGCAAATTGTCTATTTCTAAAGTCTGAAATCAGGTTTTGGTGAATAAAATAAAATTTGGTTGAAATTATGTTACAATGTCATTCAGTGTAACACAATATTTATGTGAAAATTCCAAGAGCATGCTTATTCGGACTTGTACATATTAAAATATCTAAAAGAATAAGAAATTAAATGAAAAATTTTTATGTTTTAAAAAATATCTTGCTGATAAATGGGTAAAACCTAGGATAGTGGGGGAAAAAATGAATGCAATTAATTAGTATTTGGGGTGAAAGTAATAATTTTTTAAGTTGATTTTTGTTGCAAATGTACCTGACAAGATTGTAACACTGAATTTTCAGTGGGTAAATTTAGTAAATCAAGGAAAAATGTATATTTTTGCCTCCGAAAAAAAAAATCAAGTAATTTAAACAGAATGGTTAAATCCTGGTTAAATAATGGTTAAAAAAAAGTTTGTCAGTGGATTTTGATGTCAGAGGACAATAGGGGATGTAGTTTGTTCACTGGAGGGAGCATGATGAATTTTCTTACTTTATATTACATTAATTAACTGAAGTCATTTTGACACCACAATGTGCGATGTGCTCAGATTTGCTGAGATACTGAATTCTGTAATCAAAAATGAGGTTTCAGTACTGAATAATTTTGTAAGACCTTTTTTTAAGACTAAGATAGAAGTTATCTATCTTTACGCTCATATTGTAGATCAGAATTGTCACATGTGTCTTTTTAATCCTCATAAGGAATTTCAAGGAAGCGTTTAAAAGCTGCATTATGCTTTACCGAGCTATTAAAGAGCTTCAGAGCAGTATAAAATTTTACTCTCCGTAACCACATCACGCATATAACTGTGTGTGTGAACAGCTGAATAATTTTATGGCGTGTGCATGTTACAGCAAACTGCTGGGTCGGGAAATGTGGCTTACTGCTCATAATGATATAATCCAGCAATGGAAGCATTACATTAAGCAGGCCCAAAGCAAGTGAAAGGAAAGAAAGCAGACCTACATCAAACTAGCAAGCGGAAATAAAGGTCTTGTGTCTGTGAATACTCCTGGAGAATAATGGACTTTTATAAAGGGATATACCACGGTACAAAAGTATGAATACCTCTTTACGCCTCTAAAGCCAGATTCGGCTTTCGGACAAGATTCCCAGTTGCTATTATTCCAGCTGTGGTGAAGAGCATTTTGTGGTTGTACACATTTCGCAGTGTTTGTTTGTCTATGTGTTTGAATAATTCAGTCGGCGATGTTGAATGTGAGCTGTGCCCACACCTAGTGCCTTTTCCTCTCATTCCTCCTCTTTAGTTGAGAGATGTTCTCTTTTTCACTACCTATGACATGTCTTTTTCTCTGTTTCTTGGTTGGTTTCCTCTTTTATGTCCGACTCTGTTGTCCCTCTTTGTATTACAACAGCGTGTACTCTCTAGGCTGTACTCTCTTTGCTTACCTAAAGCACATTCTTGGTTTTATTGTGAACAGCATATCACTGTATGTCAAAAACTGTTTATATTTGTAACATTTGATTAGGTCATGTCAGGAGGAATCAAATATTTCAGAATATTTTGACATTCACTAACATTCTACACTACACTCAAACTGTATGGTGCTTTCATAGCCAAAAATATTAAGCAGCACAATATTGATAATAAGAAGACACTTACACTTTTAAATGCTTATGAATTAAAATGTATAGTAAAATAATATTACTAGGAATATTACTATTATTAGTGCAAATGGCTTTTTTGCCATAAAAACATACAATATGTTTCCAAACACAAATTCCTCTCCAGTGTACAGTAAATGGACCGTTACTGTTTTCACTTTGCAAAAAAAAAAAAGCTACTTGTTTTGAAAATGCCTACATTTTGATTTCAGTTGAATGTCTTTGTCCTGATGACACATCATAAATGTTGTGATCATGAAAGCCTAGAAAGTCCATAAATGATCAATATATTTTCAAGAGAGACTGGTTTGACTTTGACCAAAATTGTTAACCATCGTCAGGGCACTGCTACAGTCTATGGGCCTCCCTGGACAGCATGTCCACTCAAGCTCCCCTCACGTTCTGGAGGGTGGAGTCCCCCTTTGGTAGAAATTGCGATTGTGTTCTGTGGCCGTACAAATTGCATTCTAGTGCTTCCCCCGTGGGGGGCCCCCTTCATCGCCGGCCCTTAGAATCATCCTTTTTTTTTTAAAATGTCTTAACTCGAGCTTCTCTCTGATAATGTAGGCAGGACTTCTATTACTTTGGTTCTTCAAACCCCACCACTAGCAATCAATGACAAGCTCTTATTCTGATCTGCCTCCATCCAATCAACAGCTGATGGATAGAACCAAGCCTCCAACCTACATCTTCTTCCCTTTTCCTGATATTTTTTCACACAGCATGTACATCATATATAAATAATAAATAAATACATATCTGTCTCTGCTTTCATTAAATTACTTTAAATGGCAGGTGGCCCCAAAATTTATATTATTTTTTCTTTGTTATTTTTTTGTAACGCCACTTTAGGAGACAGAAAATTCTGTCATCATTTACTCATCGCCCAAATGTTCCAAACCTCTATGCATTTCTTTTTTCTGTTAAACACAAAAAAAGATATTTTGAAGAATGTTCCATAGTATTTTTCCAAATAAACCCAAGAGGTCAAGGCTTAACTATATAGCATGTCTTTTTTAGCTCCATAATGTTCCATAATAATCCCACCATCCCGTAACATTTTTTTTTTGTTGCCTATGCTTTTTATTCAGCAATTGCCATTGATGCAGAACCAGAAAGAGAATCTAAATATCTTTTTTGAACTGCTAAATGTCTGAACAGTTAATGAAAATGCATGGCTTTATGAAAATCTCATGCCCCACCATTTTCCTTTTTCTTCATCCTTCATTTCAAGGTACGATGGCGCCCAGTAAAGCCTGGCTGTAATGTGTGTGTCTCTCTCTCTCTCTCTCTCTCTCTCTCCTTCTCTATTAGAATATAGCCTCTAGTCATGTTATCTATAGTGTTATTCCACTGAGATACGGGGGAGGAGGGTCTTAATGCTCCAACATTACATTACAATCACTGTTGCAGTTTTCTTCTGTCTGGATTTTATGGGTTTATACGCAGTATGTTTGTTGCTTTCCTTCCACCCTGTGTTCTATAAAAGCCTCGAGCTACAGCAAAACTACAGGTTCATGACTGAAACACTCTCTAGACATGGACACATTCAGTCCCACCCTTCAGCTTGTCACAGACGATGAAAGACAGAAATATGTGGAAAAATGAAGCAAGCCAGCTACACATCAGGACACTGAATATTTAATACTTCAATACAGACCAGTGCGACTATCTAATAACTCTTTTAATTAGCGCTGGTTAATAGAATTTGCTTTCTCGATGTTTCATTGTCTATCTCCCGCTCTCTTCTCTTTTCTATTTCATTCACACTATCCATCTCTGTTCTCTCGTCGCCCCTAGGGTTTTTCTCTCCTTTTGATTGTGGGCTTTGGAAAACTGGGATTTGAGTTGGAAGACAATGAAGTTGGACTCCGTCTTGCGGCAAATCCCAGAGGGCAGTTGGTGGACCATGCATTATGGAGCATACCTTCACTTCTCTGCACCGCTAGTTTTAGCATCCCTCGCCTTGCTTTCCACTGCTGCACCAACAGTCACTCGCACAAGTTCACACATCGCCAAACAAAATGAAATTAGGGGCGTTTGGGTGGGCTTTTAAACAAATGGCAGGTCCTACAGGCAAATTGGTGTAGGAGTTCATAGAGGACTAATTGCATGTTTCTATTAGTACAGCGTAACCTTAAGAAGCACATTGACAAATGAAGTATAAATCAAGTCAGAACAATACATGGTTTTTCTATGTTTTCAACACGGCCTTGGGTATTTTCAAAAGAACGGAACATAAAGGATGTTCATGTAAGAAATGCTGACATGGGAATACTATTTTTGTACAATGTCTTTTTATTTCTATAAGCTCATGGCTGACGGCTCAATGATTATCGCTAGTACATATGTTTTTGTTTTGTTTTGTTTTATAAAAACGGTTTAAGTTAATAGGTCACAATTCATTTTCGGGATGTTTTAACGTAGTTTCGGGAAGAGCACGCTGAGTATCAGCACAGCCGGTACCCAATGACGCTCATCGGTATTTTCGCCCACTAGCGAATTATTAATTAATAATAAATTAATAAATAATTAATTATTCCTAATTCCATTCATCCGCCTCGGCTTAAATACCATTGCCTCCCTCCTCTCAGTAACTAGTTACGCATGATCCCTCCTTCCTCCCCTTTCCCGCCTTTTCTTTCGCACCTTCAAGGGGGGCGATCGGGACCGTGCCTCGCTCCGAGCTCTGCCCTCGCTAGGGTTACTATCAGCAGGGCTCGGGGGCTGCCGAGCTCCAGGCTCGCCCCCCGGACAGCACAACAAATTTGGTTCCTTATATTCATGAAGAATTGCGAATTCGTGAAATTAGATCTTAATAATAGCTGGGTAGCAATTTCTGGAAGCCAATGTTGATATCACCCCTGTTTTGATAGCTCCGCCCCACACATATGTAGCCTACACAACCCAGGCAACGATTAGTTCGGTGAAACCAAGGAGATCGTTAGACCCTGTGTGCCGCACTAGTCCTATGCATTTCGATCGCCCCCAGGTGTCTGGTCCTAGTATAGATCATAAACCTCAGCGACAAATCTCCAACAGAAAACTGCTGCTTGTTCTATTTATGACGTGCTGACACAAATTTCAAATGATTTTTAATGGTCACTTTATCACGTCCAGTGTAGGCATGGCGTCTGGTTTAGACACAGTGCTACTTCTTGCCTTATCCGTTCGCAGATGTTTTCCCTTTTTGTTTTTTATCTTTGTTCACTCAACACACTCACCTCCACATCATTAGTAGACACACCCCTTACTGCTGATTGGCTACAAGTTTGTTTTGGTACTCAGTCCTGAATAATTTTTTAAAGCATTTTTTAAAAAATGGCTTACCCGGCCTTTAAAGAATGAAACCATGAACTCTGTTGACAGACATATCAGTCATCAAGTATTTGTTCTAAATGTTCAAATCTTTTAATTTTCATAAATTTGATTAAGTGCTTATCCAGTTTGTTGCGTGTTTGTGTTTCGAGACCGATTACTTTTTATGTTCTGTAGTATATCGCATTTTAAAAGTAAAAGTATTTACACTATTGTTTAAAAGTGTGGAATTGTTTAGATTTTTGCATTTAAAACAATAAAAAAATACAGATGCATCATTCAAGAAATCGTTGTAATATACTTATTTTGATGCGGGTCTTTTGATAAACAGAAAGATCAATGTTTAATGTGACCTTGCTGAATAAAAGTATTAATTTCACAAAAATCCCCAAACTTTTAAATGGTAGTTTATATGAAGCACTCCAAATTTTGGGATGCCTCTGCCTGTGTTTTAAAAATACGCTGGTCTTCCCACTCTGATCCAAACACAGTGTAGTGACTACTAGGTTTGAATCACCGTCTTGACACTAATCTAGATCATTACATAAGCTGATGTATTGTTTTGTGGTAATGTGAAACACCATTTGCCAGAGTGTTGGGGGCTGGAGCTCTGAGTGTGATTATGGGAGATCTGGCTGTGGGGAGAATACAGCAGAGCATCTCCTGCTGGGAGACAGTATGTCTGAGGAGCACAACAGGAGCCCGGGGGCTAGACACGGATGATAGGTTTAATGGTGCGTCTGTGCATTAACGTCACAATATGCTGCTCAAACTCACTTGTGTCTAATAGCCTGATGTTTGATACTTCTAAAATGTCCTAATTCCTGAAATTCACCACTGATACTTGTTTTGTTCCTCGTATTTTTTGCAGTATGCAGCGTGTGTGTGCGGCCTTACCTGACCATCTGGAGAGTATCCTCCCTGACCCAGCAGCCATCTGGGTCCAATCCAGGATTCACATCCGTTCTGCTATCTGACACACCACACACACAAAATCTCACAGCGGGGAGAAAAGTTTGAGAAAAGACTCATTTGCTTGACATCCTGATGAGTTATTGGAGTGACTAAGTGGATGTCAATATATGCTTATGTGAGCATGTGGGTGAGTTTGTGCATCTCAAGTGCTTAAAGCACACAACCCTGGTGTGGTGGAAGTGTTTATCACGCATAAGCCGTATTTGGACGGGACTAGTTTTCCCTGAGGAGATCAGGTAAATATGGAGTGTCACAGACGTAGGTTTAATTCTTACACAGCCTTGGTAAAAAATGACAGAGCTAATTACAGAACGATATTCAACTAACTCGGGGCTTCCTCGAAGAAATCTTAATTAATTCCTTCAGTTAATTATATTCATAATACTATAATTATATTGCAAAGAAATTCTTTCTATTTTCTTGATGCACGCATCCAGAGCACTTGACCTTCCAGAGCACCCACTTACAGACAACAAACACTCATGGTAATAAACTGAATTCTGAATAGCATTGCATACTACTCCTATACTCATATCTTCATATACCATATACTCAAAGAATCCTGAGGAGAAAGGGGAAAAAAATCACCGGTTCCAAATAATTCTAGCAATAAATCAGCATATTAGAATGATTTCTGAAAGGATCGTGTGACACTGAAGACTGGAGTAATGATGCTTTGTATCTATGTTTGTATTTGTATGTTATTTTGAATTGAAATATTATTTCACAATATTACAGTTTTTTTCTGGATTTTTAATCTAATAAATGCAGCCTTGATGAGCAGAAAACCATTAAATATCTATATTATATATATATTTGAACAGTAGTGTATCATATATAAAAAAAAACTAAAATTAATATTATAACATCTATAAAAATATATATATATATATATATCTGTAGAGGAACTATTGACAAATTATATCTTTATAATGTTATTATATATAATATATATATCAAATTATATCTTTATAATGTTATTATATAATATATATATATATATATATCTTTCACATGTATTATTGTATTATATGTCTGTATTTCCTTGTGAAAATGTTGTAGTGATAATAACAGTGATGACAGAAATAAGATTTTTAACAAAAAAAAAGATTTGATACTTGCATAGCTAGCATATGCTTTTATTATTATTATTATCTTCTTGTTTTTAGTAAACGTTGTTGTGGGCTGCTTTAATTGCAGTGATGAAAATTGTGGAAAACAATTTTTTTTATCTATGTACTTATTTTTAAGAAAAATCAGAAGTGAGGTTCACATGATAATCATTGAAGTGTTAAACTTATTTCACAATATTTTTACTCAATTAATAATTCCTAATTGTTCAACCATGATAATGGCAAAACAGTAAAAATGACTTATGAAGGCATGAAAAATTAAAGATGCACTACAGCCACCATGAAATCAAAACTGACAGTTCTAAAAAATTTCAGTGGAATGTTGTGATGTTTATTATAAATTATGTATCCATGTGCTTCATCATTTTTTTATTATTTTCATACCAAATTTAATGTGACCCTCATATAACATAGTTGAGCAATGTTAAGAAAGTCAAAGAAATGCCAAATTATAGAGATCCCTTTCCAACTTGATTCAGTACATGATGTCCTTTATAAATAATTGTAACATCTTTGAAACACGAGTGGTGTTCTTGTGCTTGTAGTGCATGTGCTCATCTTGTGTAACCTCCTCTAAGGTCGGTGTGACCACGGGCGCTCTCGCCTTCTGTTTCCAAACCCTGACCGGCGTGCCGGTTCTCTAATCAGCAGAGTTAAAGATAAAAGTATCTCCAATGGGACTGCATGTATCTCGTTATTAAAAAAGCATTTTGAAAGTTCCTATCCTGCCCCACAGCGCAAACTGTTATTCTAATGAGATGGGTTTGACCTTTGTCACGCAAACTGCTGTCCTGAAAGCGCATGTGCTCTGGGGGCATTGAGATCCTTCCACATTTGCTATGCTGGCCCGAGGAAATCTTGGCCAATGCCGGCTTTCATCTCAGCTCCTTTTAGAAGACCGTAAATATTGAGCTCCCAAAAGAGGTAAAGTGCCTGGTTTGTGTTTTATTTCAGAGACGCTGCACACACACACACACACACAAAAACAAAAACCCAGTACATTTGGATCCATCATTTGAAAATAGCCCGTAATGTATAAACATGTTGCCATGCAGAAGGTTATGTTTTAATGATTGCCTCTGTTAACGGCAGCATTCACGAGTAATTGGTTCTAGCGGAAGACGCTAACCTTTTCAGAGAACAAATACGATTGCGAGAAAGCGGGATGCGCTGATCTGTGTGTGTATGACTGTGTAACCCCTCGCTACACACGAGCCGAGTTATAAAAACAATTGAAAATATGCATCGGGGAACGCTAACCTCAGACAAGCACTCTTGCATTAGCTTCTCGACCACTGGAGAGAGCATTGATTGCTGCCACAAAAACTAATTAAAGAAGCATTTGCTGTGCATTCCCTAATCAGGGGAAAACTTTTTAAGAGAGCAGCTTTGCATGTCATTAGCTTCAATAAGAGAAACCCTTGCGAGAGGCTAATTGAACACAGTTGCCTGTGAGCAGACACTGCTACGACTGCGCTGGTGTTATTGAGAGATTTTAGCTTTAGCATTTATTTAGCCAGTGAAGGGGAATAAAGCTGCAGGAGACTGAAATCATCATGGGATGAGCGCTAATAACCAGGCCTTTGCATCTAACTAATGGGCACCGCGCAGCAAACATACACTTATATGAGAACAATGCTTCACTAGCGCAATCGCACAATCGGTCACACACAGATGAATAAATATAATTTCATCCCAAAATTGCACATAATCCTCTTGAATAAACAAGCAGCAACACAGCAGGGCTTTAAAGAAATTTGGCAAGCTGTTCAAGCTAGCAGTAGCATAACTATACAGCATTAGCGAAACACAGCTAACGGGCCACTATTAGCACTATATTTTCAAACTAGGCTCACTGGGAAACATGTTTATACCTACAATTTTGAAGAACATTAAAAATATGTGAGGTGTGTTTGGAGATTAAATCTAGGTGTATTGTTCTGTCCTGAATAGACCTCAATGACTCCCTTAACTTGATCCTGCAGTTCAGTCAGTGTAGAAACATATCTTACGTAATTATTAACCAAATATTGTGAATGTTTATCCAGAGAAGAAATGAATCCTTGGAGGTCCAAAAATTATTTTTTTTGTTCCTTCGCCTTTGGCTTGCACACTAGGAGACTAAAGATATCATGTGCTGTGTGCAAAATGTTATATGTGATCCTGGATCATTACTCCAGTCTTAAGCTGCTGAGGTATATTGTAAAAATGTATATTGTACATTTCCTTTTGATTAGTTGGATCATATATATATTTTTTATTAGTAATATGCATTGTTAAAAACTTCATTTGAACAACTTTAAAGCTGTTTTTTTGGCAGTATTTCGATTTTTTTATATAGTTGTATCTTGGTCAAATATTTTCATATTCTAACAAACCATACATGAATAGAAAGCTTATTAATTCAGCAATTTAGAAAAATTTAGCCAGTGAAGGTGAATAAAGCAGGATCACATATTATGCAATGACTGCTTTCGGGTGGCTGATGCGATCATCATTTTGAATATTATTTTGTTGAATTGTTAATTTATGTGGCGATTGAGATTTGATAAAACTTTAGAGGTTCAGAGGAAGACATAGTTGTCTTCTCACCATAGGCCCTGATCATGTTAAATTGAATTGTAAAATGAATTGTATTTTGTCTTGTATAACAGTGGCCAATTTTTGGCTAGCTTTAAAAGACCAGATTAATCGATTAATATAGACTTATTTCATGCGGCCATTTGCAAAGTACTATATTATGACCTCGAAAATGCTATTATCATGGTGCATTATTTGAAAACGAATATATTTTGACATTTGCGTGACATGGCCAGCTCCATACGTAAGGATTTGCTAACTTAGTAGACTTGCTTGTTAGCTCACCCGATATCTCATAATGCAGTAACAGTCCAGTAAAAACACATTTGATAAAATAAATCAAAGAGTTGAAGTTGTAGAAAAGTTGGTTGCTTCAGAAATGTTTTCATCTCATGTTTGCTGAACACTAGGTTTAGTGGTACTTTATTTTTACACACTTTATCTAGCATGAACTTTTTACAATCTACTCACCAGATATTTCTTTTTCAACTGCCATGATACAAACAACTTATAAAAAATTCACGTTCGTCTCATTCATATAAAACTGAACACACTTTTAGACCCCATTTAGAAATCCAAACTCAAAACTGAAGAATAATACAGATTTGCAGTCCCGTTTTTCCAATGAGCCTGGATTGTATATTTCACACTTCTAGAGTCTCTCCTTTCCAAATGCTAAAGATAACAGGGAGAGATGTTCCAAACGCACATAAAACTTTGAACACTTTCCATGCTAGCTGGAAGACACAGGAGCAACATCTAAATTATAGACGCAATATTTGACATGTATTGCACTTCATCTTCCAATCACACACACTTCAGCCAGTTTTAGAGCTCTTTTTGATGTTGAAACTTTGAACAGAAGTTCTTGGAGGCAGTTCCTATGTTGGAGGTCATTCCATTCTGTTTGAAAGAGCTAGATTTGAGTAAGCTAGAACAAGGGCAAAGACTACTACTTCTGACTTTAAATGAGGAGCGCAGCCCTTTAAATCTGATTGCTTGCCATCTTTTGTGCCATGATTTGGACGTTCGTTGCAATGGGGAGTTTGAGATCTTTTTTACGGTAGACCAGTTTAGCAGGCTTTATCGAGTTCCAGCTAGGCTGCAGTTGGAGCATGGCGTCAGCTGTCATAAAGCGAGACGGCTTCTTGCCCTCTGGTCACCTATCATAAGTGATGTATATCACCCTATCATTGTTGTAAGATAGCAGGATAAATTCTCAGAATAAATTCTATAATGAAACTCCTGTCAGAACAGTGTGACTCTCCAAAGGCTCTGTTACATCATTTCGGGTCTGGATTTCACCATTGTTTCTGCACAGCATGGCTGATGTGCTCAAATTGCTCATATCTCTCTTAATGTTCTCTGCAGCGGCCGTCATCTCAGAAACCCTCATTAGATGAACTGCTTGTTAGTGTGCCTCCAACACCCTTGCATTCCCTGCTGAAAAATACATTGCTTATGGAGAGAGTTCCATTACATATAAACACACTGGGGTGGATTCACTAAACAGTTGTGGCATGCTGTATTTGGGCGCAAACACCTGCGTCTTATTCACTAACCACCCGCAATCCAGATTAATCAGCTGCTAAATTTGCGAGAATCGCTCTATTTTTGAAGAATTGCCATTCTTTTATGTGCAAACAATGCACGTTATGAGCAAAATGAGTTTATTATAGACAAATGTGTTTTTTTAACAAAAATATGTGCGGTGCAATTAACTTTGTGCTGTTGCTTTGTGTGGAATGAGAATTTTATTTAAAAGAGATGTTTGTATGCATTTTCCGCTGATCTTAATGGCTGCAGTAAATCATCAAATGATGAGAATTATAAATGCATATATATATATATATATATATATATATGCAGTCACGCTTTTTTGTTTGTGAACAATTGGTTTAGATGCTTAATCACTACCATGTTTGGAAATCCTTGAAGTAATATAACTTTCTTTCTCTTTGAATTTTTATATCAATATGGTAGATTAACACATTTGAATCAATGTAAAAAATTAGCTCAAAGGTAACCGAAAAGTAATCAAAAGTAGTCTGATTTCCTACAAGACCGTAAAATCTAAGTAAAAGCCAGTTAATTGACCCTTCACAGCGAGTTTGATTGACAGACGGTAATTGTGGCATTGAATTGAGAGTAGATGGTAGCGCTGGTGAACTTTAACTTAAAAAAAAAACGGTGTATTGACGTCATTCTGCGGTTGAAGCAAGGAGACCATCTGATATTCATTCATGTTTATTTCAAGCTATGATTTAAAAAAACTATAAAGAGGAAGAGATTATTGGTAGATGTGTCTCTTAAAATGAGGCACTACACGCATTAAAGAGCCACAAAACTGTAATTATTCATTATTATTTCTTAAAACATTACAAAAACATTACACTGTAACTTATACATTACTGTATATGAACAATTTTAAATGTTTTCACATGTAATTTTAGCGTAAAATACTATAAAATTTACGGTTTGAGAAGTAAGTATTCATTGTATTCATTTAATTTATTAATTTACAAGTTACAAGTGCTCATCACTCTTTAGCTCCACCCACACAGGACGCCTCCAGGAGCTCGGCTGTATCTTTCATTTAAAAATATGATAAAACTAAAGACTTTTTGGAGATATGAAGAATGCAGTACTACTCTATAAGTACTCAAGATTAACATGAGATTTGCCAAATCTGACAGTTTTAGGTCCCCTTTAAAGCTTTGTTATGTAGGCTGCATTAGGGCATTTCTGCAACATCATTTAATTCATGTTAAAAGTTACCCTGATGATAAATTCAAAAGTATATCGGCATCAGAATGCCATCTCATAATACCTGAAACATTATTACTATGTTTACAGTAAATTTCTGACAGGATTATTTACAATTTGACAGCCTGGGAGGTGAGAAATTGTTCCATTGCTTTCAGCACTAATTTAATAATAATTGAGGTATATGTTACCTGATTCTTCTTGTAAATGAAGTGCTAGACTCTAGACAGCATGCGCAAATAAACAACAATCATCAGGGCAATTCATTCTCACTGTTCTGTCTGGCAATTCTATCTTTGATTCTCTCTTACTAATTAAAATGAATACATCCATTGAAGTTTCTGCTCATAATATACTCTCTCATTATCTTTAAGCATATCTTTCTCTTTTTATAATCCTTGCCCAGAAGCTGTTTTAAGGTTACAGATTGTAAACATGTCAATTTGTTAGTTCCTGTACATTTGCCAGCTAATGTGCTCCACTAGCCCTCAGCTGTGAGCTCTAAGCCCTTGACGCTCCTAGTTAGCTCATTTCAGTCTCAAGCCTGTGGATCCATTCCAGCGCTGAAATGTGACGATAATTACCATTATATACTACCATAATCAAGACATCCATTCGCTCGCTGCTCCCCCTTTTCTCTCACACCCTCTTCCTCTACAAAAAATTCCCGTATGAAGAAGTACGCTGGTGTTACTGTGATACATGATATTATAAATCCTTATCTTGAGGGTGTTGTGCATTGGTCATGCTGTCACAGAATCACAGATTTACTCATATTAACTGCGCTCATGTTAATTTATTAACTCATGTTAATTATTTGTGCCCTTTTAATGTTTTGATAACTCCATGTTATATTTTTGTTTCCATGTACGATGTCTAAAAACAATTTAAACACCCCTTTGAGCACAAAACTTTTTATTACACAGTGACTTGAGGGAAGCGCAAAGATTTGAGTGGGCAGATTAATTTGTGACATTTTCTTTGACAGCTTCAATCCAACATTGCTGCTGTCAGTTCCATATTATATGTCAGTGGATAAATGTGAATATCAGTAACTGAATGTTATTAATATCTTCGAGTTAGCGGTTACATTCTGCTTTGTGGCTTTGGATTTCAATCTCCCTAATATAATGAGTCTTTTTTATTAATAATTCAGAATTAAAATTAAATGGCGGGGACAGAAAAATGGTTCTGGTTCATTGTTTGTTCCGTTAATGGTTCAGAGTGCTTTTAAGAAAATAACATTTGGGGAAGAGAAATGTAATTTCATTCATAAAATAACAAATACATTTACAATTTTAATAGATGTCATTTTAGATGTCGCACAAATGCAACTTT
Organism: Enteromius unitaeniatus; assembly: GCA_032359435.1. NCBI lineage: Eukaryota > Metazoa > Chordata > Actinopteri > Cypriniformes > Cyprinidae > Enteromius > Enteromius unitaeniatus. The sequence continues at coordinate 7,031,884 of JAUMHI010000065.1, forward strand.
ACCTCATATAAATGCAAAACTTTGATCTCATTGATGTAAGCTCAATAATTGTAGCATTTTTAATTGCAATTGCAATAATATGCACATAAAAACTTTCAAGAAGTTCTGTTTTGACTGACGTATGCATGTTTATGTGTGTGTCACTGTCTTCGTGTTGTACATAGCAGTGAAGAAGGCATCAAATGTTTATGGGGCTAAAGAAAATCAGTTCATTTTGATAATGCAATGTAAATATATTTTCAATATATTAAAAGTGTTGTTTTTTTTTTTTTAAGTTTTGGGGGAAAAAATGTAAAAAGGAGAGAAGAGGTTAGAACCTAAATCTAAACATACTACTCTGATTATCAGACATAATCACATCATTTGGTGCACATGTATACATCGTCAGTGAAACATCAATGCAAACATCTCAATGTTTAGTTGTGTGTGTGTTTGATTTGCTGAAAAGGACTTACAAGAGTTATTTGTTTTGGAACTTAGGTTCAGTACTGATGTTGTGGTACTGCTAAATACTAATGCAGAGTATTTTAGTGCTGAGGAATGTCCAACCTGATCTCATGAAAATTCATACATATTTTACGAGGTGGCTAATTCGTACGAATTTGTATGACCTCACTCTTAATGGTTGATTCGTTTAGTATTGAATCTTTTTGAATGGGTCACTGAATCATCCATTAAAACGATTCAGTTTAAATGGTTGATTCGTTTAGTAATGAATCTTTTTGAATGGGTCATTGAATCGTCAACTCGCTAGATTTGTTCAAAAGAGACTAGATTTGCAGCGGCTTAAATGTGATTTTGCTTTTTAAGTTTTCTTGACAAAATAGAGCAAACAACAGTGTTCCTAAAATTTAAGTCACTTAATATTAACTTGTATAAAAATAAAATGTATGTTAAATACATTTTCACAGTTGTAAAACTGCCCTCCTCGTAATCTCAGAATAATTTTACTGAAAACAGCTCTCTACATCATACACTTAATCTATTATTTACATTACCTCTACGCTTTGTTTGTTACCATGAATGACAAACACTGCAGATCTGTCCTGTGAGGAGCATGACCTGCAGCGATAGACAAGCTTTTCTACTGACTAGTCTGCAGGTTTTATGGCAAAAGACAGCATCGCACAGCGAACCGTAAACACAGCGCTACATTAATGTGCAGAACTGGGACAAAGATTATAGTAGCTTATATACTCTTTGCTGAGATTGCTTTTATAAAATATAAAAGTCACTTTAATTTCAAAATAATATAGACGTATTTGGTTAACAAGATACAATTATTTAGGTACTGATAAAAAGAAATTGCCCACGAAAGGAAAGTAAAAAAAACAAACCAAAAAAAGGACCTGGAAAAAAATTTATTTTCATTTTTAAAGTGCCCCTATTAGGCCTTATTAAAGGTTGCTTATGTTGCTTTATGAGTCTCTTAAAACAGGTTTACACGTGTGCAAGATCAAAAAACACTTTAGTTTTCTCCAAAAATAGATTTAATTTTACCCTATTGCTAAATGATGGGTAAATGACTCGTGTGAAGCAGTTCGAAGAATCAGTCTGTCTAAGCCCCTCCCTCCCGTGAGCCCTCACTGCTGTGATTGGTCAGATGGAGCAGTCCTTTATGATTGGTCTACCGCTACAGCGTGTGTCGGAAAACGAAAGGCTCAATAACGAAATTGAATTACAGCGCAGCTTGACATGATGGAATCCACGTGGAAATTGTACTGTTTGAGGGCGGGGCAAGTTGTTGTGCAAACATGCAAATATGTTACATTGTGACGTGTGGCTATAACAGAAAAAGTCTTTTTTTTTAACAGAAAAAGTCTTTTTTGTCTTTTTTTTTTAAGACAAAAACTTCATTTATCGTGCACTGTCGGCGTCACAGCTTTGCAGTTTATGTTCACATACAGCTACATGACACACTGCATGAACGATCATATTTTAAAAGGCATTATTGGGACACTTTATAAACTGTTTTAGAACCACTTATTGGTTCCAAATTCATGTTCCCCCCAGTGTTTGGATTAGTGGTAGATCAGTGTGCTGTTTCAGTAACTGAATCCCAAGTTTTGACATTTCCATTTCCAGATCTCTCCTATCTTGAATATTTGGTTACATTGTTGAAGTAAACAATCGCATAGCAGCATCTTTCATGCAACCAACTGCTGTTTTTATTATCACAGTATTGCTTTTCTTATACGTCCTCTAAGATAAAACTCCTCTGAGATGCATTGGGCCTCTATGTTTTCTCAGATAGGTACATGGTAGATGGGAGAAGATTAACTTGGGGAGGCTGTGTCTGCTTCAGTGTATCAGGTTGTTCCGCTCTAGGTGTTTCTCCCAGTGCTGAAAAAAATCTGAGGTGAGAAAAGTAGAAGAGCATGAAGGAATGCTGCAACACTGCAGCTCTCTATGAATAAAAGGACAAATACTGTAAAAGAAAACACAAGCTGGTTTGCCTCAGCGTGTGGTGGGTGCGTGGGTGATCAGATGTGCATATGCTTAGGGGGAAAGTGTTTTGAATATTTGACTTCGATTGCGATAGTATTACAGGAGTTCTGCAAGTATGTTTTTGTTTGAAGGTTGTGGTCATGACTTCAAATTATTCTTCAGGTTTTGTGTGAGAGAGAGAAAGAGAGAGAGAAACAGAGGGAGTAAGAGCTCAGTTCTGCTCCAAGATCATGAACAGGATTTAAAGTCCTGCGGGAATGCTACCGCTCTGCACTATCACTTTGTGACACCTCGGACAGAACAGGCTCTGACCAGACACAAACACACACACAGTGCTAGTCCAGCTTCTTATCAGATGAGACTTTGATAAGTTAATTTGATCAGTCCTTGAGGATTACGCACTGAATCCTCTAGTTTAGTGTAGTCTGCCAATTTGGAAGCTGCTTTAAAACATCAATCTGAAACAACCACAGTTGGAGTCCAAAGGTAACGCATGCCAGCACTCGCACATGTGAACATTCACACACCGCCGGCCACAGAGTTACAATTTGAGGCACATCTGCTGCAGTTGCGTGTTGCAGCGCTGCATCATTAAGCTAGTTAGAGAGACATTTGGCTAATTGTCTTCATCTCCGCTGCTTGCTGTTCCTTTGCCCTCGTTTCCTTTTTTAAATGTCTTACCAATAGGACAGGTTTAGCTGGGTTGCTTAGACATTTAGCCCCTGCTGGGAGATGTTGTAACTACATTCTGAAGGCAAAAAGCATCTTTCTCTGTTGACCGTTAAATTGTCTTTCTATCTAATTATATTTTAGATTAAATTTCTAAAGAAAAAATAATTAACTAAATTAAGTTTCGGACATCCTTTTTTTAGGAATGAAAGAAATTGCAATTAGGCATGCATATATATATATTAATCAGTGATTTTCAATTTTTTTTTCTTTGACAAATTATTTACTAAAAGTATTTACTAAGTAAATACTTCAATAATGTAATGACAGATGTGCATGTTTAACTTTACAAAACATTTATTATTTTATCATTTTTTAAAACTTTCATCAATATTTATATAGCTTTTGTTATTACACTCAGCAAATCATAAAACAATCATATTACTCTTATTTACACTGTATGACTTTTTTTTTCACAATATATATATTTTTTAACACAGGGTTTTTAAAATAAATAAATGTATTTTCATACCTTTTTCTAAAATTTAAAAATCTAAAATTTTTAAAACTATTTATTCGCTAATTCGTGATTTACTCACAAACTGCCATGGATTCGTGAACCCCACTTTGGGAAACCCTTTTTTAAATAATAAATTAAATAAATTAAAACAAACAAACAATAATCATATTGTGCATCCTAAATGACATGTTATAAGAAAAAATGTTCAGTGCTCTTAAAACTTGTTCATTTGAGATTTGAACTGCACTGTTTATGGTCAGTTCCTTTTCATTAATCAAAACAATTTCCTCACATTTTTTAAAAACAGTGAAGAGATAAAAGTCGTTTAGTTTGTATAAAAGGAGTCATCATATGCAAAATTCAAGTTATTTGAACAGTAATGTGTTAGAAGTGTGTGTAGTACATAATCATCCTATAATAACAAAAATCCACTCATTTTTATTTACATTTTTTAAAAAACAGCGATATTTGATTGACATGACTGTCTTGGCTTAGCTGTCATCAGTCCGTCATTGTGTCAACCAGAATGTGTACGGTTACACAATTGAGGCATTTGTTGTTGGATGTAATACTGAACATGTTTGTACTATTGAGACATTTTACTTTAAGATCCTAAAGAATCATATCAGCTTTGGAGGTAATAATTCACACTGTATTTGTTGTGGTATTGTGATGCCAAAGCAAGAACCATTAATGGAACCAACTGTTAACATATCCTTACACTTCAGTAAGTATCTTGACAATATACATGGTGTCAGTTAAGTGTCCAGTGAATAGTCATTTTCTAACTAACCACAATATATTCATCCTCCCGTCAATCTCATTCTTTCGGCACTGATTCGAATGAGTGTTGGTGGCGCCCCATGGCAACGCTCTGTCTGATCACATGGGCAGCACTAACAGCTGAAGAGGACTGATCCTGTGTCCTTCATGTCTCAACACACATGGACTCATGCGCTGAAAATAGGATTAGTTCTCACAGAGAGTGAGTGTGTATGTGTGATGTCTTTCATGTGGTCATGAGACACACTCTGGACCATAGATGAAAGCCAACTTTTTGTCATATGTCAAGATCGGTTTTATCTCTCCAATGACATACACGCATACGCTTGAAACAGTTCTTTCCCACCAAATTACAGTAAATATTCTACAGAGCAAGTGCCATTTGTTTCTGTCATGTGTGTAAGAAAATAACCAAATAAATCAGTGATAATAAACGATGCCAGCTTGTGTTAAAATACTGTAGATATTTCTCTAAATGCATCAACAAAATTCCATGAATACTATTTCATTTAGGTTTTTTTGCCTCCGTTCCTTCTTCATGAGGAATTTCTCCTTGATACAGTATATTAGCAAGTATGCACATTTTGATTAAAACATACTTGCACCAGCGTCCTTTCAAAAAGTTAAGTAATCTTTTATATAGCTACAGAAAGTATTCAGACCCCCTTAAATTTTTCACCTGTTTGTTATATTGCAGCCATTTGCTAAAATAATTTAATTTCAAGTTAGTTTCAAGTTTTTTTCTCATTAATGTACACACAGCACCCCATATTGACAGAAAAACACAGAATTGTTGACATTTTTGCAGATTTATTCAAAAAAACTGAAATAGCCATTTTTGGGTCTCTCCAGAGAAATGAACAGCACCTAAATATATGAGCGTCACAGCAAAGGGTCTGAATACTTTGGACCATGTGATATTTCAGTTTTTCTTTTTTAATAAATCTGCAAAAATGTCAACAATAATTTTTTTATGTCAATATGGGGTGCTGTGTGTACATTAAAGAGGGAAAATATGAACTTAAATTATTTTAGCAAATGGCTGCAATATAACAAAGAGTGAAAAATTTAAGGGGGTCTGAATATTTTCCGTACACACTATATATAGTTTATATAATTATATATATATATTTTTTTTTTAAGGGAAGCAGTATTTAGGAGTAAACGATTGGTATTTTAATAGTAGATACATTTTGAATACACTTTTAAAGAATCACCTTGTCAAATTATGCATGAAAAACCTGTTACCTTTCTGCAGACATAATCATTTAAAGTGTTAGGTCCCTCAAAAATAAAAGTTCTGTCATCATATATGCATTTAACACTGATCAAAGAAAATAGAGCACAAATATGGTAAATTAAATACGGTAGACATGCAACTTTTGTTTACCATATATATGTGTGTTAATTGAAATTTTAAAATATACAAATACGCAGCTTTCGGTGGATGGGCAAGTTCCAGTGGGTTTGGGGGTGAATACATGATTATAATTGTCTCCATAATATATTACATAATTAATTAGGTTTTGGATGAAATACCCCTTCATTCCCCATCCATTTCATTATCATTCATCATAATTATGAACCATTTTATTCCAAATTCTCTATTTTGATCAAAGAATATACAGTTTAAAGCCACAGGGTTGGAATGACTAATTACATATATCACAAAATTACAATTTCGGGGGTGAACTATTCCTTTAAATGCATAGTTTGTCTAAAATGTACTTTAAATTCATATTTTCAAAATGGAAAAGACAGCCGTTTGGCATCAAACAATTATTTCCCTAATATGAGGAGCTGCATATCACCTGAAAATGCACAGATCTATTAGTTTTATTAGCGTGATAGGTTTTTTGTTTTTTACAGTTTTGCTCACAGACAATATTAGCTCATAATCTGCCCCCCTCCGCTCACATGAATAATGAATAAAGTTAATAACATTAATTTATCCTATTCATTCTGCTAAGTCGCAGTAGATTGAGTTCCAGGCATTCATCGCAGGAGGAGTTTTCATGTCTTTGTCCTTCCTTTCTTAATTAAACCTGTCTTTAACATGAAGGCCTTTTCATTTGTCACTCATGCGCGGAAACGTTTCAAGTCAGACAAAAGAGAAGGATTGAAGCAAAATCATTTTGTCCCTCGCGCAGACTGCATGACACCAGCTCAACATTCTGACCGTATATGTGTCGCGCTTTAAAAACACTTGCACGCTGTATGCAGATAAGAACTTGATCTTATCAAAGCTAATCAATTTTTAGGCAGCAGAGATCACAGCCAATTAAGTTGACATGCACAAACAGTCGCATGAGAGTTCATGAGCTTGTAGAATGTATAACAGGTCACAATAGCAGAATTGATTCATCCTTTGTTATAGAAATAGTACACCCAAAGTTTAAAATGGGCTGGAAATGTACTCACTCTCAAGCCATCTAAGATGTAGATGAGTTTGTTTATTTATCGGAACAAATGTGGAGAAATGTACTGTAGCACCACATCACTCGCTCAGCAATGGATGCTCTGCAGTGAATGGGTGCCGTCAGAATGAGAGTCCAAACAGCTTATTAAAACATCACAATAATCCACAAATTATCACATGGCTTCAATTAATGTCTTGTGAAGCAAAAAAAAAAAAAGTGTTTGTAATAATGTCCACAATCTATAGTTACTAGTGCTGTTAAACAATTAATTGGGATTAATTACATCCAACATAAAAGTTTCCGTTTCCCTAATACAGTATATGTGTGTGAACTGTGTATATTTATTATGTATATTTAAATACAAACACATGCATGTACATATTTAAGAAAGATTATAAATATGTTAGATATATGCAACTATGAAAGATATGTTTATATATGTTATAAATGTATGTATGATATTAATATAAATATATACAGTACACATTAAAAACATTTACATTTTTTTTTTTAAATATATGCAGTATGTGTGTAATTTTATATATACACAGTACATAATAAATATAGACAGTACACACACATACATTATGTGCACAAAAACCTTGAATTCTTTAAAGGGGTCATCGGTGCTACAAGCTGTTTGGACTGAAGTGTGTGTTGGGAGTGTGTACACAACCACTCTACAATGATAAAGATCCACCAGTAGTTTTCTTTTCATTTAATAAAAATAAGTTGCCCCTTCTAAATTCAAGCCATTCTCAAATGCATGTTGGTGTGGCGTCACACAGACAGAGGCCACTCCCACAATAGTTGATTGACAGCAG